>JAPMOQ010067357.1:569243-764249 GCA_026543055.1 Argiope trifasciata | reverse complement strand
GTTTCTAGTCATTTAATTTGTTATTTCTAGTTTCTAGTCATTTAATTCGTCATTTCTAGTTTCTAGTCATTTAATTTGTCATTTCTAGTTTCTAGTCATTCAATTCGTCATTTCTAGTTTCTAGTCATTTAATTTTGATATCCACTTGAAAGAAGATAATTTAATTCATACTAAACTTTGGCGTGGCAAAAACTCCACTATTAGATAACATATATCAAATTATTAATATTTTTAAGCATATGTCATGAGCCTAAATATTAATATTTTTAAGCATATGTCATAAGCATAAATGTGCCATAAGTATGTGTCTTGAGTATTAAGCTCAAAAATGTTTTTTTACGATTACCTACTCAAGAATTTGCATTACGAATACTATACATAAAAAGTGTTCTTTGAATATCATACAAAAATTGTGTATTACGAATATAAAACATAAAAATGTGTTTTACGAATATCATACATGAAATTGTGTATTACGAATATTAAACACAAAAATGTGTATCACGTATATAATACTCAGTAAATAGATAGTATAGATGAGAAAAACAGTTTCATGTTATTAGACGCATGCATCAATTTTAATTATTTCTGAAAGATATTCAAACTAAAAATAACGTAAATGCATAAGGTATAACTACATCTTTCCCCTCTTGCTCTCGATATATATTATTTATAGAATGCCAATACTAGAAACTTTTATAAGATTTTGCAAAACATAGACTGATTTATCAAATAGGGCTTATGGGCTTCTATGACTGGATAAATCACAATTCTTCTTATTCCTTTCATGTACTAGTAAAAATAAAGACTGCATAAACAGCAATTCCCTTCCTGGACATAGTTGTCTCAGGAGGTTCTACATATTGATGCTCAATTCCCATGAGGAATTTTCTTTTGTTCTGCCTTTTTTTTTATTCTGAGGAATTTAGCATTTCTTCCTGTCCTTTCTGCAGAATCAGAAACGCTTTGTTCTGAAATACTATGGTAATATTTGACATTTATATTTTAAGTAGGTTGTTCTTTGATATTTAGATTTAAATTACCGTTAAATGCCAGAATATGATGAAAATTGCAAGCAAAAACATATTTTCGAATTGTAATGTAATACTTTCGTTACAGTTCTGAACAAGATCTTCAGAAGTTGAATTTAAGGATTAACCTGTGCAGTTTCATCATTTCTAATAATGATGATGATGTTATTCTTTTATCAAATATGTTATCAAAAAAAGAAATTTATCCAGATACATTTAATATAATTTTGAAATATTAATCAATTTCTTAAGGGCGTTTTTTATTTGCTTCCTTGAGAATTATCATTTGTTCAAGTATCGTTGAAAAAAAAAGATTATGTAGAGAATGTATATTATAGTATATATATATATATATATATATATATATATGAGTGTGTGTGTGGTATCCTTTAAAAAATTTTCTTACTTAATTTTAATGTACCAATTTTGGCCTTTTGTCATTCATTCTTAGTTCAAGCTATTATGAAAGCAGTATGGCTATTAGGAGCACAAAACACACACACACGCAAACAATAATTCAATGACACATTATATTAAATTATAAAAAATTCCGTGATTGTATGAAATTAAATATTCCATGTTTATATTAAGTCAAAACAGTTATCCAACTTTGTACAAAAGGCAAAAATTTTATTTACGTATGCAAGTAATAAGTGCAAGTTACGTATGCAAGTATGCCGTCTTGCTCTTAGTACTATTATAACTGTTTGTACCACAGTTCTCAATCACTCATGATCCTTATCAATAAGGTCACCACATCTCCTCATATGCCTCTTTTGATAAAGCGAAATTTTAATTCGGAATCATATTCATATCAGTCTCCATGAGGGTAGGTGATTGTGCATCAACTTCATACAAGGTATCAGCCTGATAGGAAACTACCAAATAAAAATATCGGAATTGTTCTTGTATCAACTTGATTCAAATATCATGGAATGAAATCTGGTACTAGAAATAAAGTACCGAATCATTAAAGTGTCATCCAATTCTGCTGTCCTTTCTCGTTGTCTTTTAAGTGTATGTTTTCTAAATATATATTATTTCTTACCATTGAAGGAAAATAAAGGTATTTTTGTCATATTTGTTTATCATTTTTGTAATATTAATTAAATATACAAGATGATAAGATTTTGATGAATAAATGAATGCATTTTATTTTAACTAATTTTCATTAGTTTCATTAATAATTTCCATCTATTAAACAATTAGTACATTGCTCAAAAGTTATTATTAGTGAATTAATTGAGGACTAAAAATTGGTATTTACAGATCAATTGCTTCATTCTGATGAAAAAAGAATCGTTTATTGCAGCAGTAGGTATAAAAATGTCAGAATAGCAATAACAGCAATAGAATATCTATATTACCAATAGAATGTTAATATCAGCAATCGAAAATCAATATCAACTACACCTTAATGAAACTAGGTCTGGACTAATACTCAGATACTTGATACCCGATACAATGAAACTGGGTATCAGCCTAATCTTATGATGTGACAGTATCAATCACTCAATTAAGCATTAACATTAATACCGCTGCAAAACCGGAACTTAAAAACAGATTAAACTCTGCTAAGTTGATAAGCAGGCGCATTCAGTTACTATGAAATTTATTTTATTTTCTAATTTAAAATGTAGGATTTCAAATAAAGTTAAATAGGTTATATTGCTTCTCATATGCCTCATATGTTTATTAATATTGATTATTTTCTCCTAATATCTAAAGAAGTAAATTAATTTTCTTGACAATATAAATTTATGTATTCCGAATTTCATTATGTATGTATATTTCCAGATAATGTTTGAAAAAGTACTGTAATCGACTTCAGATACTTACAATTTTAAATTTAAATAATATTTTAAGATAAATATTTCATTATGAATTAAAAAAAACATTGCAATAAAAGAATGAATAGTATACAAAATTTGCAACCTTTCCTTTTTAAAAAAGTAACATGTTTAAAAGTTGGAAAAATTGTTTTTAAGTTTGAAAACGTTAAAGTCTTGGGATTTGTTTATGGATTTGCTGAAGAACTGCAAATGTTATTGAAATCAAATTTTATGAAATCAAATTTTATGTTATCAAATTTTATGTTTTCTTTTTAAAATGAAATTATTTTCAATATGCATTGCTTTAAAAGAAACTCTTATTTTTGTTATCTGCAACTGTTAAATTGATTTCCATCAGCTCCAATTATATAAAATGAATATATTAAGTTTAAGATTTTTTTGTTTCGAATTCTTATTCTTAATAGAAAGATTATATGACATTTTATGTAAAAGAAATGTGTCACAAGAAGAATTGTAAACAGGATTTTCAAATTCGACATTTAAAATTAAGGGAAATACGAAAACAACTCGAATGCAATGTTTTTCTGTATAGTGTTTCACAAATTCGATTATGTTTTAAAGATTGAAGCTTTCTTGTACATTTATTCAAAGTTTATCCTAAAAAAGCTAAAATCATTATCTTTTCTTGCGTAATCGATTAAAAAATAGAAATTGAATTTTACTGAAAGCATTAACTTTATCTAAAGTAAAACAAACAAACAACTAAAACCTAATTTTTTTTCTAATGTTAGGAGCTCTGAATTGAAAGTCATTTAATAGAAATACTTATTTTTCTTTCATTTGAAAGAAAAAAAAAGATCTTTCAAGAAATATTCTTTAAAATAAGACATTTTGATTGAATATTAAATATATTTAATCACATTAAAGCATGTTTTTCTTTCTTATTCAAATAATTAAGGGTTGCTTTTAATATATCCGGTACATTAAAATAGGTTTTGTCATACTTCAAAACATTAGAAGTGAAATCTTAATGATTCCGGACAAACGTTTTGGAGATTTTTATGAAATGTTTAAATAGCTAAAAATTGAGCTGATTTTTTTTCATCTTTTCAAATTTAAAGATCGTAAAAGGTTTTCAATTCAATATATTCGAAAAATTTAAAGTTTTATTTCTTGTTTACTCTTTTGTCATGTTTCACTATAAAGATTTTTAAAGTTTGCATCTCTGAAATTCTTGATCGATATAATATAGTAATTGAAAGCAATTTATATTTAATTCACATGGAATTAAATAAAAACGGTTAAGGATCAATTTTACTGATTTTATACTGATTAGAATGATATCACTGGATATATAAATCTTACTCATTCATAAATGATTGGGTGTACATATTGGCTTTGCTGGAATGATTGATTGGTAACATAAACTTTTAAAGTCAATTTTGACTCATCACTTATTCATTTATAGGTAAAGTGTACTACGTAAAATTTAATATGGTAAAAGATTATTAAATAAAATTGCTTTGCTTTAAAATAAAATGAAAAATAAAAATTTTTCCGATTTTTTGAAAAAAAAATTATAGAGCACGCTCACATATATTGTTAACAATTTTTCATTTCTGTTCAATTATTAATTCTGTAAAGTTCATCGGGTTCGATTGTAGAGGGTGTATGGTGTGAAAAAAATTAACAGTTCTTTATAACTAATGACAACTTTCATTGAAAATGAATACACTGACACAAACACGAGGAATATGCAAAATATATGCAGCGTAGATGAATAGAGGAAACACACAACAGCACATTACAGGAAACAGTAATTCACAGATAGTTATCGGTAACAATAACAGCCACAGCACACAACATCAGCCAGACAGAATAAAGCAGAAGACATGATCTTCATGGTTTCATTCTATGGTCTCTCCAAAAGGCTGTAATTCTTCCCTGCCACCTCGCTTTAGCTGTATCCCATTGCCAATTCACTTCTAAATGACTGTTTACTTTACACACGTAAAGTAAGTTACTTCTAAGTTAAATTGAAAGACTAGGCACACAGCATAGTTAAATAATCGCTTGAGCTCCACACAGCGCTTGGATTGATCCAACTATTTCGTCGTTGCTTCATTATTCTTTCGAAGACTTGCTTCACTACTACAACTCCAATTCCATCACAGGTTGAAAGAGGCAGCTTTTTATAGTTACCAGGGGGCAGACCGAGAATGTTTGGGTTCAATGAGGCGTGTCTTTTCCTAATGGATGAATCGTTAAGTTTCTATAATACCTATTTTACTGTCGAACTCGACAAATTCAACGGCAGTTAATCGGCAAGTTTTTCGACAAAATCTAAGATCACTGAATCTTGATCAGTACGCAGCATAGCGGATAGTAAAACTTTCTTACGAAGACACTGTTCGTGCTGTAACAAAAATTACTAGATTGTAACATTGCTCCCTTCAAGAAATGACAGTCCCAATTCAATCCAACAGCTTCTTAACGAAACGAGCAATTTTTGATCCAGCATTCGACGACTTCCGAATTTTCGGAGATGACATAATCCACTAAATTGGCAACAGCTATAGTTCGAAATCTCTCATTGCGTTTAACCTCAGATGTCGTTCCGGTTTTGGATTATACATCCTATATGTTTTCTGTTCTTAAAATACAATGTGTCCCATGAAATCGAGGGCTGTATCATTGCAGAGTTCTTGATAAAGAATTCTATCCTGGATAGTCGGTTAGTCACTTTGAACTTCTTCTTGGACAAAGATATATTTTCACTGGCATTGGATAAATTATTCAAAGTATATAAATACAATTAAATATTGCATTTCATTAAAAATGCTCAAAGGAATATTTCTTGATGTTAGGTTCATCGTTTTCATTTAAATCACTCCAGTATTTAGTTTTGATGTCAGTTCAAGTGCAGATATTACACAACAACTCAGTAAAGAAAGAACTGAAAAAAATGGCTTACATCAGGATGTAGAGGTTGCGACATATGTATTTACTTTATCAAGAGATTATTTACTATTGAACGAAAATTTGCTACTATGGAGAATGAAAATTTATGTCAAGAACTCTTCTAGCAGCGTCCATTATTCTCACAGCGTCTCCACTACACCAGCCCTATTTTTCGCCATCTTTCTCATATTGATTCTCTTAGTAGAAGATTTTATTGGAAAAAAAGAAACTTTTCGAGGCCCATCTATTGGAAATTAAGGTCATGTGTAAAGCGTTATCTGTGGCAAAAGGCCTCATTCCGCAATCGTGTTTAATTCTTCTTCACTTAAATTATACATTATCTTTCATATTTAGATATAGGATTGCATATGTTGTTTTCAAAATATAAGCTCATTGTAAAAAATGCTAGTGACATAATTCCTTGCTCAAAATGTATTAACATTCTTGTTTTAAAAGAATTTGAAAAATGTTTTTGATTAACCGTCAAATATTAAAATGAGCTGCTGACAACATGCTATATATATCATTTTTATTTTTTTTTACTCGTATGTGGATAAATAGCTTAAATCTAGGGATATATGGTTTAAATTTGCAGAATCTTATCTGATTTGTGAAGATTGGATAATGATTCGGAATCAACCTTTGGATTGTTTCGGATTCATCTCTTTTTTTTTTGTTCTATATAAATTATGTTATTCTTCTATACATGAATTACAAGCTTTACCTAACATGCATATGCTTTATTTTTAAATTTAAATACTCATTGTTTTTGGATATTTGGAAGAGAAATAGTTTATTGAAGTAACTTTTAACAGTCCAATTGAATGAAAAATGCAGATTTTTGTTAAATAACTGTGATGAAATCTTTTTTATATACCAGTCATATTAAATATTAATTTGAGAAGATGTTAATAGTAAATTAATTTTTTAGTGCGGAAATAACACCAATGCATTCTAAATATAAAAAAAATAAAACTGCAACACAATTCTAGACATTTTAAATCTAATAGTAATGCTTGTTTTCTGTTAGTAACACAAAACAACAGAAAACATAGAATCTGTGAATGGTTTAAAAATTAGACAGTAATTTTCTTATTTTTAATTCCTGTTTTCAGTTCTTCGGAATTACACAGATTACAGGTTTTATGAATTTTTTTTATTCTTCTAATAAGCAATAAGCAACTTCTAATAAGGAATTATGAAAATATGAAGTGTTATTGCTAATATTTTAGTAAATCAAATGTATTACAGCAAAAGAGTAATTTTACACATGAATACGTAGTCATAAACGAATGTTTAATGTATTAAATAGTGTAATAAAGCATATGAGCTGTTAATGGTATCGAAAATCTTGTCTTTGTTTCGCCTAGACAGTTGCATTTTAATAGTACAGTAAAGACGGAGAACTAACACCGTGGATAACTAAAAACTCATTAACTCAATCATAAAATAATAATGTGGTACACAACGTTTCAATAGAAACGTTTAGATCTTTCGTATGAAACATAGATTAAAACAATTTATCATTTATCATTTTTTTGTTAATTATTTTTATGGCTTTAGGCTTACCACTAATTCATATTTAAATGATTTTATGTAAGTTAGTAACAGTTCTGAAAATGTTTTAAAAAGATATAATTTTAGGTGCTTTAGTTCCTTATTTCATTCACAATAGTGTGCCTTGATTAATTACTTTATTATTAATTAAAAAATAATTAAATAGTTAAAGTAAACTAATATCTTCTCTTTTCCCTTTTCTATATTTATAAAATATTTAATATAAATTTCCATATTACTTAATATAAATTGATATTAAGTAATATGTAAAACTGTTCATACTCCTCTAAGCACAGAAATATTGTGAAATCCATAGTAACATGTTTCTCAACTTCCATTTAATAAGTAAAATTCAGATAATAAATGGAAAATGTTAAAATGATATTTTCCTAGGCTGCTGATTTTATTTTCTACTCTTCAATATAGACGATTAAAATCAATATATTATAAGCGAAAGTATAAAATATAGTTGGTTCATGCATAAAAGTATGTAAAAGATTGTATGAAAAAATTAAGGAATTAAATAGAGAGTGAACTTAAAGATTATATATAATTATCTATTATATATAATAGATCAGTAACTGTGCGCTAATAATATCTCGCTTCATAAAATTGAAAAAATAAATATACAATTATCTGTAATTTTTAAATGAGCATTTTTCTGATAACAAGAGTAGTTTTTTTTTGTTTCAAACTGAGAATTCCTTTCAGATACTTTCAATGGCTAAATTTTTGATTAAATTGTCATAAAATTTGTAATAAGATCGACATTTATACAATTAATAATTTTCAAGTCTGTTGTTGCAAATAGTATAAATATTTAATCAAAAAAAGTTAAGTATAATTTCCTACTTTTACGATTGATCAATTATAATGATTAGAAGAAGAATAGTAAAAATCCTGAATTATATTTATTAATTCGATCTAATCATAAACATCCCATATATTTAATTAGTTTAATATCAAATTTCTGTATCCAATTCTAATAAGGGCAATTTTTATTGCAGATTGCAAGCAATCCAGAGATGCATTATGAAATATTTAAATAATTATAAGTGTCTTTGCTATTAAACGGTTACAACTTTGTTATCATGGTTCATCATAACTTTGTTAACAGAAGAACGGGGAATACTACTCTAAGATATTTAATAAAACGAATTTTATAATTTGTTATGCTATTAAAATGTACCACATTAACTGGAGATCATTATATTATGTTATAGTTATTATCATGGATAAAATCGTGAAAGAGAAAATAAAATCTTCTTGGAATGTCTTTAGTTTATTACTTCGTTTATGGTGATGATTTAGAAAATGAATGATTCCATAAAACATCATGATTAAAAAAAACAGACGTAATTTAATTAAAATGTATTTCTACGTGTGTGAAGTACTACGCATGAGAAAGAAATACTGATAATATTATATTGCTTCTAATAATAGTATAAATTATTGGTTAAGTATGTAAAGTTTTTTTTATAATGTTAAGCATATAATGTTTATTTCTGTAACATAACGCATTGTGTTTCTAATTTCTTAACTAGCTTAAGAGTGAACGTAATACATAAATGCCTTTAGGATACAAATTCAAACTCAGTCGGCCGAGGAAGTTCTGTGTATATGATGTCTGGTGCACACATAAATCTGGCGTGGTCCCAGAGTCCATCAAATCGAGATAATACCACGTGGAGTATTGGGTGAGAATTGATTGTTCTCTGATTCATGTCTGAATTACTATCTGTGGATGGATTAATGAAATTTAAGAATGAAATCCATCCCGTGAGAAGGGCTATGACGCATGAGTAGCTAAGACGTACTCTTGGCACTAGATGGCGCTACTGAAATACTAGGGTTAAACTTCCTGACTTCACCGGGCTTGTCTTTGACAAATGCCATATAAAACAAAAAACGGGAAACTAATACATGAAACTATAAAATTTCAGTTTAAGAAATTACAATTAATAAATCCTGATTTCCATAGTTTAAAAGATTTTTTTTTCTTCTTCAGCGTTGTTTAAATGAATAACAAAAATTTCAGCTTTTAAGTTTAGGAAATTACAATTCCTAAAGTTTGATTAACATAGTTTAAAATATTTTTTCATTCTTAAACGTTGTTTTTGATCACATTAGAAAAATAAATGAAAAATATGTCATTTCATTTTGTTTCTTATTGGTTATAACTCTTATTAATGTAACTAAATCCCATTGAAATATTTAGAAATTTATTTCTTTTAAAAATTATTCAATAAAGGTGATAGAAAATTTGGAATTATACATTATTTTTCCAAGTATATAAAGCTAATGTATACACGCAATCAAAATTTATAAAAGTTTGACTTCGAAAAAATATTAAAAAAAAACCGATGTCAAAATCAATTGTTTAAAATTTTTTGTCTATAATTTTAGTCAGTTTAATTCAAAATGCATCGATTTCAAATAAATAATGAGATAATTTTAATAAGTTTTAAAGTAAAATGACATATATGATTTTTCTAAATATATAAAAAATATATTTATTTTTGGTTCTTTACTTCTTGTTTTCAAGAGATCAAGTAGTTTAATGATGACGACAACGGCATTCGTTTTAAAATGTGTGATTAATATAAATTTTGTCTAACTTGAATGAAGTCATATTTAGTAAAATTCTTTGTTTCCAAATGCATTTACTAATTTCAACAAATAAATGGTTGATTTAATGCTTTTCTTAAAGGAATCTACTGTAGAGGTTGCTTGTTCAAGTTGATGAGGGTGCATAGTTAAAATTTTGCAATTATTTCACTAAATTAAAAAAATTAAGTTATTACATAAAAACAAATTTTATTCTAATTAGTTCGTATTTTTGTATAAATATTTTTTTTCGTAATTTGAGAGGCATTTAGAACATAAATAAATTATCGAAATAATAAGCATATCAAAAATAGTGAAAATATTAACCAAAATTATTATGTGTCTTAAAAGTATTATTTTCAAAAGTTTAATTTATAAATAAACACACACACACTCCGCACTTTTGAAATATGTGATAATTTAGCAGATTCGATTTCACCAATAATATTTTAAAAATAATTCCTCATAACACTCAATTTTTTTCAAAGGAGATTAAATATTTTTATTCAACTGGGAATCAAAACTGAAACTTTTTGACTCTTAATTTAAAACAAGAAGATAAAAAAATATTGAAATTACTAAAGAAAGAAGGAACATTTTTTTTCATAAAATATGTTTTGGAGAAAATAATTGAATGAATCAAAAACTAACCAAAAGATCCAACATAAAAATGAGCAACCAGAAAAATATAATTGCTTTGAAAAAGAATTTCTATGCATGAGAGTTTACGTAATAAGATAACATGTTTTTGCAATAATTTACACTTTGTTTAGCCATGTAAAATGTCACAGGCTTTTTTTTGAATAACGAAATACATAATTATTTACGAGGTTTATTTTGTTTTCGAGATACTTATTTTTCTTATTTCTGCAATAAATTCTTTTTAATTTTAAAAAGTATTTACAGGTTTTTAAGATTTCTTACCGTAAATTAAATTTGCAGTTAATAATCCTTTTTTTTCCATGAATGCTGTTTAAACTTTTACCATAAGAAAAAGTGTAGAAGTGGATAAGTTAATTATACTTCATAATTTAATTATATCTTCTCGAGAACTATATTTCATGCTTAAACATAAAAAAATCAATTAGGTAACGATAAAAGTGAATATTTTAAATTATATATGGCACATTTATTCATATCAATTTACATTTCAGATTAATTTGAAAATATAAACTTTCTCTAATTATAATCTAGTTTTTTCCAACTTTATCGCCTAAAGTTGCATCTCTGTTTACAAGGGGGGATTGAATGAAGAGGTACAAAATGATGCTGAGAGTATAATGAAGAATTTATTCAAAGTATACAAGATAGGAATGAGTACAACGATGCCATTGATTAGCCAGCCGATGGATTCCTTGCTCCCAGAATTTCTATGGTAGTGACGAGTCTCAGTTCTTCACAGATTCTTTGAATTTGCCCGTCTTGAAATGCTTCTCTTTCAGGGTTTTTTTTCAGTGGACCAAATACATAAAAATCACAGGGAGGCATGTCCAGGCTGTAAAGCATATGGTTGATCTGCTCCCACTTGAACTTGACTAGTTCCGCGTATGTCACCCTGAAAACGTGTGAACGCGCGTTACCATGTAACATAGCCACACCCTTCGTGAGTAGCTCTAGTATTTTGTTCTTGATGGACCTGCTCATTTTCAGAGTATCTTTACACAACAGAGTTAATGATTCCTCTGTGTTAGAGGGATTCAATATTTTTAGTAAATTGCGGGAGTTTCTTTATAAGAGCATCTGATCTCTCCACGCATGCTACGATCCAAGACGGAGACTTCAAACGCATCCATAGAAATTGCCATATATTAAAGTTGTAGAATTTTAAGTGTATGTCTTACATATATTTTGTTCAGTGTATGCGTAAATCATTCTAAAGGAGATCAGTCCCATGAGATTTCATAATATTAAAAACATAAATACTTCAATCATCCATAT
This sequence comes from Argiope trifasciata, assembly GCA_026543055.1. Taxonomy (NCBI): domain Eukaryota; kingdom Metazoa; phylum Arthropoda; class Arachnida; order Araneae; family Araneidae; genus Argiope; species Argiope trifasciata. The sequence continues at coordinate 752,362 of JAPMOQ010067357.1, read as the reverse complement.
TTCAGCTTTCATGCTAGTGACTTAATTTTTTTTATTCCCCATGTAAACTGAAAAAAATATTAAATATAATCTTTTTCCTTTAGCTTCCAACAATGGATGAAAATCAAACTATTGAATATTTGATAAAATAATGAAATTGGTTTTAATATTAGGACAACGATAAAATACATTGCTTAGGATTTACATATTGACTAGAAACGTGGAACATTACTTTTAAAAATTAGTTTAGAAATAAGTAAAACATACATGATTTTAATTTAATAAAATTAAAAACTAATTTTTTTTGAAAATGGTGCATCATTTATTTTTGAGCAATAATAATTTCAGAAATTAACCTGGAAGCTTGCAAAAATCCTACTTAATTAATAAATAAAAACCTGAGTCTGAATTCAAAAATTCTTCTTATGGTGCATATCCCTATTCACAACGATATATACGCACTAGATATGTGCCAAATTTCGTTCAAATGGGCTGATCTGCAGAGCACCAAGATATGAGAAGATGCACATATATCCATCTTTAATACATCAAGAACTTGATATTTGCTTATTTTATTTATGTGCTTCAATAATCATTTAATATGAAATATGTTATACGAAAAACTATATGATTTTGAAATTAAAAGGTAAGCAAAATTAAATTATATTATATCTGTGAGTATAATTTTTCTCAAAAGAAATTAAAGCATTCGCATACATACTATGAACATGTTACCACGGCATGCGTAAGGTAAGTGTTCAAAGAGAACATTGCCTTGGTGTTGACAGTGTTCTTATTATTCAAACAGATTCTCAAACATATCTTGAAACAAAGGTTGCTGCAGACTCTTACAAAAAGAGATTGTCTCCCATAATATAGGTACAGTTCTTGATTGATTCTCACATTTGAATACACTCTTTATAAACAGTTACTAGTAGAATGCATTTTCCTTTCCATTGATGCAGTATAATTTCCTTCCGTTGATGCAGTAAATTTTACCAGAGCGATAAAATTTTATTACAATATCTTCATAACTGTGTTACCTGTTGTCGTATTATTAAATTTCTGGAATTGCTCAACCAGCTTCTTCCAATTAGGATCACTTTCACGACCGCTTCCGTATGAGAGGAAATAATACTCAACTGTACAAACATTTTTCAGAATTTAGAGACCCATTTCCAACAACTACTGCACCACAAAACTACCTTTTTAATACAGCGAATAAGTCTCATCGACAAATGCATCTGAAATACGCGAATTTCAATACTGTATAAATTGACGCATACTCTTCATACCAATCAGAAGCAGAATTTTCTAAAAATGAGAGATATTTGCCTAAAATAGAGCCTGCTGTTCCTAGAGCTAGTTGTGCCTAATGCTGTATACAAAAATACAAAATTAAAAAAAAAAACAGAAATAAGTTATTTTAGCTGTCAAATTGAGGATAGAATGTGGTAAAAGAAATGTTCAAAATGTTGCTAGAGTATCCATAAGATAGCAACTGTCGATTCTTTTATGCACTTTTTAGCACAAATAGAAAGACTATATTTACTAGAAATAAAAAGCACTCGCTATTTTGTGAGATATCTAACTGGCATTTCTGGCAGAGCATTAACAGAAGTATCTCTTAGGATTGACATTCATGATCAATTCTTTCTTGGGGAATCATTACTAGAAAAATCATTACTTAACTTTCTGCTTTTTTCTTATGATGATATCTTGCAGCCAAACAGCTGCTGAAAAAGAGTCTGCCGAATTATGCAATTACTTTTATGCTTATTATGCATGTTTATTTATGCTTTAAAGAATACTGATACCTGATTGTTAACAAGTAATCACCCATAAAATAATGAATGATTTATTTTATACTTCAAAAAATTTTGTTCCTAATTTCATTATTTAATATTTGATACATCTAGATAAATAATTAACAACTTGTTTATGAAAATTTTAGTAATCTGGAATTTTTTTGTTATAATTCAAAAATTAGATTTTTTTCCCTTTCTGGGCTATTCATCTATGAAACAAGCTAAATTGCTTAAATGTGTATATTTGAAATGTTTTTGAAAATATATTATTAACTGGCTGACTGAATTCTTGGCAGTCAGCTTTAACCATTTTATACTGATTGAATGAAAAACAAACAATTTATATTCAAATCAAAAGAATAAGAACTTTCAACTTTTATAAAAGTCAAGATGCAAACAAGAATACAAAAAATAAATTGAAATATTTGAAAAAAATAATGAGCAATAGAAAAAGTGCATTGCAATCTGTAACATAAATTAAAATAAACATTTGAAATGGATAGTCTTAGTAAAAAATATTTATTTAAAATAAATTTAAAAATATTAGGCTGTGGAATTTTACTCATCAGCTTTCAAATATCTTTTGATAAGGAAATTTTTAAAAAAGCCTTTCTATTATTTAAAACTGTTCCATCACTCAAAAAAGAACGAACTGCTCAATTTTAAGTGGCATTTTATTTTCTAACTTGACACCTCTACTCAAATATGAAGAGTTTAGTGATGGATGGGACCAATTTAAAGTGGAGTTAATTTAAGAGAGGAACCAATCACTGAGGTGAAATGCTATAAACATATCACATGTTTGCTGATCACAGTTTATCGAGAATGTGTTGTTCCTAAGATCGTATCCATTTGCAAATTAATTCCTTGAGTTCAAAAGATTTTCTTGTGTCGTTATGTGGAAGCCCTCTTTGCTGAGAAGCGCATGCTGCTTTCACCATTTTATTTCCTTCTTTTTGTAAAAAGGGTAATAAATTATTAGGACACAAATTTATAAACCTTGTTTTTACTAAGAATGCACAGAACAATCAAGAATTAAAAAAAAAAACTAGATGTATCTGGTTTATTAAAATTTACTATATACTTCCATGCTTTTATTCAGTCAATTTAAATACCGATGAGATGGCCTTGTAATAGCTTGATGATTGTTTATTATTACAATTAGTTCAGCAGACAGAATTGATAATGATGCATGTATAGTTAAGAATTTTGGAGAAAACACTAAAACTCTGGTAGAATGTTCAATGTAGTTTAATTCATAAGTAATGACATCTGTATTTGAAGAATGTTAATAACTACAGAAATTAAAAATGCATTGAAAATTATTGTCAGTGTTCAGGTTTATAGAACAGGTATTGTAAAGCGATAAAAAAATCGAAAAATTGCTCTTATAAACATTTCTTTAATGTATACAAAAAATTAGTCTAAATGGTTGCATTATGAAAGTCAGGATTATGGAAGAGGACTTTATGCATCTCAATATGGGAAAGAAATGGAAAGCGATTCCCTTTATACTGCTGGTTATTTCTGCGTTACAGATACCATTCAAAAGATATTTATTGCTTTTTTGCTATGGAAAACGCCTTCTAAAAATAGTCGATGTTGTCATTTGAAAATTTTGTTACTACAAAAGCATTTTATAAAGTTTGGTTGATTTCCATATGAGCTTTGGTAGCGTACCTCAAAAACCTTAAACCAAAATTTTATTCCATTCCTTTGAATACGGTTCGTAGTTAAGTCCTAAGTGATTGTTCTCGCTTATGGAGATTCTCTTATTTTAAGCTTATTTTATTAATTTATTCTTTAAAAGGATCTCAATTTCTTTAATAATAAAATTATTTATTATTAAAAAACACTGAAACACTAAAGAAAAATAAGTTTATAATTCTTGAGAATTGATTTTAATACAAACAGGTGATAGAGGGACCGGAAAATTGCATTCACTTTTACAATTTTTAGTTATTCCTATTTAATATTTGTAGAAAAATAAAAAAAATACTGAAGTAATGAAAATAAAAAGTGGGAAGTGTATATGTTAAGTCACCATCTGTTATATTCCATAAATTAAAGAAAATTTTTAACTTCTGAAACTGTATTTACTTGGCTCTGAAAAGACAGCTCATAAAATCAATAATCTAAACTTCAAAAATATTGGATAAAATTAGTTTTTATCAAATTTTGAGCGAAATCTGATTTTGATTCTCCTACGTGCTTGAGCATGTTCTTGAAATAACTCGAAAACGCGATATATAGGTCAGTAGAATATTTATAGATAATTTCAAAACTTTAGAATTATTTCGTGTTTTGGATTATAAATCCACCATACGGTTGATTATCAGCCTTTATCCCTAATTTTATATTGAAAACATTAAAGCAACCCACAGAAAATAGGTGTATCCGATTTGTTGTGTTTTCTTTAATTTTGGATTCAAATTTGATAATCTCGAATACGTTGTCAAAATTCTATTCAATTGAATAAAATACGAGATTAAACACCTAAAGGTACATTATGGAATTATGAGAGGAATTTCAATTTGCTGATTTTAATTCAAATAGAATATGAAATAAATGATCACACACACAAAAAAAATTAAAACATTTTTAATTTTTTTAATACATATACATTAAATATAAATATATTGTTTAAAATCCCTTTGCATAACTAAGTAATTGCTTAATATCCACTCAATACATTATATAAAGGCTTCTCATAAAAGGTTTCTTCCGTTTATTTCAGAAGGAAATTAACCTTTTTTATTAATTCCAGAAGAAAGTATAAAAGTCTTACAAAAATTCGTTCATCAGAAGTAAGTATAACTGCAAAATATATTTATCCAAAGATTCTCATACAAAGTACATAAGAAACAGAATTCTTCGATCTTTCTATCCGAGTCAATCCTGCGTTTAGTCCTGAGGCCAGTTCAAGTGAAGACGTACATGACAACTCACGGAAGGACGTTAGAGGAAGAAAAGGAAAATATGGCTTACATTAGGCCCCAGAAGTTACTACACATCTGTGTACTTTATCAGAAGATTGTTTACTGTTGAACGAGCATTTGTCGCTTTGGGAAGTGGAAATCTATCTCGAGAGCTCTTTCCGCAGCGTCCGTTATCATCACTCCACCCCGCTATACCAACCTTAATTTCCACCATCTTTCTCATATCGATCCTCTTTATAGAGGATTTTATCGGGAAAAAGAACTTGATACGGCCATATACGGGCAATTAGGGACACGTGTGGAGCGTTATTCGTAGAAAAATGACACATTCCCGAATCTTTTCCGATGTCTGATTTTTATTCGTAGGATTATCGACCATAATGAAGAGATTTATGTAAAATATACAAAAATTCTTGATGATAACTTTTACTATATCTAGGTTATGCTCTGGATCCCGATTAAATTTTTTAATGCTGCATGGTACTGTCTATTACAAATTTAAATGTCGACATTTAAATCTGATTTGCTTCAAAATTTGTCTGATTCTAGCTTTGAATGATTGAATTTCAAACAATTAGGAAATTTGACAATGCATTGTGCAAGATGTACATATTTTTTATTTATACATTTTAGTTTTCTTTTTTTGGATATTAAAGTAATATAAAAGTAATTATTAACTTAAATTTCATTATAAAGAAATTAATGAATACAATTTTGAACTGAAAGATATTTGTGATTATGAGAATTTTCCGTTAATGTAAACGTTATCATCATATTTAAGGATATCATTAAAATTTATTCTTAGAAATAATTGGAAACCAAATTTATGATGCTTTTTTGTAGATGTTTTAAAAATAAAATGTTCAGTTCTGTTTTTACGTGTACAATTTATACTATCGCATTTTATTGCTCTAAAAATGTATTCAGTGTTTCTTTCATTATATATCCTTCATAATAAAAACTAATTCGACGCACATTGTACAATTTTAATATAAAATAAATTCAAATTAAGTTTTAAGTATTTTGAGCAAAAAGAAGCTTTTTATGAAATAAACTTCAATATAACTAACATTACTAAGCCTTAGGTTAAATTGTCCTGAGCAATTAGTTGTTGCTTGGGTGTTGTTTCCCATGAACTTTTTAGCTTTTTTGTATAATGTCAATAAGACATTAATTTAAGAACATTTTATTTAAGAAAGAATAATTAGTTCTCAATAGATTTTCATTTCCAAATTTTGGAGCCGTGTCCTGAAATGAAAACGGTTGCCTCTTGTCACAAATTTATAAAATTCAGGAGCAGTCTAAGGGCACTTTAAGGTTTCTGACAGATCAGCAAAATATCAGAGATGTGACTTCTTTTACAAGAGATAGATATTCGATGGTTTTACGAAATTCAGAGTTTAATCGCCGTATCACTTCTTTAGAAGCATGACCATAAATGAGAAACAATAATTTTCCAAAAAATTCATATAAAAGGAAATAATGTTAATATCTATTGTTTAATTTAACTCACTGTGCAATAAATGTATGCATTGATTGCATAAAGAATATATATAATAATTGATTGCATAAAGAATATATATACAAGGATATAGATATTTTAATGAAAAAAAGAAGAGATATTTAAATCTGAAAAATTCTCAATTTCGAATGTTCGTTGCATTTGATTTTTTTCTCTTTTTAATTGAGCTTGCTTCAAAACTAAAAGGGACCGAAACAGGATCTCTAAATTTATTCCTAAGCTATAAATACATCCTTCTATAAGAATTAAGACACAATTCTGATCCAAATAGACTTTTCTATTTTTTCCAACTTAATGTTAATAGTTTTATCTAAAAAAATCCAAAAAATAGCACTACATCCAAAGAATAAATTTCAAAAGTTAAGTATTAAAAAAACCCCTAGAAAATTAAGAATCAGAAATGCTTAAACGTAGAAGTGAATCTAGTTGTTATTCGATAATTAATCCGTTTTTCTAATGGATGAAATTATACTACTTTTCTTTTGGAATGAATGTTGTTTAGTGTAATATAAAATCAAAATATTTTTTTTTTCATTAAGTATGTCGAGAATTTTTGTATGCATAATTTTATCGATGAATTAAATGAGAATCAAACCACTTCAAAATTCAAAATATTCCATCCAATGCAATCAATTCTGATTGCATTGGATAATTAAAAATAATTAAAAAATAAATAAATAATTATAATAATTAAAATAATAAAATAATTAAAACATAAAAGTACCTTTGTTTTGATAAAATTGTCATTTTCTCTTAATCTGTACAGAAACTATAACTTTTTTTGTTTTTTTAAAGTGGAATTTTTTAAAAACAGAGCATAAAATCGGTATTATTTGGTGGCATTTATCAAATGCAGTAAGAATATTACAGCCACATAGTTAAAAACTCCCTCCCATATATATATATATATATATATATATATATATATAGTTTTTATTAAAATGTAGCTGTTAAAGTTGATATTAGAAAAATTAATAGCTTTTTTTCTAAGCTATATGGTATATTAAAATATTTGAATTCTTAAATTAATTAATTAATTTTCTTAAATTAATTCTGTATATTAAAATATTTAATAACTGATTTATTTTGTACTTAATAAAATGCACAATTGGTTGTATATATCTGAATGTTTTTCAATTAAGTTTATACTGGTATAACACATAATCTTAAACTCTAATTTTCCTCTACCGCAGGTAATTATTTTCATTGAAAATTATAAAATATAGTCTTCATTCAAGAAGATAAATAAGTAAAAATTAAAAGTTTCTAAAATTTATTCTATGAAACTTTCCCACAAATTATCCATTTATACAAAATAAATGATACCTTTAGCTCTGTCATATTTTTTTCATGAAAACAAAGTTTTCACTGAGGATTTAAAAATGTGAAAAAAGCAGTAGCCCAGAAGTGAGATAACTAGAGTTTTTTTCTCGCTAACTAATGTTTGGAGATTTCTTAGAAAAACAGTGTTAAATTTACGATCAAACAATAAATATTCTCACTTGTTGTAAAAGCATTTTATAAAGTCGTAAAACTAAAGACTTCGAAATTTTCTTATTAAGTATTGATAAATAAAAGCATTTTTTTACTTTTTAACGTCTGAAGAAAAAGAATAACTATGTTATTGATAAAAAAAGGAATTCCACAAAAAAGAATCTAAATTCCAATATAAATAAATAGAATAAATAGATAATGCATTAAACATTTAAGAAAACAAATGTAGAGTGAAAAAAGTTGTACTACAGACTATACCAACATCTGGTAACATACTGAAATATTGTTTTAGTTCATTTTAATTAAAGTAACACTTAATATGTTTCTTATTTATTTGTTAAATATTTCAAACTTTATTTATCCAGACAGTCGATGTGAACTTGAGAATCATCGCTTTTGTTCAATTCTTAATTAAATTAATGATTGAATTAGAAACAATCGTCAGTACTAGATTCATTTCATTATCATAATATTAAACATAAAATATTTATCCAATCAGAAAACGTTTTAATATTTGTTGAAGCCATGTGAATATTTTAATAAAACGCTTAGCTTTCCTGTTAATTGCCCGAAGCTGAAAAAGAAGCTGAATATCACTTGAAACTAGTGTTTCTATTCAGGGTAATTGATTTGATAAGAAGGGGATATATTCAAATTATTAATAGAAAAATATGCTGATATTTCTAATAAAAGACACTTATTCACTCTATATAAAATATGAAAAACATTTAAATTTCTATTTTTTTCCGGGGGGTGGGCGATTGAGAGTTTGCATATTCATTTTCTTTTGAACGCTGAAATAAAATTTCCATTTAAGAATCCAAAAATGAATGCAAATATATCCAGCTGATTTTAAAAACAGGTGGAATTTTTTATCCTTTTTCTTTATAATTGCTTCGGGAATCTTTCTTAGAAAAATATAATCTTCGTACAAAAAATTAATTTTGATATGATTATAAAAACCGTGGAATCCCATTTCTCAAACTGTTGCCAAGCACTGTTTTTACTAATTTTCTGTCAAATTATTCAATGTAAAGCTTTTAAATCTATTTTATTATTTAGTTATTTAAAGGAGTACTTTAAATTTGATTGAAAAATTATTCCTGGGAAAACATTTTAAAGTTTATTTTTTGATGTAAAATTTGCATTTTCTTATTTTCACTAAATATGAATTCTTTTTTAATGGATATACTAAAAGAATAAAGAAATTTTCCAAATCAAATTATTTTTATTTCTCTACAATACTTAAATGGATATTCAATATTTTTATTACAGTCTCTAAAATATTAAATACATATTAAATATGAATTCAATATTTTCTTTATGGTCACATTTAAAGTTAAAAGGATTTTTAAATGTAGGAATACAACTAAACTGAAAAAGAAATACTTTTACGGTTAGAAGTTTACAGATACTTAAATACTTAAGAAAAACTTATTTCATATTTAACACAATATTTTTTTAACTGCGTACTTCATTTTCAAACCCATACAGAGTAATATTCATCATTTTTATTTTCATAAATTTTTCTCCAAATTAGCTTTAGGTTAAGCATGAATGTATTTTTAAAAAGTAGGAATTGTTGCTTATATTTTATTTAGCAATTTAATATTTGAATTAAAAATGGAAATATCTCACTCAACGTAATTTGCTTTTAAGCATTAACATATATTCTGAAGTTGTAGAAATGTATAAAGATATTTAAATACATTTTAACATATTATATTACATAAGTCAATAGCAGGATAAATTTTAAAACTAATCCTAAAAACCTTTATTTTCTTCTAGTATTGGAATTTAAACTATCATCTTCAATTGAACTGGTACTCTGACTGATGTTGATCTCTGACATTCTCCAGCACTTAGCCTGAAAAATGTTGATTGACTAATTTGTACAAGAAAAAGTGTTTTGTTACCAAATATAACCTTATTCCAGTTTTAATCAGTTCAGGATTCATATTTCCTGGTTCAAGACAAAGGAGTTTTATTCAATGCGGTTCTTAATAACTATATTTTGACTGGTGTTCTTGAACATTTCTCTGTTCAATAATCCCTCGTCATATTGTTGACGAATCAACACTCACACCAGTAGCTAATAATTCTAATTAATGTTTTGTGAGGATACATTGTACTATTTCGTATTATAAATCTGTCTATCCGAAGTGTTGTATTGCGTTTACATCCACGTTTACACTTTTGGTTAGAAAAAACTTTGCCAATTAATTGACTAATTAATTATCTTAGAAACACTGGATTTTCCAATTAAAACTGCTGCAGCCACATCTCTCACATCATTGAAATATACTGACTGAGGGTATCAATTTCAGTCCTTTTCCTGGGAATGATATATATTTTTTAACATGTATTTGTACAAAGTCTGGAAATCAGTCTTTTCTTACAGCATCTGAAAAGCAGTTGATGTTAAAATGCTCTACATGTGATGACAATATGTAACCAATTTAGACTATTGAAGAACAATTCTTTTTTGTAAGAAAATACAGTTGCAGAAAACTCCGGAGAAATGAAGAAATTTATAAAACATTGAATTTGCTTCAATTAATTTGCACGGTATTGTAAATTTAAACATTTAATTGGCATACCTCCTGGAGTTTTTATCTAAAAGAGAAAGTTTTATTCAACTACAATTTTAGAGAAAAACAAGAAATTCTGTTCAAAAATAAATCCACATTACTTTTAGTTTGGAATGTTTAAATTTATGTTTTTTTTCCATTTTAAATATTAATATAAATGTATTTTTGTACATTATTTTGTAAGGCTTACATTTATGTAAACGCATAAATAATAAATACAAATCTTTCATCTTAAAAAGTTATTTTTCCAATCAAGCAATTACTACAGCAAATTACTTTAGTTTTTTTTTCAGGCATCAGAGATAAAATAAACGCGGAATCTTGATGAGCTCCCCCTTTATTCTGGAAAAAAAAGTTTAAAATTTTGAGATTCAGCTTTATATATATATAAATTTTAATGATACTTGAATGTATCTTAGAATAATATACTTATATTTACAAACTAATATATATACGCTAATATATTTGCAAACATTTTTAATTATAAAATCACCCTTTTCAGTGATTATATATTGTTTATTAAGGAGTTTTTGAAATTTCACATTCAGGCGTGTATGTAAGATTATTCCAGGATAGCAAACCTTGAATCAGAGTCAGGCAAATAGCTTTTATTTCATGTCTATGGCATCGTTCTTTGCATTTCACCCATGATTCGTTTATTCTCTTAGGTCTTTATTTTCATTGGTCACTTGACATAGTTCAATGTTTGGGTACAGGGCAATACAGGTAGATACTACTTCTTCTTATGTACTTTTTTACATTTTTTTCTGTTCTACTAAAATATATGTATTGTTTATTTCACTACTTCTAATCATGTAATGATTTTATTTCCTATTTTTTTAGAATAAATGTAATGTTTTTATTTCACTATTTCGTTTCTGCCAAATTCGCCACAATTATTTTATTTCAAATTAATTTCTTTCAAAACATAAATACTCGTCAAGAAAACACAATATCTTTGATAAATGCGAATGCTATTTTTAAATGACACTGCAGAAAATCAATAAAATATAAGTTGTTTCAATATTAAATACCATGTTATATTAGCTTCAAAAGAAACAATTATTCTGCTTTAAAAGTAAATCAAATTTAAAAAAATAAAATGAAGTGTAAAGATTAATAACTTTAAAGGACACTCTGGATGTAATAACAAAATGCCACTGCACCCATACTTTTTAAGGATTATTATATATTTTATTTAAATAAAATTGCGTCTTCATATTTTCTTTGTGATTTTGTATTTTTAAATTGTTACAGTTGATTAGATTAGATTTATTATTATAGTTGATTAGATTAGATTCCACCAGATTTATTGTTAAGTAACTGAACGATAACGTATTTTCTAAAGAAAAAGTTATTTTTGATATTTAAAAGAATTATCAATATCCTTTCTTGACATTTGAATTTAATGCCAAATTTTAGTTTCTAATCATATTTCTTTGATGGCATTTAACACACATATTTAATGATATAATGCACTCACCAAATAATGGAAGAAGGTGCCAAAAAGGGTTCCCTTTTGTTTATTGCCATATTTGCACCTGAAACTTAATTGTGATAATACTTAATAAGAAAAGAAAAAAGTAAAAATAATTACTGAATTATTTACTGCTATATTGTGCTATTTAATTTCAATATTAAAAAAAAATATATTAAAATAAAAAATAACTGTAAAAGAAGAAAAGGAAAGAAAATAAGAAAATAAAACTCTTTTTGAAATTAAAAACTTAAAATAAAATAATTAGAAAAATTATTTTATAATCAAAATTATGTATGAATAAAGAGGAATGACAAGAAGACATGAATAAAGAGGTCTTGAAGAGAATTCCGAGAAGAGCGGTAGAGTTGAATCGAGATGACCTGAGCTGAGAGCTCTTGGAAGCTGAAAAAAAGTATGACGGTGGTAGAACTAAATAGAGAGGTCTTGAACTGAGGAGTCCTGAACGGAGGACTGCTAAATCGCTGTGTGGCGTATTCTGAAGAAGCCTGTGCCGTGTGCTGTAGTCCATTGTGTCGTAGTTGGGAACGAGCTCTCCTGAACTGAGGAGTAGTCCCGTTGAGTGAAGTAGTGAATCGGCAGCGAAGGCAAGAAGAGTAATTTCAGCCCTTTTGGGACAGACCTACGTGAGTGTAGACAGAATTTCTTAAAGATTCCCCCTCCTGCTCAATCCTGTCTGGCCGCTTTGTGAGCTGTGGACGTTGTCACTACGGGATTTCTGCCTGTGGACTACTGTTGCTATTGTGGGCTATTATCTGTAGTAGAGTACTGCTGTGTGCTACCTTGTGCGTTCGCATCTGCTGTATACAGTTGTTGTTTGTACATTGTCGTCTCTGTACTGCAAATACTTGTCTTCTATATACTTTCTTATCTTCGTCCTGTAAATAAACGTAGTCTGTGTTATGTCGTCTGCTGAGGACTGATTATTGTGTGTTCTGTATCTACTAACACCATACACACCCACTATACGAGTAAAAGAACCCGACGGATTAATATAAGGATTGGAAATATGTTTCTGTTCGGGGCTATTTTGCTGTTATATGTATTTTTGTAATGCAATAAGTTGCTGAAAATTAAGTTCAAATTTATTGGATTGCTCTCTGTATTAATTAATTAAAGTTTAGAATTAATAAGGGAAAATTGCTATTCGAATTTTTCCTGCGAAGTTTATAGGATTCATTTGCTTTAAAACCTAGTGGTGAGAGGAAAATAAATTTTCATTTGCATAATTATTTCAAAAATGTATCTAATTCTTCAAAATTGAAAAAAAAAAAACCGTTCAAAAATTATGCTAAAAATGCAAAAATTATATATATAAATATATATTTCAATCTTATTTTTTGTTTTTCCTGATTATATTTAATACTGAATGGTCTGAAGCCCCTTTCTTCAACTAATTATATTCAAAATACTTAACTATAATTGACATAATAATTAGAAATGCTGACAATTCATAATTATAATTACAGAAAATGAAATAATTTTGAAAAATGAGGGAGTTTGTAATTAAATAAATACATTCTTTTGTCTAGCTAATATGAAACGACCTATGTAATTCTGTAAGACATTTACATACCATTTTTATGCTATAATAAAAATATCCATACATTTTTCCTTTAAAAACATATTTTTAGTACTAGTGAAGAATTCTTCGTGCAGAGAATGCTTTATAAGGTGATCTTGTTTCAGGAATAAGATATGCATAAGTTTCTTAAAGCTGTCTGTGAATATCTATAAAGTTAAAAACAAAACGAAAAAAAAAATTGCTTGGTTGGTGCGTTTATCGATTGCTTCCTTGATAAGTATGATATTTATTTTCTCTTAATAGATGTTTGATATATAGCTTGCAGAAAAAAAACCCAGCTATATAATGAAGCAAGCTGGATTTTTTAGAGCACATAAGAAAATTTCTTTATTGGCCTCTAAGGAATATTTTTGATTAAGTTCTCATGCATTCTTCAAACAGATAAACTAGTTAATTATTATAAAAAATAAAGGAGACCTAAAGGAAATTAAGAGAATAATCATCTAAAATATGAAGGAATATCACGCCTTTCTATTAAAGAGGAATTAAAACTGTAGTAATATCCTGATAACATGCATATGGAAAAAATCACGTATGCGAGCATTCCCATGGTTTTAATTATTCTTTCAATTCTTAATTTTATCTAATACAATTATTTAGTTTTTTAATAGAGTCGATGCGTGATTGCTTTCAATAATATCACACGTTACGTATTTCATTAATCATGAGATAAGTACAAATAGTTCTTGCTATACATTCCCACATGTCCTTATTTATTTTCTTGATAAATTAGAAAAAATAGTGAGCTAGGGTATTAAAAGTGAAGATCTATGCATTTTTTTCAGATTAGAAAAAGAAAACTGATGAATGCATGAAAAAACTATTTATTCATCTTTCATGGAAGAAATAATGAACGATTAAATATATTAAAGTAAACATCTCTTGGCTGAGGCATTTTTTTGCCTGGTTTCCATTTAGACAGAATAAAGTTTTTTGAGAACCAATTCGTTTACTTGTTTAGCCGAGAAAGTTTTCTGTGGTTCCCTAACCAAAGAAACAAAACCCAATTCCTTTTATCCAACGAAGAGCAAATAATCACTCCCGAAGGGTATGGAACTTTCGATCCAGTTTCAGTTCAATAATTATTGCAGTCAGTTCGAATGGAAAATGCTGAGAAGCTTATTGCCTGAACATATTTATTAAATAATGATTTCAAATTATTATTTTGCTATTTCTTTTTTTTAACATGACAAAAACCTTTATCATATTACTTTTCATAACTGTTTAAGGGTTGTTTTTGATATATCACAATCATAACCCCTAGATTAATAGATTTTGTAAAAACATTTTATGAATTCAACCATAGAACTGCTGAAATTAGAAAATTGTAATATATTCCATCTATGAAATATATACTATTTATCTATAAAATTTATACTACTTCATCTGAAAGATCTGTACTATTTTTTCTATAGGATCATCATTCATCTATAATATCCATAAGATTCTTTAGGATCCATTTTGTTTCATCGATAAGCTATATACGTTTCACCTATAGATCTATACTATTTCATCGATGAGGTCTTTACTATTTCATCTATAAAATGTATAATAATATATCTGCACTATTTCATCTGTAAAATATATATTAATATATAAAATCTACACTATTTTATTTATAAGGATCAATAAGATATATTCTATTTCATCTATAAGACTTATACGATCTATATTATTTCATCTATAAGATCTCTAAGAATATATAAGATCAATGTTATTTCATCTATAAGATGTATAAGAATGCATAGATCTATTTCATTTTATATATAATATCTATTCGAAGTGTGATATTTTTAAAGAAATCGTATATTTCTGATGAGCGATATACAGTATTAATTATTACTAATAATATGTTAATGTCAATTAGGAAGCAAATACAGAGCATGGTATTCTGGAAGCACAGATTCGATTCTTACATTAGATGAAAATTGCAAAAGTATACGTATGGTAATTTTGAATACTTTTGAAAAACTCACAACTTAGTGTAATCTTATATCTTATTAATTAATGAAATTCGTAATTTTATTCAAAAAGGATTCCGCATCTATTAATGTTAGTGTTTTTAAATATATTCATCAGTTATTAGAATCTTCTTAAATAGTTCGAAACAATCAAATGGTTTTACTCAGTTCGTATTTTCCCCTCTATTATGTTCTGGATAAATAATAACATCTCACTCCTCTGAAGAAGCAACTTACCACTAAAGGAAGAGTTTTGCCAAGTGCCAGTCTCAGCAATATGAAATAGGATTTTCGTCCCGGTCAATAATTTAGCACTTACGTGATTTGAACTGGAAAATAAAAGTTCCCCTGGATGGTGAAAACACCCTAGGGTCGATTTACTTTTCGTTTTCCCAATCTATGCTGATATCTTTTAAGGGCATATGAGATAAGCTTGGTAGTGTTCGATCCATGCTTAAGCTTTGCTTGTTTGAAAAAGAATAAAAAACTGAATGAATAAAACGATATTCCTTTTTTTAATGATGAATGTGTAAATTCCTTTGCAGCTTATTGCTGTGTATTAATGGAGCTGAAACACGAATGCTTCATCGACGTTTATTTTCTGACCCAGTTTGCTCTTAGAGAAGTTCGTTTTCTGTTTAAATTTTATGAAGTGAGGAAAACTTTTCTATTGGAATAAAGTGTATTGCTTTCTTATTCATGAAGTCAGAGGAAGTTTCTCAGTAGCAGACATATGTGTTCAAGAATTTCGTATCAATTGAGAATAAGGCAAATTTTTCGTAAAGTATGTGTTGTTGAAAGAAAATAAATAAATTAGGAGGCTGCAAAAGAATCAGGATTATAATCTGAATAAATAAATATTTTCAAAAGTATTTTTGATTCAGTAAATAATGTATATGCATTATTTAAAAACATTATTTCTAAATTTTTAAAAATATATGGAAATGCTAAATATTTATATTTGTGTTTTTTGACTAATAATGCAATTACTGGGCACATATTATGATATAAATGTAGAACGCGTTTTCCACTCTGCACGATAATTAGTACTCTAAATGCTCATAAGCTTTCAGAAAACTAGTATTAAAGTATCAAACAAATTCAAATTTAATTAATGATTTAATATTAGTAAAGTTGTTCAGTGAATCCAAATGCGTATCATTTATATCTTTGATGGATTTTCTATACGAATTCCTAAATAAGACTTCTAAGGTTTTACACACCAGTAATAGAAATAATTTTGTTTGTATTACTTTTTTGGAAAATTTCTATTTATCTTAGTATTTTTTACAGTACAAGGTATTCCAAAAAGGAAAATGAGAAAATTCTTTTATGGTAATTGGCTTGCAGGAATAATAACTGGCATGAGGTTGAGATACATCCACTTTGATCATGGGATATATCTTCTGTGTGAAGATTTATATCCTGATTTCAAATGCCATTAGTTAAGTTTTAATTGACACACTCCAGGCCACCAAATTACTGCCATGACAATGATTTTCATTTAGTATATTCCAGCGCAATAGAAAAAAGGAGTAAAGATATTTACCTTTTTATCCCATCATTTTATAAAGCTGAATTCAATTTTAGTGATATCATAATTCTATTTTTATAACAAAAGATAAGTAATTAAAAGCTGTTTTTATGTTCGTAATTTAAGCACAAATGCAATTCGCGAAAATCATGATCTGTTGCAACATTCTTATTGTTTGCACAAAAGAGAACTTTACGCTTTTCTAATTAAAATTGTGTTATAGAAAAAAATATGTTTATAAATAATTTAATTCTAATAATTATTAGTACATTTTATCGTGACTGATATATAATATATTTAAAAAAATACTAAATGTCATTAGTAAGTGAAAAAATTATATGCAAGTTGCAATATTGAAATTGCGATTTTAATCTCTTTACAGTACACCTTTTTTTAAATTTATTGTTTTTTCTTTCATCTCCCTAGGAAAGGGATAGGATCAGTTTTTTTCAGTTCAAAAATGGAGTAATTTAGTTATTATGAAATTGATGTATTATTCCCTTTCCTAAATAAATTTTATTTCCAGACAAAATAATCAATTTTGCAATTGAAATTATTTTTTCCAAATATTTTATTTCAAATAATTAAATTGAAAAGTGCATTTTTATGCCAAAATTATAAATATCTAAAAATTTAAATATTTCACCAAGTAATTGAATATTTATCTGAGAAATCTTTTTACTATAATAAATTTTTCAAATAACTGGAATTCGTTAATATGTTAATATGGCAATTCATATCCTATCAGAGATAAAATTTTTCTTTTTTGCTGGAGCCGAATTTCAAAATGTTATTTCATGTTTTTTTTAAAACATAAAATTTTCAAATATATGACATTTAAAATTCCTATAAAAAATGCCCATAACACGCTTTTTTAATCTCAATTAACATCAGATATACAATATTTAATTTGCTTTCCAAACGCATAAAAATATGAAATATCATTTCATTTCAAAATTAATACAAATTAAAATTTTTCACTGAATGCAAACCCAGATAGAATATCATTAGGAATAAAGATACATTAAATTTTAACTTAAAATTTGTATATAAATCTTATTTATATTTCCCTGTCGTAATTTCAAAAGTCACAACATCGTAAACATTTACTTAAACTTTATTTATTTTAACTCACTTTTAATGAGAGTACCTTCTGAAACTGCAAGAACAAGTAAAATGCGAATAGAATGGACTTTTTTCACAAATTTTAATCTAGGAAATATGTAAATTAGAGGCAACATTGTAATTATTTCAGAATTTTGACGCTTGTTTACTCAGTATCTTGCATTTTTTTTTCTTCGTCTGGAGATATCATTAAGAGAAGCTGGTGTAGATGTAATTTGAGGAAAGGGAAAATCTATTCAAAATCGAGTGCTACATATTCCAGCATTCTATTTTAAGATTTCCAATCTTAAACGAGCAATGTTTACTGAATGATTAAAAATAGATTATATCTTAATCTAACTGTTTATGCCGTAAAACTTTCAATATACTGTTTTTTATGTCTGAGATTAGCAGAAATTAATTTGAACTATTTTTATGAAGATATAAAGTAAAATTGGTTTTGCTTAGTTAACATAAAAATGAGTAACAAGGGATAGTTTCCAAAAAAATAATTTATTACTAGTTATTACTACTAGGGATTTTAAACGCTGATTAACTCTTTAAGAACCCTTTAATTAAAATCATTTTTGATGGCAAAATTGCTAAATATTATTATTAATCAAATATATTTAAAAAATATTCTCCTAATATTCCCTCTTTCAATAATGTGATTAAAATACTATTATAAAAATTGTTAACTTAAAACTGAAATTGATAAAATGTTAACTGATGTTATTTTTGTTAGAAAATATTTCTACAAACAGTTTTCAAAATAAATTTGTATTTTAAATGACAATGATAATTTCAACACATTTTTTCCTTACTTCTGATACTAAAGTAAGATACTTTACAAACATTCTAATTTTATTCTTTACTAATATAAATATTTACATTTTAACATTTACAAATAAAACAATCATTTGCTTTTATCATTTGTTTTAATTGCAATTTTGCAAATTACTGTCGCTGTTTTTACTCACTTTTTATTTAAATATTTAAACTGCAATTACATTTGAACATTTAAAATGAAATCAAATCGCAAGGAAAAGCACAAAGTTCATAAATAATAATGCTTATGGTAGACTTCCTCCTTCTGAAAGTGTTGAGCTGTTAAATGGTTAGCGATATAGTAACTTATTGTTTCCTTTTTTTGTATTGGAATTTATTTAGAATATTTCCAATAAACAAATCATAAGAATAGAAAATTTTTCGTACAATTTTAAAAATAGTTTCTAATATGTGGACGCTTTATACTGATAGCTAATTTAGGTGGTTTTAGAAAAGTAGGCAACTTTCTATTATTTTCATATTATATTGCGTTGAATTTCAGAAAAGGTATTTAATGTGTCAATTTTGTATTAGCTAAGCAACATTTGAGAAATGATTTAGTTTAGTAAATTAATCGGAAGTAAAGGGTAGCTGAAACGCATTGAATGGTCATGGAAGTTTATCGTGACAAATTACAAACTAATAAATTAGGTAGAGAAGAGTGATTTCAGCATTGAAGATAAAATCGCTTTTTAACAAGACTTAATCCATATATTTGACTGAAAAATATAAGAATGATTCAAAATGAAGGCAACTTAGTTCCGTATGAAACGGAACACGGCTACCCTAAAAACTAATTTTTCATTTGCAAGCTGCTAATTCAAAAAAAAAAAAAAAAAAAAAAAAAGAAAGAATGTTTTGTTTTGTTTTTTTTAAAAAAATGACAAAAAACTCACATTGCATTGTGATTACGGATCAGAAATGAATATTCAACAGCAACATCCAAAAAAAATACTGTATTTTGATCGGTCGTTTGTTGCCATTGACCTTAACATGAACATGCCATCCGAATACTCAAGATTCAAATGTCATGCTGTATATGTGGTGGGACAGAAAGTATGTTGTGTCCATTACTTTCCAAACTGTTTCCATCACGGGCGGTTAGTATGGAATAGTTTGAGTCATTTCTTTTGAGAAAAATTGCCAAAATATGAGCAAATACATGGTGATGTTATTCTTTTCATGATAACACCCAATATAATGCCACAAAAGGTGTAAAAATATTTGGAATTGCTCAAGCGGAATATTTTAGTTCTCTCACCGTTATCTCCGGAACTTGCATCTCATTACAAGTTGTTTCGATAGAAAAATCATCGGTTCGTTTTTGGCAAATTACTGGTTAACTTTTCTCGTAGATATCGACAATTGACTTTCAAATTGCATAAAAGGATAGATAGCATAAAAAGAAGAGACACTTTTTTTGTGATGGCCTAAGAGGTGCAAAAAAATACTAAACCACCGATGGACAATACTTTCATTAATCCGTCCAATGATTTTGCTCTGAAATAGATGCCTTTTTACCATAAAAAACAGAGCTCATTAATTAATACTTCTAATAGTGCATTCACTTTTCTTTCAAAATTTGTTCATTTCGTTTCGTTACTTTAGGGTTCTCAAACATCTTTAATTTTGTTTTTTAAATAATACTTGTATATAAATTAATGTTTTGATGCAAAGATGTAATAAAAAATCTTATTGCTGGGATAATTAATATATACCTTGGAATATGCATAAATATAAAATCGAGAAAAATATATAATTTGATAAATTTATGTTTTTGAAAAAGTTAAATTTTTAGATTACTCAATAAATGTTTATAATTTATTTTATAAGTTACTAGTTAAATAAAGAAGTATTAAAATCCAAAACTAATGGAATAAATGTGTTTGGGCGATCAATATTAACAGATATTAATACATTATTTTCGGATTAAATTTATGTACCCTCCATTTTTGTTTCCTTTGGGTTAGGACTCTCAGGTTATTATTACGCCTGCAAGATGATATGTGCCCATTTCTACTACATTGTTGATTTTTATTGGATAAATTGATAATACGAATAGTTAGTAGAAGATGGAGGAAGACTTAGAAAGTCACTCAAGCTACCGGGGAAAACTGATAAGGCTTCTTATTTGATAAGATGAAAGAGGAACTGACTTTGAATTGTAGATATTGTCGTTACTCGATGTGAATAATATTCTGATATTTTATTCTTTCATTCATATCTATAGAAGATGTTTCTATCTGTTACAAAAGGATAAATGTTTTATCATACATTTTTAAAAAATATTGTCTTCTAACAAAGTGTCAATGAAATATGAACCAATATTTTTTTGGAAAATTATATTTGAGCTAGATTTTGCCTTGGTGGAGCTATTAATAAGCTTTTCCAATTAATTATATACTGTACTGTTATATTGCATGTTATTTGATATTTTTTTGCGAATGCTCATTTATTATATTCATTTACTGTTATTAAGAAAAATTCTTTATAAAGAAATCCTTACATAATTCCTAGTTGGGTCTTTTTATCACATTTCACGAAGTGGTTACTGTGTGATACTTTACGGATGTTATCCGAGATTTTATACTTATTATTGTGTGGTACTTTATGGAAGTTGTCCTAGAGTATATATTTATTACTATACAATACTTTACGGCGTTTTTCTAGAGTTTATGCTTATCACTGTACGATGATTGTCTTATAGAGTAAATGACTGTTGTATGCGATACTTTACGACTGTTGTCCTAGAATTATACTTAGTACTACGTGGTACTTTATGGAAGTTGTCCTAAAATTTATACGTTTTACTGTGTCGTGATTGTCCTAGAGTTTTAATGATTGTCGGATACGGTACTTTACGGTTTTTGCGAACTTTCGAAGTTTAACTTTTTAAAAAAATTTATACAAGTTTCTACTCTTATACATCTACGATCATAAATCAAAGCAATAAAATTTGTTAAAAGTTGTTAATTAAAAATCTGAAGTTTGTTAAAAATCTGTCTGTAACTTAGTACTGCGTCAATACTTTCAGTTAGAAACATTATAAACATAACTCATGATTTTTTCTTCATATTTCAAATCCTTTAAATTAAAATACAATAAAGGGGAAAAATCAGAAAAATCAATGAAAATAATCTGCATCTGAGTTCTTCCTTTACAAGTATTTCCCAATTTGACATTTAAGGAGTACCTGGGACTAATTTAACATCTCATAGGAGAAAGCTAAATTAGTGTTTTCAAACGTAATATCCATCACCTATCATTCAAACTTCCAAACTTAATTGTGATGACATCTTACATCTAAAAAAGTTCATATTTTTCATTAACTAAATTATGCCAGTAATTTATTTTTTAAATATTTCCTACCTTTATAGCACAGTTCACAAAAATGGGAAATGATTTTACTAAGCAAAACCCTCCGATTTTCCATAACACTGTATTTTGGAATAAAGATATCAATGAAATGGGGAAAGAAACTTGTTGGTCAACGTAATAAGTCCATATGCCAATAATGTTAATGAAAGAGTGAAATAAAATAAATAATTAGTCTGAATGGATGAAGGATAATGTCATCAATATGGGATAAATTAATTAATGTAAGCATGACAATGGATCCTAAAAGATTAGTTGAACAATCTGATCTTATCTGTATGTCATTATTGTTAATGTATTTCAATAGTCTTTATGATCAAAGACCTGGCTTAACAATCATTAGTCAACATTGTCGTCTAATTCAACATGCTCTTAACATTTGTACATTCACACCAATGCGCTGATAATCAAACAAAATAATTGAATTAGCATCTCATTTGCATGATCGGACAAGATTCTCTGAATTTTTCTTTGTATTTCTGATTCTATTTAAGTGAAAAAACAAATGTAAGTTGTGTTTTTGTTGCTCTATATAATCATGGAAGGAGGAAAGACATTTATTTTTTTTGTTAAGAGACAATTGTTCGTATTTATTTTTAAAGGGGAAAAATAAATTTACATAACTGAAATTAAGAAGATGAAATGAAAGTACTATGTGTTTCTGAAACCTTTCTGCAAGAAAATCAATTTATTCTCTCACGAAAGGGAGTCTTATAAAGCCATTTAAAGAGGAGCAGAAGCAATTTTCTCAAGCCAAATTAAATAGCGTGTCTTGCACCCACACAGTGTTGAACGCTGAAACATTTAAATTACTGAAAAGAAAACAGGACATTTTTAAAAATTGGTTGTGTGCATTGTGAAAACATGTTGGTTGGTTGAGAGAGTAAGATAAAGACAAATTAGCAATACAAGGAGGCGAGGTTTTAAACTGTGAGCATACGTAAAAAGAATAAATTGCCAAATTCGAAAGATGATTGAAATTGAGAAAGAAATTAACAAAACATTGGTCTGCTTTAAATAATCACTATGCATATTTATAAAGCATATAGTATAAAAACATTGATTTCCTTTTAAATTTTAACTATTTTTATTGTTTATTACTTCTAAAAATTTATTTAAATGCTTTAAAATATGTGTTACATTGCTTCATTTATTTCACTAATACATTAAATTTTCTTTTTTAAACTACGAGGCGCTTTTATAACAAGAATTCTTTATTAAGTGATCCTGATATTGAAGAATTGAGAGAGCAACAAATTTTTCCTTAGAGTGAATAGGAAGATATAATTTTTATGCATGAATTTTATATTTATCTCATACAATTTACTTAAACAGACATAAACATATATCACATTATATATCATATATCACATAAACATATATTAATTAACATATATCATATTTTATTTACTTGAAACTAATATGAATAATTTAGATTTGATAATATCAGAAAAAATTGTTTTGTTAAATACCACAAAACTCAGATTCAATAAAATAGCAAATTTATTATTTTTTTATTATTTGAATTCAAAATCACTTCATTTCAGCTGTTGAAATGTCTTAAATTTGCTACTATCAGAATTATGTTTAATCGATATCATTAAAAGAATCACTGATTGGAATAAAGTCTGTTAAAAGTATTTGCTAATAAAAAATATTACAAACTCATTAAAATGGTTAAAATCTTTTAATTCAGAGAAATCAAAATTAGTGTATTTTGTTATCTTTAAAGTAAACTTGAAATCGAATTAACCATGCGATGAAAGATTTGCTAATTTAATTCATTGTCAGATTATTCCCCGATGCGTCAGGATTTAGCACCCTTTGGTATTTCACTTGCGACTCATTTCATCTCAAGCATTTGTTCAAAACATATTATTTTCAACTTAATAATGTGTAATTTAGCATTCAACAAATTTATAATGTCACTACTTTATATGAAGATTTGTTACAAAATAGTACACAGCAGTTAGGAGACTTTTGTGCTTCTTCATAGGACACCACAGAATATTATATAATCTACATAATCTAATTTAGATTTTTAGTTCAAAATTTAAGTCATACGATTGATATGGACTGATAAATTATTTGTTTACATTTGTTTTCTTATATTTTTCAGGCACCGACGTCCTGACATAGGGTGACCAGGGCCTCTAGGGTTCGAGCCTCATATTTGTTCTTCTTTTGTGTTCTATCTGGGAGGTGTGTGAATGTGCCTCTCTGTAAAAAGGGACTGTGAAAGCGTATGTGACGCATGAAGCAGCTGTCATACTATTGACCCAGTTGGAACTACTGAAAAAACAATAGACGCTCAAACGGTTTAAATAGCAGACAGATCTGTCCACGGGCTTGTAAAATTTATAAGTGACAGCAGCATGCATTTAAGGTCATATATGAAACACTGATATTCTATAGAAAGCCTAGAGGACAGGGCATCTTTAGACAGAGAAGGAATTACAAGATTTATTGCATATTTTTCCTAGACATGTATATATTATGATAAATATTAATAAGGTGATTATTTAAAATTACCATAATTGTACTTAATTTACCATAAATGCTTTAGAAATTAAGAATAATCACTAATAGTTATAAATAATCAGCGATTTATTGTTCGTGCAACAACATATTTAATGTCTAGGCTTTCTCTAGAATTACAAATTTTATTCATATAAATATATAAATATCTTCTTCTGTTTTACAAAATATAAAATATAGAAAAATATCAGGTAAAATAAGAATATTAATCAGGTAAAAACAGCTGGTGCACAAAATGTGCATTTCTTTATATTTATAAGGAAAATCAAAGTAAATATGCACTTTTTGACGATACTTCACATATGCGTGCGCCTAATGGACTTCCTTTAAACATAACAATACAGAAGCGCATAATAGATTTTTTTCCATAATCAGTTTATAATCATATTCCTTTAATCAGCCATCAACGATATCTTGTTCTTGAATAAGTCATTATTCTATGCTTTGCAATTTTCTCATCCGGTTTTTTACAGAAAGTCTGAAATGTATGAAAATCTAATCGTTTCATTCATTATAGGTGTCAAAAGTCAATAAATTATCCAAAATTACCGTATAAGGATGACTTTCATAAATCTCTTGCAATACAATATACGAAACGAAATGCCTAATATAATGGTTTAATACTCTAAAAAAGATTTGATAAGTTTAGTACGAAATACCACAACCAAATTAAAAGTGTAAACTATCCTCATAAGAAAATTGTATTAGCTCCATATTGTTTTGATAAAATGATGCCTTTGAAGCATTTTTCTCATACGATTGTTGGATTGATGGGTTTTAAGGCAATTTTCTACTTGAATTAGCTTAATCGTTTAATTTCTTGATTGACAAATGATGAATGTGATAATTTTTGCAAATGATTATATATGATAAAAAAGAAATTTGCATAACATGAAGACGGATAGTTGATGATATTCAAAGGATCTTTCTCACTTATGCTTGGCATATTTTTGGGTATTTTTTTACGCAAGAATTCCACTTTTGGCCATTTTCGGAGGATTAAGTCTTTTATAGTTCCATTCACACCCTTTTTGACTGAAGTCTCTTCTTTTTGAACTCTTTTGAAGTCTGCCATCTGGCTGCTGCTTATCATTGGAAAAATGTAGAGCGAACTCTCATGGGATTAATTTATCACATGTATTTGAAAAATTGCATTAAGGTTATGGATCATGAACCTGAGATTTTATTTCCCATAAAAGAAAAAAAAAGTATTTCAAAACTTATCATTTGAGGAAAAAGATGCTTTTTTGCAATATTTGGAGCGAGCATTAACCTAGGAATATCTTGTAGAAGAATGAAATCTATTTTTATCAAAATGTGATTATAAACATCACATAATGCTGAATTTGGACCAGATAATTCCTTTAAATTTTTGACTTAAAGCTATTGAATGAATAATTCCATCAATAAGACGAATCCATTCATCCTTTCAAAATTCTCGTTTGGATAAGTAAAAATTCACTTCGTTATATTTAAAAATAAATTTTCTAGAAAATCAGGTTCATTTCAATGTGATTTATTAAATTCCCGATCGTTATTTTTAAGGTCTGAATTATTTGGATTCAGATTTCAAAAAATTGTATAGCTGTGCAGAGAGCTAAATCGATAATGAATTGGAAATAAAGCCACATATTTTTACTCATATTTTCCTTCTGATTTTTTTATCCCTTGAGTTCTATCGAAAATCGAAATTATTGATTGGACGTTCAGAAAACGGATTCAGTCGCGCAACAAGATTTACGAAAAATATCTTTCCACTGCTACTATTATTCTTGAAGTCCTGCTCAATCTTAACTTAGTTTTGAAAAAGATAATAATAATGAAGTGTTCCACTAGAAATTTAATTCGTTGAAGATTAATGGATATCTTTGACAGGAGTTTGGGTTTTTTCCCCTCCATTGACAATAATGCGCTTCCCCTTAAATGTAAAAGTGCTGCTTAATTTAAGGAAAATAAATTTATTTATAAAAAAACAATTAATTGCATATATTCGGTAAATTTATTTATACTTATAAGTATTGAAGTATAAGATAAAGTCCAGTTATTTTAAGTGCTTAGTCTGTTAATATTATTTACATAGAAAGTTTTATCATCTTGGAATTCATTACATGCTGTTCTACGAATTATTGGTTTTGAGAGTAAATATGTTATATATAAAAAGAGAGGATACCATTAAAATGATAATTCAAATCATTAATATAATTCTTTTTAAATTATTTTGGAACTTTATCTTTGTTAAAGCTAACTATCCTTTTATTCTAGTCTTGAAGATCCATGGTCTGTGTTAACAAAATAATTGAAACTTCCAAATACTTATTCCCTATTTTAAAATGCTAAAAATACTTTTTATTCATATTTCAACTTGTCACTAAAATATCCCCAAATGTTTTAAATTGGATACACTTTAAACCACTTAGCAAATGGCATGCGACAGTATATATTGTGAATTTGTTATTCAACTGGAAAAAAAAACCTTATATAAAAGTTTGTGGTTTTAAAAACTGCATAATTCCGGATTTTACAAAGAATGGTTCTAGTCAACTCTTCTAACGCCATTAATTCTTTTGTTTACAGGATGTATTATAATTTTAAAAAAAAGTAAAGTTAAAATATTTCGAGCCAACTAAAGGAATGGTTAATGTACATTCTTGTCTAATTTAACTAGCTCATCTGTCTAATTTTGCTAGCTTCATCTATCACTCCATCATAGTGCAAATGAGGAAGTTAGGATCATGTATGTTTTATTTCCGCTATGAACTGTAAACATTTTTTCGCACATCTAAAATTTCGCAACCCAAACTAGAATACTACCTAACTAATCCTGGGAATATCACTACTATGATACAAGTATAGGACAAAATACTAATAACACCTGTGAAAAAAGAGAAACTTAATCAGCAGGATGTTGGATCTCTTTTGACCTGAATTACCGTTTGTATTCGACATGAGATTGACAAATAAAGGTATTGAAGAAAGATCAGTGGAATCCGAACCCATTTCTCACTTAAGCCGTTTCAAGTTCAAAGAGTGAGGGTGGAGAAGGAAACAGAGAACGGGCTTTATTCTCTAAAAATACCCACACAAGCGAAATGATATTAAGATCACGTGACTGAGGAAACAGGCTAGATATTTTCTTTTATCATCATTCTTATGTAGATATGTTTGAACCCAGTGAGATGTGTGAACTCATTTTGGAAAGCAGGATGTTCTCCGGGAAAGAGTGATTGAATCATAGGGTGAAGAGGATTTGCGAGATTGCTTCGATAAAGACAGCATGTGATCATCCCCCTTAAGTCAGCGAGGTGCCCCAACCCATAAGAAAATAATGGGCTTCGCACCATCACAGAACCCCCTCCATGTTTTATGGTTGGAACCAAGCAGTCAACATGAAATGCTTCGCCAGTTTCCGCAGTACAAACACATGTCCGGTGGTTTTTAATAATGCAAACGAGAATTCATTTGGCCAGGTGACTCGTTCTCATTGTAGTTATGTTCAGTTTAGGTGGTTTTGATTCCCTGTAGTCTCTTCATAGCATTCCTCACGGGAATTAATGGTTTCGAAATAGTTAGTCTGTCATGAAAGTTCACGGTAACTCTCTTTGAATAGTTTCCCCTCATGGATATGGTGTTCTGAAGGAAGATATTCATCTCAGATGATATCAGCAGCAGTGCAGACTTGCGATTTTGCTGACAGTCCTCTTCAATACCTGTTTGTCATGGCCGTTTGACTTTCGCCCATTGCTGTGCTTCCTCGGAAGAAACCTTATTTAGGTATGTATAGTCTATCATAGCCCTTGACAGTAGTCCTTGAAGCACCCACAAGATTGGCTGTTCTGAACACGGACGATCCAGCGAGGTGAACTCCAATTATCATGTCTTTTTTCTCATCAGAGAGGTTGGACAGCGTTAAATGCTTGATAGAAACCTTCCCTTTCGCCGTCACCAGCAGATACACTGTTGTGACACGAGGCAACCTTTTATTGCACTGTCGAATAAAGAATCATTTTCATATAGGTGTTCCTATTGGTATGTCCTATACGTATAATGAGTCCTAAATTAGTAGGATTTGAATTGAAAATGCATCAAAGGTTCTTTTGTGGGGGGAGGGAGTTGTGAGTTTCAGAATTTTTTTTTTCACTTACGCCTTTTCTAAATAGAACTTTCTTTAATCATCAGTCTTGTTTAATTTTCAAAAATAAAGATAATGTATTCAAAACAAGCTAACTAATCTAATGAAAATTCAGGCTTTAAAATGCTTTCAGGTTTTTTTAAATTAATAGATGCATGATATCCCACATACACCTTTTCATAAAACATTCGCCACATGAACATTTAAAAATTTTGTCGCAACTTTCAATTAAAGAATAACCTAATTCTTGATATTCTGTTTCTTGTATTAAATTTTTAAGCATTTTTTCTTCTACCTTTTTCAATCTGACATTTTTCTTAAACTTTTTAATGCTATTCCTAAAGAAATTGATTAAAAAATTGGGTGGGTGGGAGAGTGGATGAAAACTTGAAAATAATTTGAGTACTCCATATGGTGATCCTATCAAATTTCACAATACGCCAGTTTCACCAAAAACGTAATAAGATTTTTTCTTCACTTCTTCTGAAATGTTCCAGAACTCTGTAGAATTTCATACCCAAAAGAATATAAATCATTATCAAGAGAAAATGAAGCTTAATATCATCAACTTTCTGAAGTGTCATGTTCTCAATACATTGATTATGCATTATATATTATAAAGATCTTGCACACATTGTATCTCAGGATAATTTATTAAATCTTGGAAGAAATTTGTACGTATTGAATGATATATCATATGTTGTACACACAGATAATATGCGCTGCATTTTTAATCGTTGCAGTTATTCTCTTCTAGCAAAATGATCTCATTATTTTTCGTACAACCATTTCATAATTAAAATAAAGTATTTGTTATATTATGATGCAAAATATTTATTTACAAGGATTAATTTATACAGTTTTGGGAATTATGTTTCTTTAGTATTTGATGTTCTTTTTATTCATTTGAAATATTTAAATCCATCCTGATAAAAAAATATTACTAAAAATTGTTACACATACTTATAAATTCAATTTATGATATTTAATATGATTTTCTAAAGAAAATATTTAACTAAAATTGCCATTGATAAATAAAAAAAATAGTAGTAATTGCAGTTCGATAATAAATATGGTAATAAACGAAAAAGATATTCCAATTTTCTAAAATAATCTCAAAAATAGTATTCAATCTAAAGTATTTATATCTAACTGTATGAGTCAAATATTTTGCTCAGAAAATTATATTTTCGTATTATTATGTAATACAGTATGAATATCATTATTAACTGGACAAATCGCAAGTACTGACTTTGAATTTCATTAAGATCCTAAGCATTCTAAGAAAGACAAAATCTTTTCTTATGTTTTGTTAAGATAAACAGTATAAGCATCCTTTCCAAATAAAACAGTAATTAGATATAGAATTGCCCGACTGTGTTATCATAATTTATATATACAATGATTATTAAATAACTAAAGATTTGTTCTTGTTATTTCATTAAGTAATGGACAGAGTTCCTTAATATATTAATTCATTCATGATATCAAAATTAGAAAAAGAAAATTACATCATTATCTTCATATAACTATTTGTCATATCTTATCGACTTTCATATTTTATAGTTATGACTATTTGTCATATATTTATATAAATATTTGCCATTTTATAATGACAAATTTTCACATAACTGTAAAATTTATCAACAATTAGGGAATTAAGGTATCATGAAAAAATACACACTAAATTTCGAAATAAAATCAAGGTATCCATCAAATAAAGAATATTGTTGAACTGAATTAGTACTACAATATACTTCGAAACGAAGTGTTTCAGACTTGAATATATTTCTTTGACTGTATGGATTTTGGAAATAATCCATGTTTGATACAATTATAATGGCTTTATAAAGATGAATGAAAATATGAAAATTTATGTAACCATTATTTTTTATTCATCGAGTATTAATCTTAAAACACCTCTTTCACGCAAATTTAAATTTCAAGAAACCGTAACTCTTACTGGCAGAATTTCTCTATTCATTGAAGTATACACTAGGCGCACCCTAAAAAGTACTTTGATGCAAATGCAATTGGAATAACTGACAACAACACTCCTTAAAACATGAGAATTATTTTGAACAAAATCAAAACAGATTCTATTTTACAGCAAAAGCTTGGTGAACCGCCTTTTCGTATCACATTTTTTTTAACTTATATGAAATAAAAGCCTTTAAAGAAAAATATTAGACAGCACATTTCAAAAAGCAGAATTTAAAATGAAAGCTGTACTTCACTTTGCCGAAAGCGAACGCCAAATTTTTTATTCCTTTTTGACAAAAAATATCCACATTCTTAAAAGATCTTTTGGCGTTTTCTTATGCAGAATCGGAGGAATATTTCTCAACAAAATGAACGCATTTCTCTACCAACAACACTTTTTTTAAACGGAGAAACAACTCACGTCTTTCATTTTGTCACAGGGAATTATTTTTTTACTCTTTTGTCATCCGATATTCAAACTCATTGTGAATTTCGACTGCTTGAATTTCGCTTTAAATTTAGTTCTGAATTCTCTGCTGTGTATTTTTTCCCCCTTTTATGTTGAGACATTCCATTTTTTTTCTTTGTTAAAGGTCTATTTATTGAATTCTCCCCGGTACCAATTTCCGTCAAATTTTTGTTAAAGGATTTTAAAAACATATCATGGATAATAATCATATTTAGTTAAGTATTCAGAATCTTTTTTTTTCTTTCTTCCAATGGTATTTAAAAAGATTTTCTTGTGGCTTGAAAAGAAAAACTATTTTAAATGTGATGGAAAATTAGAGACAGGAACAATAAATTTGGAAATTTTAATTTTTTAACTGTTCCTAGCATATACAGATATTGTACTGCGTGACAGTGATCAATATTTGCAATACTTTATAATATCATATAATATCGCACAATATTGTGCAAAAGGTTGTGCAACCTGGAAAGCATGTTAAAAATTAAAAAATATTTTAAGTAGCATACAAATAAATAAATTGTAAAACAAATAGGCAGTTGATTTATAAATTCATAATTAAAACTTTTTTATGTGAATTTCAAAGAATAAGCCAATTTTCATAAAATTGAATCAGAAGTCAGAATCAGAATAGTTCATACAATCAAAAAATTAAACTAGAAAAATTTATATAAATAGTAAAAATCTTTGTTGGTATTATATGGCAGGAATTTGAACATCTTAGCTTTACATCTGTAGGAATAGCTTCATTTCAAAATATGATTTTTTAAAACTAACCATTCAAAACACGTTGAAAAGGTGGATTTTCGCTAAAAATACGTTTTTCAAAAATCCTTTTATTGGATAGACCAGTCTTTGAGCTATTCAAAACAGGCTTACTTTTGTCTCAAAGTTTGTAAAGGCCAAGACTAATATTCTCCTAATGATCAGTAAACCGGAAGTGGAAATTTAAATAACCGGAAGTATCGATTTAAAGTGCCAAAAATATTCTAAAAATTTGTATTGACACAAAATTAGTTTTAAATAGGGAAAATGTTTTGCACAGAAAAACCCAAAATGCCGATGAGAGTTTTAACGGTGTTTTGTGGAAATTTATACCTAAAGGTACCTTTATTGGGCTCTGAATTCTCAGATTAGGGATATTTAGGTCTGTAATACATTTTAATGTAGCTTTTATATTCTTACTGAATATCCTTAAGATTGTTGGAGTGTATCCTAAGACAAATTCAGTATGCGTGCTTTTACTGAACTCGTCAAAGACAGAATAAATTAATCTAAGCAGAATTTATTGCAAAATGCCAGAAAAAAAAGTTAAGTGATTAAAAAAGAAAAATTATCAAAAGCTAATGAAGAAAGTATAACCTATAAATAAGGTGGATTTTAAGTATGTACACCCATAATTTATCATTAAAACAAGTATAAAAAACCAAAATATAATTATCATATTACTATGAAATTTGTTGGACTTCGTCTCTATATTAGTTTTTAGGGAATGGACAAAAAGAATTCATACCAAGTGAAAAGTTTTTAATTTACTGCCTATTGTTTGTATAATATTGACATGAATTCACTAAAAATGTCATGATAAATCTTCAACTAATTGTAAAATTTGAATTCATTATTAGAACAACAATTTTTTATTCATCATTCCTTAGTAAACTACACGATTGTTATTCATTTCCTAGGAAAAACTACGAAGTTTATTTTGGTTTAAGGTTTGTTGAGATGGGAAAAATAGTTTTTGGTGCAGCCAATTTGAAGTTTTATGAGCATTTGTTTAAAGCTATGCTAAAAATGAAATGCTAATGCCAATATTTAAAAATGTTTTTATTTCAAATATTGGCATCTTATTCACAATTCAATAAATGAAATATATTTATGTATTACTGTATTTTAAATGAAGAATAGTTTATTAATATCACAATCATAAATCATTTCCTAGTATTGTGTATTTTCTTCAATCAATAGTATAGAGTGTTGTATAAAAGTTCCTGAAACTTTAGTATAATAAATGTTTACTATTTTAATGATTTTTCGTTAAAATGAAATAAATGAGTTGAAAATAAAATAATATCATGGAAAAACTATAATGTTATTTTCAGATTACCGCTGCTCATGGATTTGAAATATTTCAATGATAGTACAAAATTATTCCAACTTTATGCTTTGCCGCATTAATAATGTATATAAAAATCAAATCTCATTCAAACCACAAAACTCATATATTAGGTTGGTTTTGTGTTACTTCCTTTTCAAAAGGAAAAGCTAACGGGACGAGTTTCAATTTAAGTTCCGTCATTCTTTCAATTTTTTAAATTCTCTTTTGAAATTGCGTTTTATTTTGCAAGCAGGGTATGAATGACACACTTAATATAGTCTTGTGTGGATCTAGAGGTATTTTTGCAACTAAAACGATTTTTAATATATTTATAAAAATATTTTATTTCATCATATGAATTTTTGTTTCCCAATACAAATATTTTGACAACATCTTGCTTTGGCGACTTTCATTCTCTTTTTTACAATTTCGCTTCATTTCATTTTTCTGTTGAATCTTATTTTGCCGGGAACTGATTTGCATGAATGTTCATCCGTTTCCATGAAAAATGCTGAATGTATATTTTTTTTGTCAACAAGAGGGGGCATATATTTAATTCAGTTTTGTGTGGCACTAGAATTTTTAATATTCTTATAGGAGTGTTTTTATCTCCTTATATAAATTGTGACTTTGTTTTCTAATAATGATGGGGCTTTTGTCCTATTATCTAAATTTTCTGTTAATATACTATCAAAAGCTGTTTTTTTCTGATTTTCTTACGAATATTTATCAATTTCCTGTACTTGCATTTTATAAAATTTTAAAACTATATTAATTTTTCGAGACAGATTCTAACTTAGAATGAGAAAAGGGTTTAGAAGCTTATCAAATATTCTGCTTCATCGGTTGAAGTATTCGGCTATTTATTCTTTTATTAATGAATTGGGTTCGGTGAATATTTTTATAGAGTGAAGCAGCGTTTTTTAAGAATTTTTTCCCATAAATTTGTTACATTTTCCGTTTTTTGCAGTGCAAGGAATATAACCATTTGATTCTTTAAAGAATGTATTTTATTTTTTCTGGTAATCAAAAAGCAAAACGTTTTCCAAGATTTCTTTGCTTCGAATCATACCAGAAAATGATGCAACCTGAAGCAGGCAAAAAAATACAGCAGGAAATCATGCAAAATTATGTAGCTTTAGAAGGGAATTTAACTTTGACAGCATTTTGATTTTGGT
The DNA here is from genome assembly GCA_026543055.1 of Argiope trifasciata. Classification (NCBI taxonomy): domain Eukaryota; kingdom Metazoa; phylum Arthropoda; class Arachnida; order Araneae; family Araneidae; genus Argiope; species Argiope trifasciata. Next base: position 717,752 of record JAPMOQ010067357.1, on the reverse strand, counting down.
AGTAAGCATTCAGTCTTTCACCATTATCTAGGCGTTCCAGGTTCAAGTCCTGGTTGGGGAATGGTTATTCTCTACCCTCTGTTCTATCTGTGAGGTTGTGAAAAATTCCCCCTGTTAAAAGGGGTCTGCAAGCGAGTGTGTGAGTGTCGACTTCATATTAACTAAAGTCAGATTTCTGCCTTCGGGTACTCAGGTGTCCTTACCCTCAGAACCATAATCTCTTGGTCGTGATTTGAATCGAGGTTAATCCAAGGAGTATAAGCAAAAATAACAAATTCGGAGAGATGAAATAAGAGCTCACACAATGAAGAACTGAAAGTGACGCCTGAGTTCAATTGATCTGAAAATAATCAGTTTCAAGAACAGGATTAAATGAAAGTTATCACTTATACTATGAAAACTTTAATCCTAATCCAGTTTTTGTTCTATAAAACGCGAATTCGAATTTTTTACCTTTATGGAAAATCTTTCAAATATCAAAAAAGGCCTAGATATGCAACATTATATTATTTGCTCCTGAGTAAAGTTCAAACTTCTATTTATAATCTTATTGAACCTTTATCAATATACACAATGCCTTAATTTGAATTCAATGCAAAATAAAGATATAAATATCATGTTATTTGATATAATTTATTTCCATTAGAAAATTTAAACTGTATTATCACATGCTGAAAACAATCCTTATTTTATTAAAATAATTTGAATTAAAATTCCTGAAAACTGATATGACTTTACATGGAGTATAATACGATACATCCATTTTATTATTGAAGATACGGGATGTACTATTTATATTTAGGGATATTCTTGTCAAAATATTTCTGATGAGATCTGTATTATAGCTTTTAGAACTGTTTAATTCAGGATTGAATAATTTCCAAAATTTCATTTCAAAACTTCCAAAATTTTATCCTGGATTAATTTTGTATGTGAATTTCCTTTAACATAGTCAATTGTAAGATATTGTTTGAAATAAAATTAAAAATTGAATGCTTTAAAAATATGAGCTCTGAAAAAGAAATATTTTATTTTTATATTCTTTTTTTGAAATAGAATAAGATCATTTAAAAATTTACTTAAAGCAATTCAAATCAAAAAATTCGAATAATGGTGCATAAGTGAAATTCTTGCATTTTAACATAGTAGCTTATTATTAAAGGATGAAAAATTTTAACAGTGCAATTTATATAGGAAATTTATATTGAAAAATGAAAAACATTATTTTTAGCATAATATTTTAATAAATCTCGCTTTTTCTTCACTTTCCATATTTTACCATTACAAAGATTTAATGGCTCTCAACCCCTCCCCCCCACTATAAGTTGATGATTTTGGCAATCACACACATGCTGTTCGCTTTAAAGGTTTCAAATATATTCTTTGGTTTTTGTATATCTATTATTATTGTCAGTCATAATAGTTTTTGTCTATTGTCTATTATTATTTTTTCGATTTACATTGCTCTTATCTATTGTCTATTATTATATTTTCTGTTTATATTGTTCTTGTCTATTGCCCAATAATATATTAGTTGTTTATTATTATTGTTGCCTATTGCCTGTTATTATAGTTTCATTCCTTATTTATTTCCCACATTTTATGTATTTAACTTCGTTTAATCTTTAATATTTTACGTTGAAATGTGTCAGAGTACATTGCGGGCCATCACTAGTAAATAATTTAACTCAGAAACGTAATGAATTTTTCAAGCCAGGCAGTACATATAATCTATATCAGTATTTTGCCGACTTGATAACTTGAGCCAAAAACAAAAACCATTTCACATCATGTTTTGTAATCGTTGTACGGAAAACTCCTCTTTTCTCCAGGAAAACTCTTACCATAACCATATCGTTTCTGCAGCGCTTAGGGTCTAGTTGACAAATGTTTTTTGTTATGGCTGACAGGCGGAAGTCGGAAGTATCTGCTTTCTGACACGGTTGCTACTTCCTGCATCAGCGATATTCGCATCTCATGGGACAACTTTTCTCCTGAAAACTGAAGAGGACTTTTTCTTCTCTATGTCGTTCCATCTTTCATTTTTTTCACGTCCTCAGAATTTTGAAACGAAACAAGAATATACAAAAAGAAGAAAGCAGGAAAATAAATAACAGCGGAGCGAATGAAATCTAATTGTATATTTTTATAGGAACTGGCATTGATAACGAGATTAATAGTTTTTCTTTCTGCGCATTGATATTGCTCAACAATTAAGATCATAAAATATAATGAAATGTAATAGATATTAAGTCATTACAATATATTGTACGTATTTCGATTCATAGTAATTGATTAGTGTAAATTTTTATAAATATGATCTTATAATCCTTCGATTTGTCAATTTAATTATTATATTTTAGTCATAAATTTGTCATAAAAATAATTGCATATTTTCACTTTAAAATTTGTTAATTTGTTAAGAATTAAATTTGTTACTTCTGCTCTTGTGTCGTGATGTAAATGGTCGAGGATCTTACCACTTTTGATTTGAGCTCATTTTACCTCCCTCGATTATATAATATTACAGATAACCATTTTTTAATGAAGGACCAATGATAGAATTGATTATGTTTCAATTCAAATAAAAAAAACAGAATTGTCTGCTTGAAATTAGATTTATTTCCAGATTTATATTTCAATAAACTGGTTGTTTTCTACTATTTTTCTATATTTCAACAGTATATAAGCCTTAAATTAATCGCTTTTGGAAGGCCCCTTTATTCATATTTACTCATTCTTTTTTACTTAAATTTCTACAACTTCGACTTTTAAATCCAAGCAGTCACTCTAAATTACTTTATTAATAAAAACCATATGAAATGTCTATTACACATGAAGTGTTTCAGCTCTAAATTTAATCCTTTAAACTTAATAAAACGGTTTTTCTTTCAATTTTGTTCACCGTTTTCAACATCGTCGGGACAATGGACCAAGAGCTAAACTCTTCAACTTCTTTCCTTTTTTATTTTTTATTTCTTCGCTTTGAACTATTAGGCACGAGTCTGGCAACTTTTGGAATTCCATTTTCTTTTTCCCACCATTGTTATGACAACTACAGCAGTTCCTTCATATCATGGGTTTTATTGGCTTGACCCAACATGCCATTTTCTTTTTCCTTGTATATATGTTTGTTTGCTTGACTGAAAAGATCGCAATGATCTCTTTCTTATTTATTTTTCCTAAGGTCCTTTTCTATTAGAAGGGACAAGAGCCAGTAACCTTACATAGTACTGCAGATTGATGAGCATTTATAAATTTGCTGTACTTAAATGACAACTTACAGAAAAATTAAGCTAGTATCATTAATCTAATGATACTAGATTATTTTATAGCTTAGCTTGTCTTAAAAAATGATAATTAGGTTAGTTACGCTACCATTTTTTTTAAAAAACACCAAGGCCATTTGAAGACAGTTCTCGTAATTTGGAGCCACTGTCAGATGATGAGGGCGGAGCCACATTCAACTTCAATTTTTTAATGCATAATATCTGAAATGATTATTGCATGATAGATTTTTATATATTATCTTAAAAGTTTGAGACGTGTATTTTTAACTATTTAAATTATTTAAATGTTCATTTTTTTCCTTTATTTTCAGTAACTGTTTTAAATTTTATTCTAAATTCAATTTATAGTATCTATTCTAAAGTTAAGGACTTCAAACCAATTTCGGTATTTCACCAAATTATTGGAGTGGCTTTGCAATCGTTTCATTATGATAAAAAATAAAAATATTGATGAAGTTTGCAATTAATACATATTGGCTATTTTTACTTAATCTTTCATTTTATAATTGGTCACTGTGGGATGGTAAGATCTCGGATCCGGAAAGTTTCAGATTCGAGACTATTCGAAATTCCACCTAAGAACCGTCGTGTAAGTGGGTTTCATGCACCTTAAATCAGTCCGGGCTAAACATTATTTTGCTGGTTTGAAGAGGGGAAAATAACAAAACTGTTCAATAAAACTGTTAAATCTCTGAATTGTGTGTGAAAATTTCATGTTACTTTTTAGAAAATTATTTTTAAGGAGAAGTTCCTTTGGTAAAAATGACATATACATGTTCAAGTATTCTACCTTATATTACATCTTATGTTCAGTGTTTAAAGAATATTAGATATAAAAAAAGGAGTAATATCACAAAAACGTGTCTAATTTTTAAAAATTTCCAAATACAATCGAATTTTTAAATTTAAAAAAAAATTACGAATATTAAAGTACTTCCATTAATTTGAACAATTAGTCAGGTAGGTTTACAGATACCATTTGTCAGATAAATTTGATTCTATTAAATCTTATCTGAAAATGATTAAGTGATTCCATTAAAATGTGAAATAGTAATTTGAAAACTGCATAGTAAGAAGTGGAATAATAATTTGAAAGATGCATTGTAAGTTGTAAAATAGTAATTAGAAAAATGTAGAGTAAGTTGTAGAGTAGTAATTTGAAAGATGCATAGTAAATTGTTGAACAGTAATTTGAAATGTAGAATAACCATTTAGGTTTGAATACTAATCCATCAGTTCAAGTTTAGATAGCTTGATCGTTGGAATGTCTATGCCATTTTGTTTCTTCAAATCATATTACTTGCATAAGAACTCCATAATATACGTTACCAAAGCATGTTAATACTCAAATTAGTTTGAGATTTTATTGCATTATTTAAATCTTCAATAATGGATTTATAATTATATTTTGATGCTTGCCCTGATTCAAGTAAATTTTGCATGATTTTTCACATTTATAGAATACTTCTTCTTCTTGCATACAACCGACCACCCCGCCACCACTGAACATAGCAGTTCCGACAAGACTTGTTGTGGTCGACTGCACATTTATAGAATACTAGCTGGTACTCAGCGCGTTGCTGCCGCAGAAGAAATAATTTTGGAAATATCTTTTAAAATTTGAAATAGTTGTCTTGTTTGTTTAGTTCTGATAAAAAGAATGATATTTATTTTCTTGTTGGCGATGAATGCATTAACTGAAATTGAATAATCTATGAGAAAGAAGTATAAATAATGTTAATCATTTTTTAAAATTTCTAATTCAAGTGTTTTAAGGTAGGTAATATATTTTTTGTTTTACCGTCTACCGCAAAATAAATAAATTTTTGAGTTCTTCGACATTTAAACATGCAATATACTATTCTCCCTTTGAAAAATATGAATTTTCTAAGTCAAATTGCACACTTAAAGTAATTGATTTTGCGCCTTGTTGATGGTCTTGGGGAATGCAAGCCGAATGGGAAACTGCAGTCATTTGAAATCAAAAGGCATGCCGGTGGGAATAATAGGAATTCATTCAATGGGCACATCATTCGACTTTCTGGTAAAAATAGTTGCCTCGATGACGTTTGGGATCATTTTCATGTTTGTGAGTCTTGTTCCATTATAGAATCAGGATGGATTCATGTTCCTCAAAAGAATAATGAAGTAACGTTTTTATAATGAAGATATGTAAATCAAATAAATGTAACAAAAAAGTTAAACCTGCCATATTTAAGCACATATGTGTTGGCGTCCTGTGTATATTCATGCAGGCCTTGGGCTGCCACTGAGCATTGTTAGAAATATGACCATTTTGTCAATGTTTGAAACATTTCCAGCGTTTGGAATTGCATCACGTAAATGAAAGCATTCTTCTGAATGCAACGAGTTTTGTTTAAACGGATGAATAAGAAAAGTTTGGATTCAATGTTGACTTGCATGTTTACTCGTATTGATGGAATAGTTGACATCACTGCCGAATAGAATCTGTTCCATTCTGAGGCATCATTATGCGGTATGATTAATAATTCCTCACTGAAACTTTTTATTGAGTTATTCACATATAATAATAAAGAAAACAAAAAGTATTTAAAGAAACACAAATTACCTTTACAAATAATAAAAAGATAAGAAAAAAATATTTTCATTTGAAAAAATGAAATAAGGAAATCCTCTTACCTGCAATTGAATTAGTTTGTATAATATTTAAGTGATATCCGTCATTTCCTTTCCTATAAAAATTATGGGATACTGCAGCGCAACGTATGATCGATTTTATTCGGATACATGTTGAATTGTATTATTTTGTCGTTGAAGAATTGTATCACATGTATCAGATTATTCGCCAACTATGACAGTCGCAACTCTCCGATTGTGTTGCTGCGTCAGAGATGCTATCCAAATTTTAAATAAATAAATCATTCATAGAAAAGTGCTTGTGAATAGAATATAATAGTTCGTTTGGTGAATGAAACTTTATTGCTGCGATGAATAACTTAAGCATCATCGCCACTCACAAAATAGATTCGTAAAAATTTATGTACAGCATCCGAAACGGGTAGAAATGAACAAACACAATATATTTGAGGTGAATTTTTAATGTTGACATGCATTGTTCTTAAGAAATTATGTCAACTGCGAAAGATGCCGTTTGAAACATTGAATTAGACTTGCGAATATTGTGCAAAAAATGTTTGAAATCAGGTGAATAGCCCGAAAGCAATGATGTAATGTCGGCAATTCAACTTTGTTATTTGTGCAGCACATTCTTGGTGTATTGTTGATGAACTTAAATGAACTGCAATGCCTGCAAGTCGTATTCATTTTTCCGTTATTTTCACTGAAATGTAAGCATCATATTGAAATTCAAAAAAAAATTAAATAAACATGTAGTATTCGTTGAGATCGAATATCTCGAAAGTGTTATCTTTCATTTCGTGCCAAAATTTGAATTTCTGACCAGGTAGCAAAAAATTTTGTCTTTCAATTCTTAACTGATCTTGAAATCCTGAAGCAGGTGAATTTGCAATTCGTAAATGGTCTGCTTCATTAATCAATTTGCATTTCTCGTTTGTTTCAGACACACGAACTCGTTTATTTCTATGTATAGTGCTGATAGATCGACTAAGTGATGGACCTTTTAAGGGCATATTTTTTGACGAATCAATTAGCACGATATACGCGTGTGCAGCCAAAATATCGTTTGACGATTCACTGAATAATTAGAGAAATAACTGTTTGCAAAGGGAAATTTGCATTATATATAACTTATTCGGCATCGATAATAATAACTCTATTTTGAATGTATGAGAAATGAAATAATTGTACTATTCTTATAACCTACCCGAAAATGCAATTAATAATTTGGCAATGTTTTATCGAATAGGATGAACGGTACGACATTATATAAATTACGAACACACAAATATTCATTTTCTTTTAACATTGATTAAACATAGAAAATAATTTATACCATGAAAAGCTAAAGTTTTGAAAATTAAGATTTCGTAAAATTAATTATACTACAATATTTTAGGATGTAACTACGAAAACAGAATAAATTTAATTAATTTTTTAATTAAAATTTTAAGCCTCTCGGATTGATCTCCACAAAACTTTCTCGCATAATCTGTAATAAAGTTGTTACCTCTGAGAATGACTTGCTTGGAATGACAGTGCTACAGCTTCAAAATTTTAGCCTTTAGCCTGGATTTAGAATTTCTACTAAATTTATTATGTCATCGGTGAGTTATTGGATGTCAATTCTCAATAAATACATGCTGTTGAAATTCAATATATTTTTTTTAATTTAGATAATTGTACTATAATAACCATTCCCCCATAAGATGCAAGCAATAAACTGATCAAGTTTCATCGCAATTGGTTGAATGATACAGCAGTGCATAGAGCACGTACAAACAAAAATTCATTTTTATATATTAGCTAAATGCATCCTCGATATATTCATTTTTAAAACTGAACTACATTACTTTTCAATTAATACTTCTTGAAGAAAGGAAAACTGTTATTATGTCAATGAACGTCAGATAAGAAGCATGACAATAATCATTAAATTCTGGTTTTAATCTGCGTTCAACAAAATTTTACTAAAATATTTCGCAAAATATATGAAGGGAGTTTTAAGTGTCCTAATTTCCAGCCACATATTAATGAAATAAACATCATAAAACGAAAACTTTTCCTTCTAATATCAGATATAAATATCCATTCAGAGCTTAAAAATATTAGGTAAATATTTTTATTGTAATATCAATATTTTTAATCAAGTTGTAAAGAGTTCTCGCTTTTACTAATATCAACTATTTATTGAAGATAAAATGGGCAAAAATCTAATATCCTTCTTATTTAAATAACCTATTCATTAAAAGGATTTCAATTAATTGAATAATAAAATTACTTATTATTAAAGAAAAATTGCATTTGACCACAGAAACATAACCTTATAAAAATTAAGATTTCCCGTAAAATTAGAAATATATACATGTCTTAACTCGAATCCTTTGGAAATGTGATTATGAAGATAAGTACAGTGTGCTTTCTAAATAATGTTTTTGAAAACCCTATTTATTTTATTTAAAAATTTATTTTTATACGAATGTAACTCTTGAAATGGATTTTTTCAGAAGTGTATAGATTAAATGAATTTAAAATCGATTCATGAAGAATAACGATTAATTTTATGGGTTTTTGTTATTACTAAGCAGTGGAGAAGATAGACTCTTTCTATTAAATGTTTGATTTGCAAGTAAGTGAGACGCAAAATGCATTAAAAGCTGACAAAATTTTTAACAAATAAATTATATTTTGCCTGAATTGTATGCAAAATCGAACAAACGTTTTTGAATCTTGTCCATCGCATTTTTGAACTATTGCTTTTAAGTAATTCTGAAATTACTTATCGATAGAACGGTCAACCCTTTGCGGAATTTGGTTGGTTTATACATTAGATTGGTGTCCCTAATATATATATGAAAACATCGTACTGAAATTATTTATCTTTCTTTTTTCACTTGATATTTATTATGTTAACATATAATTGGAGAGTCAGACACCAAAAGCTCCTCTGCATTTCGTTCAAAGTTTGACAAAAATATAAAATTTGATGTACAATGTACAGATAATATAACAAATTTCATGCATCTCGTCGAAGCGTTTTCGATTTAATTTTGCCACATACAGATATACATATATTACCCAACAGTTTTTTTTCGAACTCAGAAAGATCTAAACTGAGGAGATTCGAAAACCTATGGAGTTCGTTCTCTATTTTCTATAAGAGAAACTAAAAATGACTTTAATAAGAGAAATACCACAAATAAATCATGTAATGCTTGCAATTATTTTTGTTCTCTATTTTAGTTTTAAAACTGTAACAATGCATCATTCTCACTATTTTAATTCTTAGTATGTAGTATAAGTAATTTTATTGTTTTTTTTAATAATAAAATTTCACCTATGTCCGGAAATTTTCAAAAAATATGAATGATTCGTAAGTTTTTAAGCTATTACTTTCGACACTGGAAAGTAATTTGTTGCTTTCTTGTAAGTTTTAATTTACACACCAGTTTCCAGTTTCTTCAGTGAATCTGTTCCAAATATATGAAGTTCAATGAATATACATTTCAAATATCGCATATCAGTTTTTCAAATAAAAAGTGAAAATTCTTATCAAGATTCATGTCTTTCAATCATTTGATAAGGTATTTTCATTTTGTAACATTTTGAAAAGAATTTTTTTTAAAAAATATATTTAATTATGTTTCATAGAGTCATTTTAGAATGGATATTCATGAGCATATTACACAAATTTGATGAAATTTCTATTTCGTTATGCAACCAATAAATATTTACAATAAATAAAAAATATATTTGAAAGTTATAAACCCATATTATATACCTGTATTGTTTGGCAACAATATTTCAACCATGTATTATTGATCCAAACGCTTCCGACTTTCTGTTGTTTTTTGATATTTTTGTGTTTCTTTTGATGTCTTTATATGTTTGTTGTCTGTGCAAACACCATAGATAGCAGTATCGAAATCATTTTTCTTATTATATTTAGAACTCTGGCCAAAAATAAATCTCTCGGGAATTGCATTTCAAATGTTTTTTTTACGTTGCATTTTAGATTTAGATATTTCTTTTAAAGATAAAAATATATAATAGGTTTATAGAAACTGAAGGAAACTATATCAACTATGAAATTGATGAGATTAACTTTAATTTAATATTTTATAATATCAATTCGCAAGTACAGGAAGTCATATTAATATTTATCATTCATTATTAAGAAGTATCTGTAATCAATCTTTATTACTAACTAGTTAGTATTTTAATGCTTATTTAACTCAGTGAAAGAAATTAAATACTTAATGAATGATGCCTGTAATAGTATTAACTTTTTTTTTTGTGTGATATCCTTTTTGTTGTATGTGGACACTTTCGAAGAAGGAAAAAAATGTGTACACACTCAATATTAAAATATATTTACAGAAAGTTTTTCCAATACTATTTATGATTGTAAATTCTACTGATCCTAAAAATCAAAATAATGATCAGGATATCAAATAAAATTGGATATATAATTTAGTTGGTGTGGCACTAAGCCTTAATTTCATGCCTTCAACAAAAATCAATCAATAAATAATAATTTTAAGGAAGCTGCAAAGTGAAGAAACTGAATTTATGTAGAAAAGTCCTTCCAATATTTTTAACAACTGCTATTTATTCCTTCCAATACCACTTTAACCAATATTAGATTTTTTAAAACGTTTCAAAAGAAGAAGGTTTGAATTCTCTTGGCATATAAATCAAGAAACAGATTCTTAATACTATAATAATTTGATATGTATTTCCACTTTTTTAAAAATAAAATTATCGGGTCGTTTCTTACCCAATCATTAACGATTTCGTCATGATGTTTTATCAAGGAATGATAAAAGTGATTGTGAATTATTTTTTCAAATAAAGTCATTACCCAAAGATTACATCTAAGGATAGTGATGTCAATTAAGAAGAAATAACCGAATATGAAAAATTATAGGACAGAAATTCCTTACAGAGAATTAAATGGAGCGACAAATTGCTTTGAAGGAAGTGAATGAAATAGTCAAGAAGAAGCTATGATTGAAATTTAGATTGTAGCATACAATGTTGCTAATAGTAATAAAGTTAGCAGGGATGGAAGCTCTTTAAACATTATAATCTACAAGTTTGCCTATTTTATGCTCATGTAACAAAAAATAATTATTGCACTAAATTTATCTCGAAAAATGCAGATATCTGGAGACGAAACTTTGAGTAAAGATTTGATAACACATTTAAAGCCAAATACTGGTTAGTAGAAATTTTGCTGAAAGATTATGGTTGAAAGCTTTGATATAAGGATACTGGCCAAAAAGTATTATTTGTAACAGGTATTGATGAGAAGTTTGATATTAGCGAGGAATTCTCATGCGGTCGCTAAAGTTGGCTAAAATGAGCAGGATGATATTTTTATTAAATTTCAAGAAGAGTTTTCACTTTTACAAGTGCCTGTAACAAACATATATGTTTTAATATTGATAGGACCAAGTATAGTAGAAAAAATATCCGAATTTTAATCAAAACTATATAGAGATCAATAGTATTTTATTACAATAACTGTAATTAATTCACCAGTTAATTAGTAATTAACTTTTTGATACCAATTAAATCGTGATTATCTAATAAACCCATATATTGTCTGATAACCATGATTTCAACCCATAATTGCCTTAATAAACGCATAATTATCGAATTAATAATGTACATATTTTTTAAATCAAAGTAAATTTTTCTTATACCTAGCTTTCTAGAAACGATCATTTGTCATGTGTATTTCCTTTTAAACAGATAATGAAAAGTAAACTTTACTAGGATGAATTAGACGTAACAGTTGATAGTTTTATTTGAACATATTTGTTCCTTTTCGCTTTTGCACACAGACCCTTCAGCTTTTCTTGAATCATGTATGCCCTCCGGATAGTGAAGACTCTTAAGGTATTGATTCCCTCCCTCTAAACAATATAATTGAAAAAAACTAGTTTTAAAATGTCATGAACAAAAAAAAGCTCAGTTTTGAAATTAAAAAAAGAAATATTTAGCAGTAATTAAAATTCATAAGAAATCTAATAATTTGGACGTTTTCGTCAGGATCGAAAAATTAAAATTTGTAAACAAATTAAATAAAGACTTTTTAAAATCTCTTAAGGGCTACTTACTTATATGATATCTCATGTTTCTTAATTTTTACTTACTTGAAGTGACTCATCGAAATAATTTTTTTTGAATTCCAGTAAATTAAATTTCTAATCAAAATTTCAAATTATTGTTCCCTGAGGAGCTTATTCCCACTTAATGCAGTATATATGACTCAAGTAGGAAACACACGAGCATTCTTCTTCATAATAGGTAAATATAACTAAAATTATAATAAAATATTTTCAAATGTTTAAAATATTATAAAACTTATGTTTAAGTAAACGGTCACAAATCTGAATATGAGTGCAACAAAAAGTATTAAAAACTTTTTTTTTCATTTGATAAAACAAAAACAAAACAATAGTTGAAAATATTTAATTTTCTATAACATATAATAAAATAGAAAGACAAACGGAAGTTCAATGCCTTTGATTACAATTTGGCTTAAATACATATTGTTATTTAAAAATTTTCAATAACCTTTAGCTCATTCTTTCTATAACTAAGCAAAAAGTTTTTCATTTGATTAATTTGTTTGCTCTGAAATCCCAAAAATAAAACTATACTACATGTCTATTGCAATTTGAAAAGATAAACTTTCGTGTCCAATCACGTTTGAGAGAAATTTAAAATGTTAGAATGTCCTTTCTATCGCAGAAATAGTTTTCCGAATATAAATATGGAATTCGGATTCATAATTCTAATTGACAAAAAGCAAAAGCCTTTCCAATTATGAAATAGCACCTAGATTTAAATTAAAAGTACTTGAACGATTTTCAAACAAATTTTTATTTTAAAAAATTCCTATTTTGTGCGCCTTATACTTATATTCGGAAATTAAAACTAAATATATAGGATTTGTTGAATGTGACCCGTAACTTGTTCAAGAAACGAAAAAGAAAAAATATAATCATTGACCCCAAAAAATTATTCTTTTTCTCAATACCCCTATATACCCACATAATTATTAAATAATTTATGTAAATAAAACTACGTCATTATTTAAATAAAAAAAAAAAGAAAATATTTTGAAATGCGTGTGTTTTTTTTGTTTACATGTGTTCCTATTGGCAGTCAACAAATAGATTTTTGAATCCAAAGCTAAAAAATTTTGCACAAGTATATTTTGAAGGGCTCGATTGAGCACCAGTAAAATTTTATACCATAACGGCTTAAAATTTTACAGCTGAATATCGGGTTTTGCATCAACATAGAACTAAAAAGTAATGTTTGTAATGATAATAATAGGATTTCTATATATATTTTTTCTTTTTTAGCCAATTAAAAAATAATTTTTAATAAATTAATAGCAATATACGATATTATTGTGATGAATTTCAAAACAGTTACACATATGATATGAATAACTGAATAATGAGCATTATATTTTTATGCCATTGGTGATAACAAATATATTAGATACCTCTAGAATTTGTATAGTTGAGATTTTAATAAATAAATAAATTGTGGAAAATATTCTTTAGCTCATGTAAACTTCGTTCTTTGAAGTTTTTTTCCGCCATCTTATTTTTTTTTAGTTTCATTGAATAATTTTTATTTAAAATTTAATGATTTTCCATGTCAAAATTTCGAATAAAGGCTTTTCGATTGTGAGTTGTCTGAAAGTTACACAGAATATTGAGAAAGGTAACGTAACATTTCTAATAATAATAGGTAAAGGCCTTTTCTAAATTTAAAGATTGAAAATATTTTCTTGGTAGTATCATCTCCAAATATTAGCCATTAATATTCAGAAACTAAAAAAAAATTATTTTTTTTTATTATAAATTATTACAAAATTTGTCTCATGTAAAAATAGCAATAAAAATAATTTTTGCAAAAATGAATTAAAAAAAATTATTGTGAGTAGAATTTAAAAAATGCTTGCTAAATATAAATTAGTATATAAATGACCATAATTGTTAAATATATATTTCAATAACAGCCAGATATATATTACTCCTAAATGCATAAAGAAATAACAGCTAAATATATGTTGTCATTGATTATATATTGAAATAACTTCTAAATATATATTTTAATACCCTCTAAATGCGTATTTCAATAACTTCTAAATACATATTACGATATCTAAAAATAGTTTTGTAAATTTGTCAAGAATTTGAATTGTAATACATACCTTGAACATTTTGAAAAATGGTTGAACTCACATATTATATTTTATGCATTTGGATGTCGAATATACTATCAATAATACAATGCATAAATATATACACAATCGGTAGAAAAAAATAGCAAAGTTATAGATAAATATAATTCAAAATATCATTGAAATGCATCAAATCAGAAGAAAAATATGGAATTTAGATGCCGGATGTTTACAAAATTTTTTATTATGGAGATATTTTGATCTGAACAATTGAATAAAATTTGAAATACTATTTTCGTACTGAAACGAAGAATCATTTTATACCAAAACAAAGGGATGGTGTTTGCTTTCATCGAATTGTCATTCAGAATCTTACTCATTCATTCAAAAATATTTTTATTCCAAGTTTTTCCAATTCTTAAAATTTTGAAATTGAGGGCAAAACAAGATCGAAGATAATCCAAATAAGCTGAAGAAGGAATACTCTCAAGAAAATGAAATGGTGGTTCGAAGAAATATAAATGTTATCTGATATGATTTCCTATAAAGCTCCACAAATCGCAGTTTCGAACTTCACAAAACCTTCTCAACTTTTGATCTGAGAAAACCCTTTTTTCTCCACGTTTCTCTTTCTTTGGATGTTTGTGGCTGAAGCATTACACTTTAGAGGATGCCTTATTCACATTTAGAATTTTCTCTTTTACTTGATTCGATTCGCAGTAAACATGAAAGAAAAGTTTCATGAAATCTCCACTCTTTCTGTAAAACTTCTCTACTGGATGCATTATTTACCAGACATGGATTTACAGACTCAATCCAGTATAAAACAAACATTTGTTTTCCGCCCATTATATTTGAAAAATGTCACTGGATATTATAAATGGAAATATTGCACATTTTAAAATACAAATTCGACTTTCTTTCTTGTTCCATTTAGCATCGATTCAGGATGATGGTAAACCAAATATTTTCAAATGTATTTTAAAATGTACATTAATTGAAATATATTCGTAATTGTGCGAAACATTCTTCAGAGCTCTATTGTATACAGAACCATAAACATAATTTTATAGTCAAAATAGAATTTCATAATTATTTTTTTACTTTAGTTCAGTTTGAAATACCATATCAATTTTAATAAAAAGTAGAATTTGTATTTACAAAAGCCATCACTGATTATTCAAGCCTTTTTAGCATGTCTTTTAAAATAATTTTTGAGTAATAATAAATAATTAATGTTTTATATTATTGTTATTTTAATTAATCTTGTAGATTTATGTATCTAATTTTACTAAGAAGTATTTAAATGCTGACATTAAGTGATCTGATATCTTTATATATTAAATACAAAAACGTTTTTATACATTTACAGAAAAAAGTGTAGATAACATTAAAAAAATCTCTGTTGCACCCTTGTATTATAATTTTTTCGAATATATTTAAATAAAAATTTTAGTTATCCAGGGTTTGAATCCCAGTTCTGGCATGTTTGTTCCTCTGTATGTAGAGTGTGTGAATATGCCTTCTAAATAGAGCACTGCAAGTGAATGCTACACATGAAGTAACTAAGACGCATTCTTGGCTCCAGGTTGTGGTATTGATAGTACGAGACGCTCAGTTTAAATTGCTGCCAGATCTGTCAGCGGGCTTGCAAATTCCAGTGCAATGTGTGATAGCTTTTCTGGCTACAGATTTATGTGTTACATAGCTTAAAAACTTTGAGTTTGGTTAATTGATTAATGAAATTTGCACTTCTTAAATAAGCTTTTATACAACTTTCTACCTCTCTCTTCTGGAACAAATGTTTTATCTTTTCTCCCATAAAAAATAATTCTCTATGTTCTATAATATTTTTTTATCTCTATTCTGTTATGTGAGTATAAATATTGTCTTTAATGAGAACTGTTGTATTTGTTAAACTTGCTGTTCTATTTTTCACCTTGTCACATAGGTTTTGTCTTTTTCCCAAATTGCACCCAAATCTTGTAAAGCAGAACTATCTATAGCTGCAGTAGCTTTATCTGACATTCCGGTATGGTCAGTAAGGAAAGCTAGAGATGGCAGTTTAATACGCGTTTGAGTGCTTTTCTCTTCATTATGGTTCAAAGGGTCTGGTTGTTTTGGATCATCTTGTCTATTTGATGGATCTGGTTGGTTTGTCTCTTGTTGTGTGTGCTCTCTTATAGAACACTGTTATTCTTCAGCTCTTTCAATAACCATTTCGGGCATATGAGCATTTTTCTCCGTTCTTATTTAAGCTTAACCTATTCTATGTAGTTGTTTACTTTTTTATCCTTCTTTCGTACACAAAGAGCTTGTAGTAGCTACAACAAAGTTACCTACAACCACCTTCTTGATAGATAGTTTAGAAACTCTTGTTCCATAACTCGCACTTTGTTTTATTTTATGTGAGTGCAAGTATTAAAATTAACACATTTACTGGAAGCAATACCAAATAAAATTTTAACTTCTTCCCTAAATTTTTAAGTTGGAATTAAGCTTATTGGAACCTTCCTTGCTTTTAAAATTTACTAAATTTCTATATTTAGCATGATTAGCTTTTATCATTTGTAACATTGTTTTGCTACGAATAATGTGAATAGAAGCTCTTGACTATGTTTTATGTGAATATTTTGGGAACTAAGGAGTCACATATCTATTCATATTATTAAACCTATTAAAATCTTTTTTTTTATTTCCTAACGAAGCTCTCAAAAATCTTTAAAATTTTCAAAAGTTTGTTTCTATGAAATTTTAACGACCTTGTGGCACCACAAGATGTACTCTGATATTTTTTATAGTTTTTATTTATCTTATCTATAACAAAAGGCATCTTTTCTACACTATTACAAATTAAAAATCCAAAACTTAATTTTCCGAATAAAACTTTAAAATGTCTTTAAAATTTTAATTTTATGAAACTTTAACGCTTTTACGGCACCTCAAGACGTATTTTAATATTGCTCATATTGATAATTTATTTTATCTAACCAATGCAACTTTTCCTCGCTATTCCAAATTAAAATTCAAAAATTCGATTTTTTTCCGCTCCACCCTAAAATATATCTACATGCATACATCTATATCTATCTATCTATCTATTTGTGTGTGTGTGTATTTGTGTATTTAAGTGATATATATAATAGATTTATAAACAAAAATGTAGTTAAAATTCTTCACAGGTCCTTAAGTTGTAGAACTTTGCATTCGATTGATTCTGAAAAATGAATATTATACAACAAGTATTAAAGAATGCTGCCCGATGAATAATAATAATATTATTTCAATACTTTTTAAAAACTGTATGAAGCACCGAATAAATATTTTTAAGTTAAATGTTTCTTCAATAGCTATTCAAAAGAACATCTATTTTCTGTAAAGACTTATTTAGAAAAGCTTTTGACATAAATATTTTTGTATTCAATGATTGTATTTAAATAGATATTTTTAATTAAATAATCTCATTTTCATTGTTTAAGATAAGGTTAAACCAACGTTGACGGCTAACAAAAAAAATGTGTGTGAGTGTATGTATGTTTGTAATATAGGACTATGAAACCCTATATGACTATATGTTATATAGGTGTTATATCTCTATATGAAAAATAAAGCTGACTTTATCGAAGGTAAACGGCAGGTTTCTACATTTTTATGTTCATATAAATGTATGTGAATAAACAATCCTTGACAAATATTTTCTTTAAAAAACAAATGGAATTATATGATTTACATGAAGTCATTTATTTTTAACTTTTCTAATATTCTATTTATATGACATTTATAAAAGCAAATATTTTTTCTGCTTCGAAATTTAATATTTCACTACTACACTGAGGGAAAATAAAAATCCCAAAACTAGGAAGCAGCTGTGCTAGATAAACGAAATTTGGTAGGCGTGTATATACATCTGAAAGATGACGTCGATTCAAATTCCGAGCTACGCGTGTAAGTGTGGCACTAGTAGCGACACTATGAACATGCAAATGAAGTTTGCTTTAAATAAGCACTGTAAGGTTCGTGATCGTTATTTACAGTTGAGATTTGCGTAGGGGGTTAATGTTAGTCAAGGATGCCACTGAGAAGACGAAGAAGCCATTATCAGCAGCTCACTGAGTTTGAAGGAGGTCGTGTTGTAGGGCTACGAGAAGGTGGGTTTTCTTTCCGAGATATTGCTGAAAGACTTGGCAGGAATGTATCCACTGTGCATGAGTATTGGCGGCCGTGATCAATGGAAGGTACTGCCTCAAGAAGACCAGGTTTCGTGGTACTACTGAGAGGGAAGAGCGTCGTATTCGGCGTATGGCTGTGGCTAATCGTACTGCGTCTGCAACTGAAATTCGAGCGGCAGTTGGCATCACAGTGACACAACGAACTGTTACAAATCGGTTACTTCCCGGACAGCTCCGAGTCAGACGCCCTGTACAGTGCATTCCACTGACTCCAAACCACTGCCGTTTGCGACGTGAGTGGTGTCAAGCTAGAGCTCATTGGAGGACGGAGTGGCGATCTGTTGCGTTTTCTGATGAAAGCCGGTACTGCCTTGGTCGGAGTGATAGCCGTTTGTTGGTTAGGAAGCCAGGTGAACGCCTGCTAGTGACCTGTCTGCGGCCTATACACACTCCTGGAGTTATGGTTTGGGGAGCAATTTCGTATGACAGCAGGAGCACTCTCGTGGTTATCCCACGCACCCTGAACACAAATTTGTACGTCAGTCTAGTGATACAACCTGTTGCGCTGCCATTCATGAACAGCATTCAAGGGTTTTTTTTTTCAACAGAATAACGCTCGCCCTCATACCGCTGTTGTAACTCAACATGTTCTATAGAGTGTCGACATGTTGCCTTGGCCTGCTAAATCCCCAGATCTTTCTGCAATCGAGCACGTTTGGGACATCATTGGACGACAACTCCAGTATCATCCACAACCTGCATTAACCGTCCCTGCATTGACCGCAAAAGTGCAACAGGCATGGAACTCCATCCCACAAACTGATATCCGACACCTGTACGACACAATGTATGCACGTTTGCAAGCTTGCATTCAAAATTCTGGCGGTTACACCGGTTACTAATGTACCAACATTTCACATTTGAAATGGCTCTACCTGTGATCTTGAAACTTTAATCAATTAAATATGTTACCTAGACAAATGTATTCCTAAAATTTCATTACTGTACAATAATTTTTTCTTGGTGTTTGGATTTTTTTTCCATCAATGTAGTTGAGACAATCCTACTACATATAAAAGATGATTTTTTAAGACTAAGAGATTTGAAAACCTTATATTAACACAAATTTTAAAAATTCCAATCTTAATAAGGATAGACAGCATTGATGCTTTTTATTCGATTTGTTTCAAAGATCATTTCATGTTTGAAAGGTCCCTCTATTTTTCCTCCCTTTCACCTTTTAAGATAAGTGAGTGTTCCCATTGGTCTCTGAAAGAAAAAGAGAAACCACCCTGACCAGAATCTTCCGGAAACAAAAAAGTAGTAAACTGTCCCAAAAGGCCATTATTCTGAAGATTCTAATGGTAGATCCAACGATATACCTGGAATGTCGTTTGAAGTCGGAACACACAAGAATGCTCCCATGGGTGACAGAAGACATATTCTTAGGAAAATGTTTTGTGTGTCTGTGTTTTTTTCATCCAGAGTAGAATTTATGTGTCATTGTGTGTTGTGAGTTTCTCTAAATACGATAAAAAAAAACCTCAATTTTATAGATATATACAATGCTATAGAAAAAAGTGAAGAAAATAAAATAGCATGTATACTTTTTATGGAACGTTAAACTCGTTCTAAGACTCTTTTTTAGTTTTGATGCAAAGTCTTCTCCACTATAAAAATTAAACGTTTTAAAAAAAGAATTTTAATTTAAAAAGGAATAAAATAAATTAATTTAAAATTCTATTTAAGAAATAAATAACGTTCCAGTCTTTTTCATAGTTTATTTATCAGTTGAAATCATATATCAAATATTATAAATAATGTATAATGTCTCAAAGCAATTTCCATATTCAATTATTAATAAACAACATCAAATACGAGTTTCCGATTATATAATCTTCATATATCTATATACCTTCGCATAATCAAGTGCAACAATTTCTCCAAAATGTAATATGTCCTGCATGTCTAGACACAAAGAAAACGAAAAAAAGATGAATAAAATTAAAACTAAAGAAAAAAAATACTGATCAAACTCTATGTTTTATTTTTTCACCTTTCGAATCGAAATTTCTGTATAGAACTACTAATATATCCTTTTGATGTAATCTCAGGTTATAATTTTTTAATAATAAAATAACATAAGAAGTATAGATGACGTACTGTGATATATAAATATTATAAATATGGGCACTTACAAGTTTGGTATTTATGATAACTTCTTTTCCGTTAGTACCTTAGCTGCGATGACATGGTTGTAAGGATTCGGTTTTGAAGCCGAAGGCTACATGTTCGAGGCCCGATTCTTCCAAAGAACCATCGTGTGAGCGGATCCGGTGCACGTTAAATCTATTGGGGCCAAACGTGCTGGTGTGGTGTAGAAGTTTGGTGAGGTGGGTACTAGCTAAGAAGAAGTTCTCGTCGTATAACAATGGTTCAAATTTACGAAGCCCTTCACAAATTAGCTCTGAATTGCTTCAAAACGGGCTATTAATATAACTAAATTAAGCTTTTCCATATTAAATTACTAATCTTTTTGATTTTGAAAATATAAATAAGATATCTATCCTATGCAATTAGCAATAAATGAATAATGAATTTTGTTAATGGTTGAACGTCAGTTGAAGTTACATATTTCATGTAAATTGCAGCATTGTGAGATTGATACTGAAATGCCAGTCGAGGAACACTAACGACTTTTCGTCTTATTCACGAACGCACTGTATGAAAAATTGCCGACCATCCATTTTAAGCCACGGAGTGCAAGACAATGAAGGATTTTGATAATACTAGTCCACATATTTTTTGATGGCCCTATTATATACAGTGCTGAGTGTATTGAATATTTCTTACTAATAAATCAAAATAAGAAAAGTTAAATGATATACGTATATACATACTTATAGTTATGATAGTTAAATTCTGTAAATATTAACATTTACAAATATTTATCCATTCTCTTCAAGCCAGGGACGGATTTAGGCAATAGGAGCTCAAAATAGTTTTGAATCTCCTTTTCCTATATTTTTATAATTAATTATCGGCTAAATCCTTTATTCCGCGTCAGATATATTTTGAAGTCCTGTTAACATAATAGAAAAGCTTCTTAATACCTCCACTATTCTTAAAGCCAAATTTAACCACACCAGATTATCCCAAATTATAAAAAAGCGCACGTGTGTGCATCTCTACTAGAAGCTTAAGGAAGATACTTTTGGCTGACAGTCTAATTAAATTTTTCAGATAACTATTGAGGAGGGACGAGTCTTGCAGTATTAAAATAACCAGAAATAATTAATTTTATATAAAAAATTGGAAATTTAAAATTACAACGCACAATTTCTTCGCTCTGCCTCTTTTTGTAAAATTTTTATATTATAACCAAGTTAGTAATACAAGAAAGTACATGAATATTTTGTAGGGGTTGTATTTTTCACTATATTTTTTCAATTAAGTTGACAAATAATATCATTTAAAGTGAACAAATTACTGTGTGTAATTAATTTAATTTATTTGATTTTATTTCATGGTTCTTAAAAAAATTCATTTATTATATTTATATGGCATACTCATAAAAAACATTTTTAGATATTGTAAATAATTTACAGCTTGTTCCAGAAATAGATTTTCTTTGTCAACTTATAAATAAATATTACTTATTAATATCGAAAATGCACTCTAATTTTTATTTAAAACAGCAATATTAGTTCAAAAAAAGTAAAAATGTCTTGCTATTATCCTAAAATTTGAAATATAGATTTTCATCGTAAAAGTCGATAAAGAGAGAATAAAAAAAACGAAAGAAGTTTGTTTAGTTATACTTGGTAAATCATTAGGTATAGTAAAACCCTAATGATTCGGTTTATTGAGAGAAATTCCTTAAGGTTATTATCATGAAATTGTCCATAAGTAAATGAATATCAGCCTATAACGCCTTCAAGTGGTTATCTATGTATTGAGTGGTTCTTAATTCTATCAATTATCATTAAATCTAATTAGCAAAATATACAGTATTTTTATTTTATAAACAATAATTGAAATAAATTAACAAACAATAAAAATAATTCATGATTTCAAGTTTTCATAAAATAAGCGCACAAAGAATAAATTAGTTAAATAAAATGATGATAATTATTAAATTTGCGAATATGGAAGGAAATTATTGAAAATTTTCTAGATAAATTTATATTAAAAAGAATTAGAATAACAAATTGGCCTGAGAAATTTGGCTAATAATTAATAGTTTGAAAACAATAAATTATTTTATTATTTTTCTTCATTATATACTAAGGTAGTTATTTTTGAAATGTTGTAGTGCTAATACATCAAGAAGCCGCTGTGAATATCTGTTATGTTTATCTTAATAAATACCTATTTTTTAATGAACCAACTGTTTAATGCAAATAATATGCTTTTTAGCTTTGACTTTTGCTAACAAATTTTAATTTCCCTTTAGAAAAACTTTCAGTAGAGTTTACAGAAAGAAAATATAACATATCGTATTTTGTAAAGTGCAGTACTTTTAAATATAAAATTCTGAAGTAAAAATTATAAGGAAGTGTTCATACCTCGAGGGACTCAGAAATTTCAGAAGTTGGTAGTGTGCCAAGATGCTTATGGTATGGAGCAGATTTTATTTGCTCTATTCCTTTCTTGTCTAAAAAATTCATTCCTTCAAACTTTAGTCCAAAAGTCCATTTTTATATGAATTTTTTATTCCTATAGCAATCACTCTTCAGACAATATTTCTTTTTAAAGGATGTAATCTGATTGAAAATAATTTCTTCATTGAAGCCGTATTAAAAAATCTAATTAATTCATTTAATTTAGTTAATAATTCATGGAGGTTACAGAACGTTTCTCAAACCTTTTATAAAAATTCTTGTAATGAGAAGCAGAATATAATATTAACCCTTTTCTTACAAATCGTAACGTATGAAAAAAATATTTATGTAATAGAGATATAAATATTAATTTTTTGTTGAATCTTGAAAAATAATTTGATCAATACATTTTTATTGCAAGGAAGGGAATAAATGAACACATGTATTAAAATTTAATTAATTTTAAAATTCTTCATCTTTTTTTATTTTGTAAAAACATCATATGATGAAATTAAGAATTTAAACTGTGATAAAATGCTTGAACTATGTTCATTATAAGCAAATGACACAAGTTTCTTTTCTATAAAAATGTATTACATAATTATTTAAAGTTTATATCTCCCCTTTAGTGTAATTTCAGTAACAACGTATTTTTCTCCTTTATGTAATTAATTGAAATACTTAAAAATATGATAAATTAACTTGTATTAAAAACAAGGCATTTTAAAATAGTTAATTTCAATTATGACTTATAAAAAGAAGTTAAAAAATTGTTAGAAATCAAAATACAAATTCGCATCAAATCTTTAAGATTACTGTTGGTTTATATTTCCAAAAACATAGAGTTAAGGGCTGGTTGCGTGCTTTCAAATAAAACGTAATGAACATGTAACTTTCATTAGCATATCATGATCACAATTCTATATCTCTTTTTTTCAAATGATATTAAATGGCATTAATTAGCTTTGTTTTTCCAACATTATAAAAGTAATCAATTTTTCTACCGGATTATCTTTTTGGGTTTTTTTTCTGACTTTTATATAATAATATGGCACCTGCCTTATTTTTTCAATTCAATATAAACAGTTAAGCACTTAATGAAAATAGATTAAACGATATTTTTGATTTTCATATAAGCATATTCCTTCCAAATTTATTACCAATTAACTCATGAGACATTGTAATTTTTTTAGCTACAAATCAGAATAATTTAATTTTAACGTTGGAGAAATTTCTACATTTAAATTAATGAACCAATGTTTTGCAATGAAGCAGAATTTCGTGCTAATTGAAGATTGGAATGATTGTACATAAAAAAGATATTTTATTGGCTCTCCATTTTCTCGTGTCTTTTGATCTTTATTCTTTAACATCCATTTTGATTTTTACTCGCTTCGTTGAATCCAGTAGAAAACAAAGGAAACCCGTGAAAAAAATGAAGCACCAAAACATTTGAGAAGAGCCAAAGTACCACTGCTGAAAGAACTTCCCAAACGTGCCTGGTATAAATGATGATTTGCCACCAAAAGGAAACCTGAGAAAAACTGGTTCAATAACGAATAAAAGATAGTTAATTCAGTTTTTTTACCTTTAATAAAAAATATGTATAAATTCCTTAGAGAAATCAAAGTAAGGCTATGTACAAAAATAACTTTATCGTAGATAGACGAGAATAATTCAGCTAGTAAGATCATAAGTCCTTTAAAAGAAAAGGATTATTCGAGAAATCAAACAGAGTGCTAATGCATAATATTTTTATACGAATATTTCATGATTGTTAAAGCATTTACACGGCCTGTAAATAAGAGCATTGAAACAGACAAAGAGGAAATCAGGGTCCTGGGTTGAAGAGTCGCCTGGTCACATGTTAATAACTTAAGGAATTTTGAAGTCAGTTCTGAAATTGCAGTTTACTAGAGTTTGAAGATATTCTTAAAAGGTTCGAAAAGAAAAAAAAAGTCTGATTTGAGATACGGACAGCGGGAAAGGATGTTTTAATCCATTCCTTCAGGAATTCAATTGCTCATACAAGCCGGCGTCCTGCTTAGGGGTAGGGGTTCAAGAGTTCGAGTTCTGGTTTGGAAAAAGTTGTTTTTTACCCTTTTTCATATTTGTGAGATATGTGTAAAAGCTCAACTGTAAAAATGGTTTGTACAAGTGAGTGTCATCTTCATATGACTTAGAAATCAGACTTCTACCCTCTAATGCTCAAGGGCCTTTACCCTTAGAAGCTACTGTAAAAACTCGACTTAAATGGTTGACATCGTCAACGAGGTTTTGTCTATTGCAAGTAGCATAAGTAACAACAACATTTGTTACACAATTACAAAAAAGTTCTTGTTTTAACACAAAACACAATAACATTTTCTTGTTTTAACACAAAAGTAAATTTCATGTTTCCTATATCAGAAAATTAGCAGTTTTACTATTTAATTAGTCTATCTCAGAATATTAATTTATATCTTCGCACCTATGGTGTTATATTTATTTATTCAGAGAAGTAAAAAAATACTTGACAAAAATCTAAAAAGGTTCAAAACAGTTACAATCCATTTAATACAAGATTTCTTAAGATATCCCAAACTTTAATTGGATATTTTAATAAAACCTCGAAGATATGCAATCAACAATCAATTTTTATACAACTAAATTTTAAATGCTGTTACAAATCAAAGTGATCTAGAAATATGACTATTTCATTGATTCTAATTATAATCTGTAATAATAAATGGTAGTTAAATATACAATGGGAACAATAATAAAATTTAACTATAAACAAATATGAAAAGAATGACTTAATTATATTTGATTGCTAGATTATTTTCATATCTATAAACAAACTTAACTATAAACAAATATGAAAAGAATGACTTAATTACCTTTGATTTCTAGATTATTTTCATATCTATTTCAGTTGTACAAGTGATTTGGAAAATCGTCGAATTGAAATGTTGTCTAAAGACACTTTTCATTATTTCTATAAATATTGCATGTCGTATGCTCTTCAGTCAAATCATAACTATGTAGTTATAATATCTTAATATAATTTAATTATGCATTTAACTGAAAGAAATTCTTAAAGAAATGGAGCAAAAATTATTTATCAAAAAATAATTGCTTATTATACCAGTATAAAATCTTTTCATGAAGAATATAAAAAATATTTCATTGTCAACAGAATGAAAAACAATCATTCCCTTTTTATAAAACTTTATCTTATTTAAAAGTATATATTTGAAGTTAGTGTCAATGAAGAGCATTAAGCTTAGGCATTATTTTACTTATAAGTTAAGTATTAAAAACTTATTATTATTTCATAATAGTGTTTTCTTAAGATTTTAAATCGTACAATTTATTTTTATTTTCATTATGAAGCTGATTTTTAATGAAGAGATCTATAAAGAAATTTACAAATGCTCTTGTTCCCATCTTTTCGACTTACACATAAAAATAAAAGAGAATATTTAATTGTAATCATTAGACATCGCATGGCTAAAACTTCTTGTAAAGATGATTTCAGAAAAAAATGTATAAAAAATTGGAAGGGTTTTAATAAAAATAAAAGTATATTCTTCATACCTCATTCATTAGGAAGATATCAAAAATAACAAAGGCAAGACGTTTATTTTTATAAAATTAGTTTTAAACATAATTAATTACATTCCTTAATAAAGCTTGTTTAATTACAAAAAACCCACACTATATTGAATTCAGTCAATCTTCTTCATGATGAGGTAATTGACTGATTAAAAATACGATTCTGGATTAAAATTTAATTTAAAGATGATTGAAAACCAATTTCTATCGAATTTAGAAATCAAGCATAAAATTGTCATGAATCAAATTGTATTTTTCCTTTAACCAATCAAATCGAAAAGACAGTCGTGGTGGAATTTATATTAGCAATGATCTAAATTACAATTTTAATTTAAAAATATTTTCGACGTACTGAATGGCAGTGCTTGGCGTGATGGCTGAATTGTACTGTGGCTTCGATTGAAAATGGACCAGAAGCCAATGTAAGTGCAAGCCATTTTGAATTATATTGGACAATGAAGAATTTCTTAATTTAACATTTTAGTTATCTTAATAAACTATTATCAGACACATTCTTTGCGATAGTAGGAAAATATGATTTCTGATTTTAAAGAACTAAAGATGGAAATTAAAAAAAAAAAAACTAAAATATAGACAAAGGAAAAAAAAATCGGCACAATTATCTCAAGCGAACCGATTATAAATGAGGTCCTCTTATTTCTTGAGTGAGCAGTCATAGCTAGTTTGGTGTAGATAATGAGCCCTATTAGCATCAAAATCTGAACTGTAGTGCTAATTCTATGATAAATACACTTTGCGGTGAAAAGGGGAGAAAGCCCAAAAATGAAGAGTGATTTGAAAGTATTTCTAATTATCTTTTCGCGGATGCGGGAATTTTAAATGAACCACATCGAACACTCCATTTTTTTAAAGATCTTTCGGTTACTTGTCTTGTAGAAAAGCGTTTTTAAAAAATAAATCTCCCCTAATTATTTTCCTTTTTAAGTTTAAATGCATCAAGACTTTCAACGTGAAGGGTGCAAGATTAATAGGAAATAGAATGTATGTGAATTACAAATTCGTAAGTAGGACATTCATAAGTGATGCCTTTTTTGGATCCTTAATTTAACATAAATATTATTTTTTTCATTTTAATAATAAATGTTGCATTTTGCTAATTAAAATTAATGTGAATTTTTTGAAATTTTTATTACGTTTCGCAGACATGAAAGCTACAGTATTTATTTTCATTTTTAAGCTATGCGACGTGATTGTAATAAGATTCAAATTTATAACTACATTAGCATGGATTTAATTTTATATAGCCTTAATTTTCAAAAATTATTATGTACTTAAAATATAGCTCAATTGGTTTATTGAGCAATTTAATTTCCTTTTCTGTTTTCTTTCTACTGCCCACTATTGTTTTGGACTTTATCCTTGCAGTTCTTCTGATAAAATTTATAACTGCATATTTTCACGTGTCTTTTTTTTTGTTGTTGTTGCTTGTTCTCAAAAAGGGAGGTAATATATTTGACTCATTCTAATGGTTAAGCAGATCTTTTCCAGAATATATATTATTCCAGATCTGAAACGAAGCCAATTCAATTATTTGAATGCAATAGTAAACTATTTTATTATTTATTTTAAGTATATAATATTACAATCATTATAGAAACAGCGATAAAAATGGTTTCAGTAAGTTTTTTATTTAATTATGTGTACAACATTTAAATGAATCTTTTATACACAATACAAAAAAATTAAAAAATTGAGTTTGAAATTATTTTGTTTTCAAAATTAAAATTTAAGTAAAATTTCATTTTTTGCCTTATTTATTATGAAACTGCTAATTACATTATTTTTCACAGTTATTTAAATTACTTATAGAAACCGTAACTCCTTTCAATATTTCGTATCAAATAGAATATTTAGTTCACCAATTAATAATTATTATTTAGCCCCAGATTAACTTTTTTAATTATAATATTATTTAAAAATTAATTATCAATTTTCATTAAAAAGTTTGGAAATTTCGACATTTGTTAATTATTGAGAACTATGATAAAAATGAATACATAAAAATTAAATCATTCAAATAATTTAAGGGGAATTTTACTAAATTTGAAGCTTACTGAATTTATGACAGTTTTTTTAAGTTTTCATGGTATACTGAAACAATATAAACGCCTAAATAGACGGCCATTTTAATAAGAAAATGCTCACGTTGTTGGAACTTCGCTATAAATCGGAAATTTTGAAAAATAATAAAATCGCTATCCATATAAATAGAAAAGCATGCCAGCTAATTTATTTACGGGAGACAAATTTATATGCACAATAAAAATTTAAAAAACGTTATTTTAATTAAAAAAATACAGAGTGTATGAAAAGTGTATTAATCTCTGAAAAATTATGAAAAAAGAAATTATAAAAAGTTAAGTTATGAAATTATAAAAAACAAGATTTTTCGGATATGATCACTCAGAAATTGATTTCATAGTAATATATTTAGCAAATATCATCGTTTGATTTTGTAGATGAGTAGTTTTAAACAGACTACACAAATTAATCTGTTTTGTAGATGCGTGAAGTAGGTAGTTTTTTCATTTGATGTCGGTGCATGCTTTGGCTAACATATGACGCAACTCTGATTGAGCTGTTAATGTGAATAGTTCAATAGCAGCTATATTTTATGTTTTAAGATAATGGCTCATTTTTCAACATATGGAGGAAACATTTCTCGTTGAAGACTTTGACGAATTGTTAGCAGAAAACATTCTTTGCCCAAAACATGTCATTGATCTACTAAATATCATGGAAATTCTGGCAGTAGAAGCACTAGAGAGGAAGCAGTTGGTTTCATGGAATTATTAAAATATTTTAAATGCCTGAACTATCTATTAAATTATGTTTCCAAGGATCTTGCATTTTTTTTACAAATTATTGACACTGCATCAATTATTATTAAAGCATATGAAATTCTCTTTCATGTGCCTCCCTGGCGAAGACTGAACAAGAATCACATGATTAATAATTTGTTGCTGTTTACTTAAGTCTGCATGAATATTGGGAATGTCTGAACTATCTATAGAACTATGTCTCCAGATATCTTTCATTTATTTTCTTACAATTTATTATCACTGCATCAGTTAATATCGATACATATAAAATTGTCTCTCATGTGATCTCTGGCAAAGACTGAACAAGACTTACGATGACAAATGATTTGTGGATGTTTACTTAATATTAAATGATTCCAGCCGTAGTTCATTCCAATATAGACAACTTTCAACCTTTACTTACATGATCAATTTGCTTATATCACTTCATGTGGCAGTTAGTTGTTTCTATCACCTATGTGACAGTTAATTGCTTTTACCAATCCATGTAATAGTTTGTTGATTTTATCAACCCATGTGACAATTGCTTTTATCATCCCATGTGATAGTTAGTTGCTTTTATCACCTCATTTGACAGTTATTGCTGTTATCACTCCATGAAAAAATTAGTTGTTTCACCTCATCGCTAACAGTTACCTCTATTTTTCATTGAATCCTTATTTATCTGGATTGGAAAACTTGTACAGTAACATATAATTGCAAAATCAGCTATTCTTTACTTGCACGTATTTTAGCCATTTTACAAGAGATAGCATTTAAAAAATTATAAAATTTATACAAATTAATGAAAATCCTTTTTCTTTGAAATTCTTGATAAAGCTCGAGTGATATGCCGAGAAATGAAATAAAATAGTTCTTAAATAAATATTTTTTATAGTTTTGAATTACTTACTTTCTGCCGTGTGATCTAGAGAAAATTAGGTAAAACAATCACAATTGAAATACATTTATAAAGCACAAAATCGTACATTTATAGGTTTTTAGTATTGGTAACTTTGGGAATTAACAAATTTCCTTTCTTAAAAAATAAATTTTATCCTTTTCTTAATGCATTTAAAAAACTGCAACTGTGTGAGAACATTGGTTCTAGATCAAATACAAAGGAAATATTGGATCTGAAGTTATTGACAGATGATCAATTAATAAAAATCTTTAAGCCTTAATTCTAAAATATTAGGAATTAAATTTTAACGGATGAGGATTGTTTTCCTTTTGCCAAGCAAAATACAAAAAAGTAGCATATAATGGCATTAATTGCTGTGTGATAGTGTATTTTTTTCTATTTATATAGAAATATTTATGGTGAGAAGAAACAAAATATCTCGTTTTGTATGCTATTTTTGTATACTGTTTAACAATGTTTGAGCCGGAGTTCTGACAGAGAGGTAGCGTATTTTCATCGTGATCTGGACGGTGTGGGTTCAAGTCCCCGATTGAGCATGGTTCTTATTCTGTGTTCTATCTGTGAGTAGTGGGAATATGTCCCCCAGTAAAAAGGGGTTGCAAGCGAATGTAAAGCATCAAGTAGCTAAGTAGTACTCTTGGCGTTACTGAAACACAAGGGATGCTCATTTTGGCTTAAATAGCTGAATGCCGGTCGGCGGGCTCGTAAAAGTGCCAGTGATAATAACATAAACCGACCGATATTTCTTAAAATTGTTTCATATCTGAAGAATATTTCCGTGTTTTTGCAGTATATAAATATTTTATTTTAATCAATATTATTTTTTATACTGTTGTTTTGCAAAAAAATTGCACAATATCCTTAATTTTACTTCAAATTTCAGCTGAAATAAGAATAATAGGAAATAAATGCTGAGATTTATAAATAAAAATTTATTCTCAGTAGGAAAGTGGCTGAATTAAAAATAAAGAGAAAAGGTATTAATTGCAATGCTAAAATAGTTATTTTTATTTTAAAAGTAATATTAATCTACAATAACCATTTTATTCTTAATCAAACACAATTATTTTTGATATTTTTAATCTTTCGCTTTTTTATTTGTTGTCATTTAATCAAAAACGAAACAATTCTTTACAACTTCATATTCCTTTTAAAATATCCACTAATTTTGTGAATAATATAAATATTATGAGTAAGGATTACTTCAGGCTGTTGTATAAAATATTACCTGAATGACGTCAAAAAAACTTTTCCAAATAAAAGCTTCCAGAAAAAGGAGAAAAAAAAAAAAACCCCTGAACAGCTAAAACTTGACATATAAAATACCTAAGTCTAATTTAACTGAATTTCCACTGATTAAACTTGAAATGTTAGGAAAAAGTTTGGAAAGCTGTTTCTTACATATGTAATTGAAAGCAATTAAGGAGGGAAAAAAATCACTTAATGCTCATGATATAAAAATTCAATTCAGAAAATTTCTTTTAAAAGTATTTTATTCTTAAATATCAATATGCATCAACAGATTTATAAAGCAATTTAATATTAATTATTTTTTTAATGTTTCTTCAATAAATGAATAAAATTTTATACTCTAGTGAATTATTTTTTTTCTATTGTAAAATGTTCTGCAGATCTATAAAAGATAATGGTTGAATATGATTATGATGTTTTCAAATCAAAATAGAAGAAAAGAATGAAAAAAGAAAAAAAAAATGTGCAACGAATTAAAAATTTTTAAAAATATATATATTTATTATTTTTTAGTCATTAATTCTTTTTATATTATTTCACTTTCAGTTTAATTGTTTCTTGTGATTCATTTTTAAAAAAGAGAATAATCTAAAAGCTTTCTAAGCAAGGAAAATAAAAATGAAAATTGATCGTGAATTGACTGTAATCTTCAATACTTTTTTTTAACATTGTAATTAGAAAATTTTATTTCTTTAGTTTTTGTGCAATCATTATCTTTTTTTAAAAAATAAATACATTATTCTTCGTTTTAGATATCGCTTCACAATTTAATCACAACTATCAAGGCAGCGAAATGTTTTAACTATTTTAATGGCTGCGATTTAGCAATTACCAACCAGATTACAAATAATTTTAAATATTGTAACAAAATAATATTTCCTGCATTAATTCAATTGTTATTTTTAAAAAGCATTGATTTTTTTTTAAAGTTAACAAATAAAAAAAATTCAGAATTTTATATTTGAACATGAATGTATAAAAATAACAAATCTATTATTAACATTAAGTTTATTTACAAAATATTTACTTTGAAACATATTCCTATATGCCTACAGGTTGATCTATGATTTTCGCACAATGGTCTAGTGAACAACGCCATGTATCTGCAAACGAAGACGTTTCCAATGATGGATAGCCATGTAAATATAAATCCTTGTGATGCATCCTACCTTCCCTAAAACTTTGTGCTATTTTAACTAATCTTAAGGACCCTGTATATATGTAAGAATATTAAATTTTAAATAGAGGAAACAATTACCCTATATATATCGCAACAAGCTTAGTGCTAGAAAATTGTAAAACATACACTTTTAGCCTGTTCAGAATACTGCTCGCCCTTTGCAATATGGAAACTCAATTCGGGAAACACATATTGTGCAATTGTGCTCCCTAGATTGGCCTTTAGGGTTGTTGTTCCGAATCTGCTTATTTATAACAGTTTTCAATTTAGATTACAATTATTTTAATATTTAATGGATCAATAAAATGCCAACTAAGAGTCACTTTAACATGAAGAATAAATTTGAAAGAAGAATGTAGATTGGTGTAGGAACTAAATATTTTCAAAACAGCAAGAAAGTTTCAGTTACGTTCACTCCTCTAATTTTTTTTAATTCTAGAATTACCTGCTATTGCATTATTCTCTACATCGTTGATAAAAATACCGTCTGTAGCAAAAACAAAGTACTAAGAAATCATTTTCTATGAAAGTTATTTTTAGTAAATTACCATTTTCCTTATAAATCTATCTTGATGTACATTGAATAAAGCACTACCTTTTAAGGAAAATAATATTCAACTCATGCCGTGGATAAGCTGCTGAAACGCAAGATCTTTTTCTGTTGAATTAGTCGACTTTCTTCGGAGATTTAAACTTTATTGAATATGTTTGAGATTTTTTCAGATTTTTGGAAATTTATGCATCCAATACATAATCGAAAAAAGGCTGACTAGAGATTATGCAAGTCTGCCTCAACTATGTTTATCAATTATTGTAGCGAAATGAATACTCTTATTACCATACATGGAAAATAATATACAATTCATGCCGTATAAGCTGCTGAAACGTGAGTAAAAACTTTTTCAGCTAAATTAGTCGACTGGTTTCGGAGATTTAAATACTATTGTATATTATTTGGAGCTTTTTCAGAAGATCTTAGGAGCTGTATGCATCGAATACATTAAAAAAAATGAAGGTCGACTATAGATTATGCAAATTTGCCTCAACTAGATCTATCAATCACTGTTGCGAAAGGAATAATATTACACCTATAGAGGTTATTTACTATAAAAATGTTATATTAAATTGTATAAACCATATCGAATTGCATGTAGATTCAATTAAAATAATCATTTCAATTTCAAATTTTAGAGAGAACTCCTATAGAGGAGGAAGAAGTTTTCCCATCTTTTGTACATGCCGCATTTTTTCAAGAGTATATATGTTACCGTGAAAGTCCGAAATCTGGAGAATGTCGACATTCGCTGGTGAATGTCAACATTCACGTAGTCGCTTGGTGTATGTCCGAAATATTTGCTAGATATCCTCATTTCTCACTTACACCGGCAAATGAATCACCGGCAAATCACTTACACCGGCATGGTGAATCTTGAATATGCGTTTCATCTCTCCGTATCCGGAGAGGAGAAATGCAGATTTGCATTTTCTTATCTCAATATTTCTCTGTTGACCTTGTGTTCCAGCAAAACACAACGTGCTCTAGGCCGCACCTCTTTGTTGACGTTGCCTTCTGTTATCTCCTTTTCGAGCTCTTTAATCATCTTTTCAAATTCCACCAAAGCTTGTCTGTCATTGTCGACATATACCGGCGATGGTCCGAAAGTGCAAGAAATGTAATCAATTGTACGGTCTTTCACCAACGTTTTTGGTATGTGTTGACATTCACCAGCGAATGTCGACATTCTCCAATTTCGGTCTCTCACAGTAACATATGTACACCTTTATGCATACTATATTTTGAAATATTATCTTACTCATATGTGAATCGTTGTAAAAAATACTACATAAACCACAACATCTTTCTAATAACTCATTTATATTTTAATTCATTTCCATTTTTATAAACAATAGTCCCTAATTACTCTTGTTCCCTGGATTTTAAATTTGAGATTATATATATATATATATAGATAGATAGATAAATTGATTGATTGAAGGAAAAAAATTAACATTTGTAATATTTAATTATAATAAAGTACATTAAAATATTCTACCTTTTTTAGAAACTTGTTAAAATGTCTGGAAATTTCAAAGTAAGTAATTATTTATGTTCTTGATTTAAAAAATAAACAATTGTTTCTCAAATGTCAGATCAATATAGCATATTAGATATAGCGTAACCCTTTTTTTCAACCTTTTAAATCTCCTTTATTAATCTTTTTAACCTCCTCTCAATTCAATAGCAAGGATTAAAAAGGCAGAGCATGTACCCTTTTAATCATTTCAGTCAAAATATTTGAGATAACTTTTAATTTCTTTCTTTCTCTTACGGCAAGGTATTTAAATAGTCATAAATTAAATGTATTTAACTTAAATGTAATCTTATCACAAATATTAGATGAGACAGGCTGATGGGAAATCTGTTTGACCGTGTATACGTGAACATGATACCTCAAAACAAAAGCAACAACATAAGTTAAATATATCATGCAATTTTATCAAGATGCAGAATTGTATTAATTTCTTTGAATATAACTTGTAAATGTAGTGATTATATGTGAATATGTCTATTCGTAAGTATTCGATTAATCATTTATAATCACATACAAAAAATAGTGAAAGGAAATTTGGTTATTTTTGCTTTGACATCATTATTACAAATATGTATCGAATTTTTAATCCAATCTAAAAGGATAGTAAGATGTATTTAATTCATAATTAATTCTATTCAACTGTACAAAGAAATACCGATACCGCTGCAATGAATAAGCATATGAATAAGAGAAATTAGAGAGGTAAATACTATTCGAGGTTATACTATAAAACTATAGAGGTTATACTATTGATATTTACCTTGATTGTAAATCCTTAGATTGCTTTTTTAAAAAAGGATAATGAAATATTGGTAAACATCGCTTTCCATTTTGGACCCCTCAACTTTTAAGGTTGATATCGCACCAAATTGTGCATTTTATGTTGTTGTTAAATAAGTAACACGTCTATCAGTAACAAAGTCTGAGTGAAGTAATATATAATCCTTTATTTAATACGAGTAAATAACAGGCTATGATTTTAAGGCATAACTAAGAATGTTACACTTTTAAATATTTAAAAATAACTTATTGTACATGCACCATTGAAGCATTTATCTGCCTAATTATACATTAGAATGTCTTTAAAAACATATAATTAAATCCTACTACACTTTTCACAGGTTTCAACAAAAGCCATCTCATTTATCCATACAGTTTTATCCTCTAAGGAAAAATCCTCATTAGCATATCATCCCAAAAAAATGCATCCAAATTCCCTGAAATAAATACAAAATCTTTGAAATTCCTATGTTTTTAGACTTTATAAATCTATTACTTTTTCTAAGAAACATAGCTTCTTTGATAAGCTGTTGAAAAAAATATCTTAAGATAGTTTATGGTGTTAAAGACTTTTAAGATGTATCAGTCTCTTAATGTTCATAACAAAATTATTCAAACATTTTTTCATCTATAGCAAGGTATAAATACTATAATTAATAATCAACAATTAAACTGACATAAATAACTAATTAAATGTTAAAAACTAAACTAAAGTTAATACCTTCTCGAATATAAATATTATTTTTTTAAAAATAATTTTATTGTTTCTTTTATGGATTTGAAAGAAATTATCTTATTAAATTTGTTAAAGGACTTTAAAAAGGAAGCACATTATAAAAAATGGACACGCAATTACTTGTCTTTATACCAAATAAATCTGAAAATAGAAACGATATAACGATATACTTTATTATATTCTTTGAAATTTAGACTGCTTTAAAACACAAAATTCAGGTGTATCTGTTAGTTTGAGCTAAGAAAAAAAATTGGAGGAAAGATTAGCGCATTATAAACATAGCTGAACTAAGAATGGGACATATATTTATTAAATTAGCTTTAACGAGTTCGATTTTGCAAATATATCCCTTCCGAGTTCCCAATACTTTAATGAAATGTTTAAACACAAGTGAACATAAAACTGTGTCAAGAAAAATAATTCAATGGTGCTTTAAGACAACATTTTAACCAAATAAACTATATCAAAGAAATACTATTGAAGCCAAATACAATTTAAATCTAAGTCCACATAGAGCATTATCGGACACACAATAGGGGAAAAAATTCCTGTTCCTCTTTTCTCCTTCCTCCTTAACGCCGAAACCATCACAATGTCCTAAGCCTAAAGCAATCTTCGGACCGTTAGATCCTGCCACATCCATAAATGGCAGTAAAATTCCATTGCATTGACTCTCCTTCAATTCATAAAAATGTCAAACTTGTAGGAGAAAAGAACGATGTCCAAATGCGTCAGAAATACTCTTCAAACACTATACCCCTACGTGATTTTTCGTGCAAAAAGAACTTCTGTTCTTCCTTACCCCACGTCGAAATACGTGCAGGGCGCTTTTAAGACGTCTTGGGGCTATGTCGAGCTACGTGTGGAGCCCTTAGAGGGTCAGATTTGAGGTATCAGTTATAGAATTATGCCATAGTAGGAACATTTGGGCGATATATTTTACAATGCGCCTAATCTGGTGATACAGTTTTGTAATTATAAATACCAGCTGGTGACCGAGCTCCGCTCGGAGAAAACAGGTATCGAAGCTAACTCGAAGATTTAAATTTTCAATTGTGATTTATCAAAACAATACATGCCATAAGAAAATTTGTGAAACCATTGGTGAAAAGATCACCGATTAAAGTGCACCATTGTAAACTATTCTAAACAAAGTTAGAGTATGGAACTATTCTATACAAAGGTAAAGATTGAAGTGTGTTGAAGCTCAATATTTTTGACAAATTTATTTAGAAAAACCAAACATATATACATACATAAGAAACATATTATAAACCTATAACAGCATAAACATAAAACTTTATTAGTTCGCCATATTGCTATAGATGGCAGCACGTTACCGCTTGAAAATTTAAGTAGCCATTATGGCTAACTAATAAAGTTTGAAAATATCCTATCTGTAACTCCGAAATGCTTGACCGTAGCGCTTCAAAACCGGCGCCAATTGATTCCTCGTGGCAAAAAACCCCAGACCCCCAAGTTTACCGGAGTTTATTAATTCTGGCGCGATTTTCGACTTGGCAACCATTCCTCGTATTATAGTAATAGATAGATATTTCTCAAATTGATTGTATTATGTCTAACTGAAATCAATATTTCTTCCTTCATATGAGAAGAGTATAATATTATATTAATTATGAAAATGAAATTTTGAAAATGCCGCTGAAGATAATCATACATTGAATGGTTTATTGATATGATACGATTTTAAAGAAAAAAATGTTTTAAAAATTACTTCATGGGGCGTCAGGAAAATGTTGCATAAAGGTGAGAGCCTTTATGAGATAATAATAATAATAATTTATGGTGCAATATAATAAAAAGCTTCAAAATGCAAATATATGACTTTTTGCTTTCTCTAAATTAAGTACGAAAAAATAGTGTATTGAAGTATTTAGGATTAAATTAGGCATCAAATACACTTTTATAAAAGCAGTAACATTCAAAACAAAAGCAGTAACACAAAACAAAAAAAAAATCAAACATTCTATAATCTATAAAACAATAAAAGGCAAAAATATAACGATCCTGAATATAAAACATGTTTCAAGAATGAGGCTGCAAACAAATTTCCAAAGTAAGGTAATCCTTTAATATTTGTATTTATACCTTAGAAGATAGGTCCTTTCCTTTAATAAAAGCATTTGTTACTTAGAAGGCAGGTAACAAATTCGTGATTCAAAGAACAAGCCGACACTTGCTATTCATTTTGAGCATTTACCCTTCAAAATCAGCTGATTTTTTTTTCATATCTTCGTAACTGTTAAAATGTTGTTGGGAAAGTATGCGAAGCTTTGATGAAAATAAGTGATAGTTTGAAGATGTTTTGCTAATGAGGATGGGGCAAAAGTTCGCAGGAATGTGCAGAAAGTATTTCTTTGTCCTTTTCCTTCAGATTGATCAATTGTTGATATTGATGGAAATGCATCTATCGCTTATCCAGACACTAGAAGCACATACTTTACCACGTCATTCTGGACTCTCTAAAAAAGGTATGAAATTACATTTTTGAATCTTCTAAATCAAGGCTTTGAAATCGATGAATTCCCACAAAAATTTATCTTAATCGGCTTAATTTGATCTCAAAACTCTCGCTTTTTTTAAAGATAAAATAAGAAAAACAGTACTTACCGTGCATGTCCGTTGTTTACTTTGAAACTAATACATGCTTATCCCAGAAATATATCACACAGATCCTGTTGTATATCCCCGGCATTTTGATAAGTAGTGTCCAAACAACAAACTAAGGTGAAACTGTGAAGCTACTTTTGCTTTCAGTGTCACCAAACAAAAGAAACTAAGATTTTTTAACAGGTCAAATAAGTATCTATAACTTATATATAGTGTATATAAGAATAGGTAAATTTTTTTTAATCATCAAATATATTTTTAGTTGTAGATATTTATAAAAATAATTAGAAATTAAAGCAAACAAATGACGTTTTTTCATGAGTGATCTAAAAATATATATTCTGAAGCGACAGAATTCAGCACGAATGTGAAACTAAGAAATTTAAAATTTTACGCAGCTAACGCAAATGCCAAAATAGTTGAAATCTTTATTATTTGGCAACTTTATTTAACTATTACATTCACTCTCAAATTTTAATATGGCAGAAATATAAAAAGATGCCTATATGAAATATGCTTGATTTTGAAGGACTTATAATTATTCATATATTTGTTACTATATTCTATATAATTCTTTACCAAAATATTACAATAGTATTACATTTTGGCTAATAAAAATTTGAAAAATAATTCCCTTTTTTATTTTACTGTTTCAAAAATTAAGATTGATTGGATTTGCGAATAATCTGTGGCTTTTTTCTGAATGAAAATTTGAACAAATAAAATTATAAAAACTAATTTTCATTGAATGTCAAACATTTTTAGATAAGAGTCATCTGTGGATAAAATGTATACAATGTTAGAATCAAAAGAAATAAAATTATTGGGAAATGTGCCATTTTTAGAATCACCCTTTTCTTATCTGATGTTTATTTATTAAAAAGGATGGCTAAAGAAAATGATAAATAACAAGCTTTATTCAGAAACAAGTGACAACATCCGAATTGATGAGGACAACCATTTATTCCAGTGGAACATCAATTCCCACTTAACTTCAAAGTAATCAATACAGCGTTGATTAATGTTCCTCTAAAAGAATATATTATTAACGATTTCTGTAATATCTGTGTTTCCTTTATCTATAGCAAAACATCTTTTGATTTCAAAGGAAATTAAATTTTCCCATTTAATAGAGATACATTGTTTTTATTTACATTTATTTCTCTAATAGAGAGGAAAAAAAAATGTTATTAATGAGAATACGTGCTTCATTTTTAGCATTGGAATTTTATCAGGTTCAGCTAGAATGTATCAGAGAATGTATCAGCTAGAATGTATCTTATTGTTATCTCTATTCAAGACTAAATGATAAGATTTAAAGAACTAGAGAGGGCTGAGTGCAAGATATCTTTAAAGTGATTTATAACAAAAACTGTAAATCATTTTGTTACGATATGAAAGTAATGGATTGAAAAGAGAAATACTTATTTAAATTAATGAAATCTTGTCTTATGTATTTTAAGAATACTTATTTAAATCAACTTTTTGCCACTTTCACTTATATTTCAAAGTAATAATTTATATATATATATAAGTAAATATTATATATATCCAAGTATTATATATAAGAATATATCATATTTCTTATAGTTAATAAACAAATTGTTGAACCAAGCTAGTGAACAGAAAATAAAAAGTCTGGTTCTGAAAAAATATTCCAAGATTACTTATTATTAAATTGCAATATTCTTATTTTCATCTGTAAGTAAAAAATCAGTATTTATGAAAAAAAGGAAAGAAATGTTGTTACTGCATTGTGTGCGTGTGAGAGAAAATCTTTCTTTTTTGAATTTTTAAATATTATTTTAAGCTATCACTTCTAATAAAAAATCAATTTTAGCTTCCTTTACTAAATAATTTTCAATTTTTTTACAGTTTTGGGGAAAATTTCGAAACGATAACTTAAGTTCGATTGAATTCAACATTTAACTGAATTTAAATTAACTAAAATTTCTAATTAAAATTTCAAAAAATGCTTCGTGACCTCCAATGACTGTATGTAGTAAATGTGGTAGTTGAGGTCAAACGAATTTGTCTGCTGTTTTTTGCTGCAACCATGTTTATATTTAGCAGAGAGTCCTTCTGATATTAATATATCACATTAAATGTACTTCGCTGCCGTACTCTATTATTTATTTGTGGGGACTTGTAACCTGATAGTTCGACAGGATTATTGCTTATATTTAATTTCATATAAATCATTTAAATGTATATTCATGTGATTTATTTTTGTGTAATCTTGTGTTTGTTCTAATGTTCTTTTTTGTTCTTCTTTGTCTCTTGTAAACTATACGGATGTTAAATTGATTAATTTTCTTTATTTTTGAATACTTATTGAAGGTTATTGAAAAAGATTAAGTTTTTTTTTTATCTCAAATTAATGACAAATAAAAAAGCGGAGTTTCAATATCTCGGAATTAGAGCACAGGTGAACAGCGTATTTGCGTTTTTATTGGCATTAAAACAGTATGCGATTATCTTTATCAGAATATTTCACTTAAAACAATTACCAGGAAATGATGCTGAATGATTCATCCAAAATTAATATGACAATTAATCTTGGCATATCAAATGAAAGTAATGAAATTTATTTATCAGTAGTCGCTTGAGGCAAATGTTAATATTCAAACATCAATAATTTATTTGAAATTATTACAACACTTAAAGAGATTCGTTAATATTCCATGAAATATTTCTGCTATAAAATTTTGTTTAAATAATTACTTTACGATTCTCCTTTTTTTTATCAAACGTTTGTTGCGATTCTCAGAAATTAATAGAGCAGAACAGGAAAGAATGATCTTAGTTCGGATATTCTGTTCGTATTTTACGCATTTTTATCTTACTCTGAAATTATGTGAATTATTTTGTTTGGCATAGATAATTGGATGAATTTAATTAGAAAATCGTGATTATGTTAACACATTACTGATATCAAATTAAATCAGAATAGTGATTATACAGTTCCGAAAACTTAAGAATCTTTGTTATTCTGTATAGATTTATCATTTATTTGCTGTAAATAGAAGATAAAAAACTTTTTAGGATAAAAGTTGCACTTAACATACAGTAAGAAATTATCCCTAAGGTCATTTTATGCATGACAAATAATTTGTTAATTGCCATTCATCATTATCTGATTTACTTAGGAAAATGTTAATAGCGATCTTTTTTTAGAAACTTTCGACACTAAGATAAAATTAGAAACACCGAATGTAATCAATAAAACAATCATCAATTATCAATACAATTTCTCTGAAATAGCTGTGTTTTTGTGTATCATGATAAAGACGTTGAAAATGATAGTTCAAGAAGTTTTCTGTAATCAGAATCAAACTTTTAAAAATAAATGTTAATGTAAGGTCATTTAATACAAAAAATATATTCATTATTTTTTATATTGAAAAGAAATATAAGTTCTAAGATTTCTTTTTATTGAAACTCATTTTAAAGTTTTGTTAAAAACTGCATTCTTTTACATTTTCTTAGTGAGATTAAAACGTAAGGCAGTATTAAATTTAAATTTAAAAAGAAATGCAATGAAAATGCTCAATATAATAATTTAATTAGTTTAGTTATTAAATCATCCCTTTTTAAAGCAACACTAGGTCTATTTCTGGGTTAGACCACGTAATTTTGAATCACAATATTTTGATGTAACAAAAAAACCCGGCTATTTTGAAGTCTTGCATTGCTATTCAAATCATAATGCAAAATAAATTTTCTCCTCAGATACATTTTGAGCCAATTTTGAATATCATATTTTAAATAAATAATCATTCATTGAAATTATAATACACACAAATAGGGTTTAATAAATTTGAAATTTTAGGATGAATAAGTGAAATATTTCTAAGGGAAACATCCGATATATTATTTTTATTGCATTCTAAAAATAATAAACCTACATCTTTCTGAATTAATACAAACCTTACAGAGATGGATAAGGTATTGATGGGCTGAAATTCTCACAAATATTTGATATAGTGCATTTAATTTAATGTAAAGTACTTTGTTTTTAAAAATTAAAGTGGGAGAAAAATGCATTGTGACGTAATGTCTGTACAGCTAACTTATATATACTTGCATTTTTATGTTTCAAAACTAACCTATATATAAATCTCAGTACTTAATCGTATTTTCACCAAGATATCTAACTAAATAACTAGATCAATTTGCATTAAAGTTTCATAATATTGCAGTTTTAAAAAAAGAATAGTCTTTTCATTCCCAATCTTTCAGATTTTAAAGATGAGGATTGTTTATAACCTTGATTATATTGATGATTATTCAGATGCATATTTTAGCTAATATTATATGAAAACAAGAATTTATTCATATATTTCTAATTACGGGAAGAAAAAATAGTTTAAATGAATTAAAACTATAAATGATTTCGGAACTATAAATATTTATAAGATAAACATTATCTTTTTAATGATAAGTAGAACTATTTATATTTATTCATGAAAGTAGACTGAAAATGTCTAACTAATAGGGTATGTAACAAAATTTTAAAATCAAATTTATATAATTCTGTTTAACGTTCTGTTATTTTCTGCTAATATTTCATGGAAGTTTTACAAAGAGCAGAATTATTTTTAAAAAAAAATCTATATATTTATTACATCAGTTTGCAAATTCCATTTTAACTGATGCATGGAACAAACTATCTCTATTTATATCTGTACCTGGCTATATATATATATATATATATATATATATGTATGTATGTATGTATGTATGTATATGTATATATATATTAACAAAATAAGCTAAGTAAAAAGGACAACAATAGAATCAAAAGACTTTTTCAAGGGTCACCTTCAGGCAAGGATTCAAAATAAGGGATTTTTTCTGTGAGGAGTCGGACTATGTCCAACAGATGGACCCCTCGTGATCCGAAAATTAAGGCAAAAGAGACATACCCATTTTAACAGCAAAAAACACAAAAACCAAGCAACATTCAAAATATCACTTAATTAAACCAAAATGTATAAAATAAAACTATATCAGAATATTCAACCAAAAATTTAAATAAACCAGCCAATTAACTAAGAAAACAAAAAGGGAAAGAACATACCAGCAACGGGAGAAGAAATATCACCCCAAATGCTATTCCAATTTAATACAGAATCAGGCAGAGAAAAAAAAAATGCAGTTTTAGAGCGCTCTCTATTTTATTAAT
The DNA here is from genome assembly GCA_026543055.1 of Argiope trifasciata. NCBI lineage: Eukaryota > Metazoa > Arthropoda > Arachnida > Araneae > Araneidae > Argiope > Argiope trifasciata. Next base: position 673,649 of record JAPMOQ010067357.1, on the reverse strand, counting down.
ATTTCATCAATTCTTTTTTATTAAAATATTGATATTGCAGTAGTTTTTAAGAATATCACTGTTGTTAAAATTTTTAATAAAACTATTTGTTGCTTTTATAAATGAAATTTTGTTATTACAATTTGTTTTCATTTTATTAAATTAGGGGGAAATTAAATTTTGAAAATTGTAGAGCTAAGATTAGAGTGATAATTACAAAGTTGAATTATTTCAAAGATGAATTCTTCTCTTTTATCATAAATATGAACTATTGTTTTATCATTAGCAATTTCGATTCTTAAATCTAGATGAATAGCTTCAAAATGATTTTTACTTGTTTCTGTTTAAACTAATTCGTTAGGATAGCAGTTATTAACAATATTGTTATCCGTACTGGTCTAAATATATTGAGATTAGAATCATTTATTAAGTAATTTTTATTTATTTTTTTCTCGTAATAATGCAGGAAAATATTAGCTAAAGCACTTGAAAAAGTTGTAACCATCGGAATACCCTTAACTTGTTAATAAAAATTAATGCCATTGAAAACATAATTTTCGGTAATATTAAAATTGCATAAAACTAGCCAGTTATTTTCATTAATGATATCTTCATTTAAGTATTCGTCATAAATAAGAGTACAGACATATAATAAATTCTCATGGGGCTGGTTGATATATAAATTTTCAAAGTCGTAAGTATTAATTTTATAAATTTAGTTACCTTTTAAAAATTCCAAAACATTTTTGTTATTGTTAATAACAAATCTATCCTCGTCTTCAGTTTTATTTATCATAATTTTCAGGTATTGAAAGAAATGCTTCCCGTGTAGTAGTTGTTACTGCCTGTACTGCAGTTTACGAATTTGGGTTTTGATTGGATTTTTAGGAAGTTTTACAGTTTTAAACAAATAGGGATTTTTAAAAGAGCTTGTTTTAATTTTAGTTTTTTTAGCGAAAGCTAACATCCTTTTGTCTAGTTCCTTTTTACTAGCATTAACTAAATGTTAATTCACTTAGGAATTATATTCATTGATTAACAGTTCCTCTTTTCTGTTTACAAATTGTACAGAAATTATTTACCAATTTATCTATTACTGTGATAGTAAATTTCTCTTTTATTTTTTTTAATTTATTTTTTAATGATTGGTTATTATAAATTCCTCGTTCTTTTGTTCGGACTTTATCTGCATTATATATTGCTTTAATTTCTTCTAAAATCCTTACTTTCCATTCTTTGAAACCCTCAGGAGTCCAATGATATTTCCTAGATAATTTAGAAATAAAAATATCTTAATCTAGATAATATCGAAATCTAAATAGATTTAGATACTTTTCTTTCTTTTTTTATTCAATAAAAGTGCATTAAAATATTTATGAAAAATTAGCTTTTAATTTTAATTACGAAATGATAGTTTTGCTTCCTATAAATTTACATTGGTTAATAAGGAAAAAAAAACAATAGAAACAATTGAAAATTAATGCGTTTGAAATGTATTGAAATTTTTAAAAATTATTCATATTTTAATTTTTTTAAATAATATATTTAGATTTAAAATATTTTTAATGAAATTTGTCGAATTTATGTTTTAAAACTTATGCGTAAGAAATATCATAACCATGACTAAAAAGTCCCAAAAATTTCTAATGAAGTCCACTGCCCCATTTAAATCTACCATAGAATGTAAATTTCAGAGTCAATTGTAAATATTAAAATCTAGTCAGTTGTTTTAGCACAATTTACTATAATTTATTCAGAAAACGCATACATTATATAGTTCTCAAAATATTTCGAAACAATTTTACCAAATTAAAGATCATAACAATGAAAATGATAAATTGTTCATTTTAAAATATAGTCTCAAGAAATGATTTTATACATCATCACTTCCCAATAGACTTGAGCCAAATAAATAGTTTTGAACCTTAAATAAAGCATCCCGTTTACATCAAGACAGCTTGTTCAATAACAATAGTAGAGCATTGCTGAACCGAGAATGTTCTTAAAATTTGAAATAGAATGAAAACTCACTTATTTTTCTTGATCAGAATTTAAAAGCAAGGGAAATTTCACAGCTAAGGATATAACTAGATAGTAATTAAAGTGAATTTGTTTTAATGTGAGGCAACTTTGTTCGGCTAATATTTCTTTGCAATTTCCGATAATTTAATAAACATTTCCCTTCGTTTTATTAATTCATATTTTTAGAATTAAATTTATGTCATGTCTTGTTCCATCTCATGATTTATGCCTCTTCGATTTTTGATGCGTATTCAACTATCATATAAACTTATAAAACTATCAAAAATAGTTTGCAAAGTTTATAGCATATATCAAAGTTTTTTTGCATAAAGATTAGAAAGAAAAATGTTCTTTTCTTTTAATCATTATCTATATAAAAATTCAGATCTATAGAATTTGGTTTTAAAGTTTGTTCTAAAAATATTCTGAACCAATCCAAGAAAGAATGACGCAGATGAAAGAAAATTACTGATTCTCTTGAAATTGCAAATTAAATTTCTTATGGTTTCATAATTTAGTTTCAAAAATGGAAATGCTTTAACCAAATTTAATTTAATTTTTTTGTACTTAACACTGAAAGATTAAAAATTTGAAAACGTTTGAACAATCATAATTTCTGTTTTCATAAATTACATTAAAATTACCATTAAAAAATAATAAAAGCTTTTTTATAGAAATATTATTGTACAAATAGATAATCTGAAACTTAAAAAAAAGTAAATACATAATGATGTTGGTTACGGGATTTCTCACAAATCAAAAGGCCTTAAAAATAATAAAAAGAAAATGCTTTTATACGGATACAGCACAATATTTTCTGGATTTTTATCCAACAAAAGGATTTTTTTAAAACAGGTTCACATGTCTTTACATTGCTTGTTATGGTTTGAGACGAAGTATTATCGAGATCCTGTAAATTTCATTCCTTAAAAGTTGTTTTCATATTTTTCAAATTATGTTTTTTGTATATTCATTTATATTTTCTAATATTTTTTTAACATTTAATCAATGAGTATGAATTATTTTCCCTATTTTAAAAATTTATATCGTTAATGATAAACATTTTTCAGGTAGTATTATTAATTTACAAGAGGTTTTTATCAAATATTGTTTTGTTAAAAATTGGCTTCTTTTTGAATCTTAGAAATTATGTATTTCTTTATTATCTAACTTAATTGAATCTGACAAGACATTTTAGATAGGTAGATTAAATTGAAATTCATGTCCTTCAAATTTTCTTTAATTGACTTAAGCAAAACTAATCGAAAGTGCATGAAAACTTTCATGCACTTTAACTTATAAATTGAATTCTTCACTTATAAATTAAAATAGTGATGAACAATTTTGGTAACTGAATTCCTTCCTTAATGTTTTTTTAAAATGAAGTTTTTAAGAGCAACGAACTGATTGAAAATAACGAGTAGATGGGAGAGATTTTAAGAAAGTGTATATGTCATAAATTATGCATAATTCATGAAACATTTTCTATGAAATTTTCAGTTCAAAAATGTTTATTGCAAAAAAAAAAAAAAATCTCATTTAGGTGTTTATTATTGAAAATTTAAAAGATTGTGATTTGAAGAATGTTTTAATAAAAATTGATATTTATAGAAATTTCAAATTAAAAGTTTATCTTCTGAGTGATTATTTGACTAAGCAATCATTAGAAATATATGAAATATCTTTGGCTATTCCTAAAACTCATTTAGTTTTGGGTGTCAGGTGTGTAGGAAGTATAAAATTATAACAATGGTATTTGATATGACATAATTCATTTGTCTCACGTGAAGGTTATTTGAAGTAGAATAGCAGTACTTCAATCTATATAATTCACGAGGTCTATCATCCGCATCATTAAAATTTATTGAAATTTGGAACATGAAATTGATTCCATATATTAAATTTTCCTGCTTCTACTGCTGAGAATTTCTCATTAATCACTATGCAATTAATCAAGAATTATTAACTTGATGTGAGTTAATTTTACTGTTAGGAAGAAATATCAGATATTTCTAGACACTTCTTTTGGCTTCGTAGTCTAAAATGTTTTATGAATATTAATGATTTTTTTTGGTTCTTTATATCTTTTATGACGAGTAAAGAATAGGATTATAAGCTTCTTTATAAATTATGTTTATTAAAACTGTAAAAGTGACAAAAATGAAAAAAAAAATACCATAATATGTTGGAAAACGCATTTTCTAACTAAAAAAATTATATTGCTTATTTTACATGAAGGACACTTAGGAATAACCTTTTGATTATTTGCATTGATCATTTCAATTGATCTCAGACTTCGTTTTAGATTTAATTTTGGTGAATGAATTATTTACTGTTTTTACTTTTCAAATGTTTTTTGTCATTCTTTCGGTTTTTGTTGAAAATTAAACATTTTATCAGAAATAAAACAGAAATTTTTATTATATCTTTAGGACGTCATATTCTGATAGAGCTAAATTATATCACTTTTTGAGATTCGATAAATAACCAACATTTGTTTTTAATAGTTGCTAAGGCAGATGTTAATTTTTTCCAGTTTAAAATCTTTGAAATCTGAACTTTAAAATGTTATTTTTGATTGAAAATTAAATTGAATATTCAAGTTATTTGTTTCAGGACAAGAAATAAAAATTAGGCCTTTTTTCCAATTTTATAGGTTTAATATACTTTTAATTTAGAAATATTTAATGTTATTTTTTCTGATTTCTAGATTAATGTTTGTAAAATCATTGACTTAAGTCATATTCTTGGCTCATAAGCTAATGTATTAATTTATATAATTTCGGTATTTTAATTACAAATGCATTGCATATAACATAATCTTAATTTAATCTCTGAATTTTTTGAAAATTATCAGGATTTCTATTAAAATTTATTTTAGTAACAGTCATCGGTTAATAACACTATAATTAAAGTAATGTAAAAAATATAAAAATTGAAATTAATGCATACATTCTAATATACATATCCATTTTTTAAAAAAAATTTCCTTCCAACTATGACATCCTTAACCTTTCTATTCAAAGTATTTTTTTTATTTATGTTTCTTTTCTATATAAATGTTAAACCATGTTTTGCTTTCGGCACAGACAAAAAAAATAAGTGATTATTCACATAACTTATTTTTTATATTTCAAGTATTCGAAAGAGAAGCCTTAATCTTAAAGGAATAAAAAACAACGTTATTTCTCTCAAGAAAAGTGACGACTGGCAGTTGCATGATTGACATGGACGATTTTTCATCTGTAAGGCATAATTCTTTCTTCTCGACGTCAGTAGAAAAGTCAAGGCGAGTTGACATTGATTCGCAGCTTGATAAGTTGCCATTTTCTTTGTCTGTATACAAATTGCATTCATGTCGAGGATATGATATTTTGCTATCTAAAAGTTTGATATGAAATTCGACAGAATATCAAATATTAGTTAGTATGTTTTTATTAAAAAAAATAGTTTTATTTATTCCAAAACGGCATGGAAACAAACCTTTCTTAGTAAACAATGCATTTATTTTTTTTAGAATATTAGGGAATAAAAAGCAAAAAAGTAGCATTGCAGGCAAGCATATTTGTCAATAATGTTAACATTTATTTTCACTATAATTAACCTTCCAGGGGGTGCTGCCGTCATACCAACATGAAAGGTCACGTGTATTTCCCAAATACGTTATAGTAATTACTAAATTTTCAAAAGCGCAACTATTAAAATTATATTGTAAATAGCTTAGAAATAATAACTACAATTACTTTAAACATTTTTTTTTACTTAAAAAGAAGCAGACACAATATAAATATCGATTGCAATAACAATATAAAATAACCACATGTTAATTGAATTGATTTAAAAATAATATGAATGAAATTGTCGATATTTTGACAGAACAATTTGCATATTAAATATAGAAGTTCAAAAATACAGAATTTATGTATAAAAAGGGAAAAGTAATTGAAAGTTAAATATGAACATGAAGAAATTAGTTTCCTCGTTATTTCATATCAGCGTTACAATTTGAGCAAATGTGTTTAGTGTGCTCCAAACATATAAATTTCTATCAAATCTCACAACCAAACCTCGTGATTCTAGTCCGCTTTTCTTTTTTGCAAGGTTTTTTTCCCTGACGTCACATTTTCCACTTCTTCAATATCTAGTTCGGCTTTTCTTTTTAGCGCGCTTAATTTTAGTTCACTTTTTAGAGATGTGGGTGCTTTTCTTCAACATTTTCCTTCTTAAGTGCATATGCCAGCTGTCGTCAGTCTTAAACAATACGAATTTTTTTGTAAAATCATACAAAATCAGATGCGACAAAAACTTGCATGAAACATTACGGAAACATCGTATCTCTAAAATACAAATACCTGATCGCCAGTGACCTATTAACGTCTTAAACTTACGATGACAACTGAAAGTAGGTCAAAGGGAGGGGAACAAATAGTCAAGGACAGGCGTTCCCAATGCCACCATATCAAAAGTTATAAAATGAAATTCATCTCTAGTGCATCTCCCACATACGTGCCAGTATGCAACACCAGTAATGCGCGCTAGTAATGCCAGTTGCACTGTAATGCAACACCAACTAATTTAGCAACTACTGTTTATTTTCAAAAATTCTAAATAAATAAATAAAGCCTTTCTTTTTTCAATTGATTATGGTCTTTAATAATTTTATATTTTTATCAAAAATTTTATGAAACGAAATTAGAATTGATATTTTAGAATTAGAAAGATAAAGCAACTTTTTACTCGCACATGATAATAAAATTTAAATTAATTAATTAAGGTTTTTATTTTGTACTTTCAAAACATTTCACTGTATTTTACTAAAGCATATCTTATGGTAATCTAATATTAATTCATGTTATTTGAGCATGGGATAGTTATGCAAGAATATACAAGCAACCTGATCTGTGATATCTTATTTAATATCAAATATGATTACTTATTTACGTTAAGTCATGCAGGCGTTAGGAATTTAAAGTAGTATTTCTAGCTAAAGAATGCACCTGAAAATTTCTTAATATTCAGATTATTAAACATATACCTTTTTATTAAATAAAGAAACATTAATTATCTAATCTTGAATTTGTATTTATATCCTTCGTCCCACTGAAAACTGGCTAGATGAAATAAGGTAAATATTAAAATTCTCATCGAATAAGAAAAGTAAAGATTCTTTATTAGACTAAATTCATGAAGAATAAATTAGAATAAAGTATACAAATTACATTAAATAGACAATAATATTGCAAGTATTAATAATCACACGATAAAAATATTCCAACAATCTAATTATTTAGAATTAATGCGTTGGAATAGTTCTTTCATGATAATTGAAATAATAATTTATACAACTAGAAATGAATAGATACTGTAATTAAATACAAGAAAAGAGATTCAAAATCTAATGTTTGTGAGAAGAATTAATAAATTAATCTTAGAAATGCATTTGAGTTTTAAAAGTCTGCATATTATTAGGAAATAATTACAACCAAGGCTGGCATTATTTAGCTTCTTGTACTGTTGTAAGAAGAAACAAATAAATTAAAACTAATGCAAAATAAATAAAAGAATTTAATAAAATTTAAAGAGATGAAAGAAAACTTTTTACATGCTTTGTGCACAACCTTCATTTTCTGCTTTTTAGTAATGTTTATTGTTTTACTTTTTATCTGGTTTTTTTTTACATATTAACTTTTTCGAGATTAATATTGGATAATAATTATTTATAAGTATCAAACCAATAAAATATTTCCCATAAAGCTGGTGTATAAGAAATCACCTTTTCTTTCTTGAATATTATCTTTTCACAGGCGAATTAAGGATTGCTCATATTCAAAAATAATTTACCAAGGTAATAACATAGAATCAGTAATTCGCATGTTTTAGATGTTCGCATCCATTTCACTTTTTTTTTGTAATTGATCTCAAAAAAGCCATTTAAAATAAACCAGCGTAAAATAGCAATGAAAAAATCAGGAAGCAATACATTTTTGACACAAATAATGTGAATTATTTCTTACAATAATTGATATCTTACAATATAAAATGAATAATCAATTAAATTTGAGATTTTAGAAAAATATGCTTAGAAAATTATCTCTTTAAATGATTTGTATAGGCTTTGCGCCTTTATCATTTTTTTCTGAACTTTTGGTATTTCTTTTTTTACAAGTATACTACTTGAAAATGGATAGAATATACTCTATTAAAAATTAAAATAACAACAAATCTCTTAATGCTTTTTCTTGCAAATTCATTGCAAAGTAATTTTCATTCAAATCGAATGACCATAAATGGTAATTCTATGTAACTTTTATTATTATGGAATAAAACAAAATAATAATAATAGAGCTAAACGCCAGCAGAAGTAACGCTGATAAAGACTTGTAAAGAAGAGGGGAGAAGGTAAGAAACAAGGTTGGTAGCTGTGTCTATTGAATAGTTGCACTAAACAGAGTGCTACAAAAGTGAGCAGAATGTAAACTTCAGTATCTCTCCGTCTTCATTGCTAGCCCTAATTAGATGAATGAATTTTTTCTAAGCGTTAGGTTTTATGAAATTTCACTATTTAGTTTCTTTAAAAACTTCTAGTTATTTATTACCTGAGATATGTGGCTGAACAACAAATCCTGTTTCAATCCTTATTATTTCTGTGGCATCAAATCAAAAATAATAAAGCTGATTTAGCTCAACACTTTTATTTCAAACATTGTTCAAACAAATTAATGACTTTATTTAATAATGTCGTCAAATTATTTTACGCAAACACTTTTTATATTAATTTCAGTAATTGCTGTTTTATATCTATATTTGATATGAGAGAAAATAACAGCTTTGATCAACAGAATGATTTTTATAGTTTTCACTTTATTAAATTATATTAGCAATATTTTTATTAGAAATTCCCTTAAGTGAGCAATGCATGGCAAAATATCTTTTTTAAAGCTTCCACTTAGAAGTCTTCTGCCATCCTTAAATATATAGTAATTTTTCCCGTATATATTTTTTTACATTTAAAAAGTATCATATGTAACTTTCACACTGCTGCATTTACATATTTAAACACTGAATAGTAACATATTACGATGACATTAAATTTCAATATATTACTTCATATGGTAGCCTTACATCGAGTTAATCTAATCTGAAAAAGCTTCTTTTGAGTTGAAATACTTTCCTAAGATTTCCAACCTCGCAGTCTCAACACTGCTTTAGACGTGACTGGTAAATGTGATAGGAAAAAATCCTTGGATTTACAGATGTTGCTTTAGCCCCTCCTTCCGTGCCGAACGTGTACAAGGTCATTTTGGGCTTGCTTCCTCGCTCTTCAAATATAATGCGGAACATTCCGACGTTTGGCACCGATTCCTAAATCTTTATCCGTTTCTCTCTCTCTCTTTCAATCTTTATCCAGCGATTTACTCTCGTATACTATCCAAAAACAAGGCTTCTATCATTTCTAACTAAAACCGTGACCTATTTGAGATAAGGAAAATTCTATTTAGAATCTGTGAAATCTAATCCGTCAGTAGCATTAATGTCTATTATTCGTTAGTAGCAATTAATTCTGATTAATTCTAATTTTAATAAGAGGTATAATTAATCAAATGGAAATTCTAAGCAATTAAAGAGGAAATAAATTAAATCAAAGTGAGCAATCATCTATGATTTAGATTAATTTGAACTCATTGCATTACAGAAAATACATGTTCTAGAAGAAATATTTTCAATTGAAAACAATTCATTCTTTTTAAATATCTTAAAAAGAATTATATCATTAGTACAAGGGGTACTCAAATGAAAAGGTATGAAACGTCGTAACAATGCAACCATTTTACATATTTGCCTATGCCTCTAGGGGAGAACGTAGCTAGAACATCCAGGGATGCAATTGGAATCTCAAGAGTTCGCCAGAGCATGTGCAGGAGAAAACAGGTCATCTTCTAAAGAGCGTCGTCCAATCAGTGTTGTAGTGCATGTGAAGACTGGATGGCGTTCACATTGCAAAATTCGAACTCCAATGCTTACTGTGAGACCCGCGAAATCAAAGAAGGTCCATCAAGAAAAAAAAAGATTGGGACTAATCATGGAGGGTGTGGCTATGATCCGAAATAACACGCGTCCACCCGTCTCCAAGGTCACACACGCCGAACTGGCTAAGCTCATGCGGAAGCAACTCGACCACCTGCCCAATATCCTGGATATTTTACCCTGTTATTTTCATGTATTTTTTCCCCTGTAAAAACATCCGAAAGGGAAGCGCTTCAATTAGGACGGTGAATTCAAGGACATTGTAAAAGACCGAGTCTTGTCACGGCCAAAGGATTTCTGAGAACAAGGAATATTTCGACTTTTTAATCATCGGGATCGCTGTGCTCAAACCTATGGTGTACACTGAAAAAAGTTTATATTTATACCCACAGTGTCATTTCTTATTTTTCATTTGAGCATCCTTTGTAATAATAAAGTATACACGGGCCTTTGTATCACTAGTCATTCTTCTGAGTCAGATGAATTTATAATTCATTTTATGATGGAGATATAATGAACTGTTTATGGATTTCAGAGATAAAAAGATTCTAATGACAATGTGCTGAAGGTATTAAAAGAAAATTGAAACATCTATGCTAAATAAAAGAAAACTAGATATAAACAAAGCAAAATAGTTGTTGTCTTCTTCTTATGTGAATGAGGTACAAATATATCCAATGAACATTTACCGACTAATCTACATATACACGAGTTAAATAAGCGAAATAATTGTTGAATGAATGAATTGAAAAGAGAACAAAAATAATAAAGCATCAAAAATTAATAAATAAAATAAGATTTTTTAAAAATAAAAACGTATTTTTAAAGAAAAAAAAATCCAACACACATAAATGTAAGCGAGAGTTATCGCTCAAAAGGAAATCTAACTATTCAAATTTCCGCATTCCGATGGTTTTCATAAATTTTATTTCCTTTTTTAGACACGAGATTTAAATTTTGATACATTTTCATTACAAATACCTTATGTAACATCTAATCATTCAACTTGTATGATTAACATTCAACTTTCCATACCACAATGCTCGAAATTCAGGAAAATGTTTATTAAAATGGGATACGGATAAAAAAAAAGTCATCACTAAAAAATGATTTTTTTAAAAATTCAGAATGTATGCTTAATCATATATTCAGCTTATTGCACATGAAAATAGTAACTTTCCCTAGTAGCACACAAATATTGTACGATATTGTATTACATTGGTTTATATTCACAATATTATTTAATATTGTAGAATATTGTTTATTATCATATAATATTGTACAACAAGCTGTGCTACTTGGGATTCGAATTTAAAAACTATCTATTATTAAAATTAAAATACATACTGAAAATAAAGAATGCTGATACGTAATTACTAGAAATCAGCATTGAAATTAACAGCTAGTTACTTCAACCATACGATGGCCTAAATAATAATAATAATAATATACCTCTAAAAATTTACTAATACAATCACCAGCGTCGGTGTCATGTTGTAGCACGTCTAAGCAATGATATGGTGTTCTGGGTTCGAGTCCAAGTTCAAGCATGGTTGTTCTTCTTCAGTGTTCGATCTGTGAGGTTTTTGAATGTCCCTTCCTCCCCCCTCCTTAAAAATTGGTTGTGCATGATGTAGCTTTGTCATATTCTCGACTCTGGTTGGAGCTACTGAACAAGCAAGAGACGGTCATTCGGCATAAATCGCTGGCAAGTAACGGTCAGTTATGCTTGTGAAGTGTTATTTACAAACCCGCTCAACAAGCTGTATTCACAAACGTCACAACAACAACGATCATTAATTTATGCAAGCTAACTTCATTATTATTATGAGGTTTTGACATAGAACTTGCGCCTTTAAACAAATTAAGATACATCTTGTTAGAGAAGAAGTCTTAAAATAATCTCACGTAATTTCCAATATGTTCAGTTATAAACGTGTTGTAAAGAAAGTAATAACTACGGATTCAAATAACAATATATTGAGCCCTAATTTCTATCTACCGTGAGAATTGATGAACATAATACCTTGCTTTAAAAATATTGATGTAGAGTGTATAAAGTATGAGGCTATTTTTTTATTAAAATGTTTTTCAATAATATTACGATTAACTGACGAAATTTTATTCAAAAAACGAATGAAAAACTAAAACGACTATTACAAAATCTGTCATAACTGTAAATTAAGAAATAAGTCCTTTTCTTAAAAAAATATCAGAAAGTATTTGTAAAAAATTCAAGTTATATTAATACTAATTTTCATTACATTCCGTAATTTTTAAAGCAGTTTGATGAAATTAATTTTCAAATTAACATTTTTATAAAAAATTTTAGAAAATGCGTCTTATATCCATAACAGTCTCAAAAAAAACTTAATTTGTGTTCAAAAATAATTAAATTTCCCATCTAATTTTTATATGTAAAAGGCCACTGAAACTAAGATTTTTAAACATATGTGAAAATAATAACTATGCAAATAAAATAAATTTATATTATGGAAATTTAAATTATTTAGATTAGATTATTACAGATAATTATATTTTTAGAAATAAATATTTTTTCGAAAAAAGTTATTTATATTGCAGTTAAAGATATTTGGTATATCGTTGAATAATTTATCATTCCCAATGTATAGATTTTCCTAGGAACTGAAAACAAAAGTTAAACTATGTATCCGAATGCTATGAAATATAAAAAATAATTTCACTGTTTGATTAATTTAAGGATTTTTTAGATTTTTATTTTTTGATGTATTTTATTAAAATGAATTAATTATTGTAAAAAGAAAAAAAAAATATTTTTTACGATTGTTGTTAAAACAAAAACTAAAATTCAGTTCAAATAGCTGAAATTTGTTTTTTCACTATATAAAAAAATTAATTAAAGAGCACCAATATTGCAGACATATCCTGGCTTTCATATTCTTGTAAAATATACATAATACTTATTTTGTACAATTACAAAAAACTTAAAAAATAATATACATCTTTTTATGTAAATAATGTTTCATTTTGATTTCTATGTTATTTATTTATATTATCTGTTTCAACTTTTTACGCATAATATTTATTTCAGCATTTGTTCAAACCTTTCTACATTCGCATTGCCGAAATATTCAGTTTTTATCAGTTGTAATTAAAATATGTTTTCAGAATAATCATAGGCATGAATTAGAAAAAAATAATAGATATATTGTTTGCAAACAAAAAAAAATAACTTGTTTAAAAATATCTCGAAACATTTTCTTGAAACACCACATGTCAGCTATGCAAAATTTTTTCAATTATTTTTGCCTTTAATATCAGCACCATGAATTATATACTAAGGCGATTGTATTTTATCGAGACATACAAGAAGCAATTAGAGTTTGTTTTGATAGATTGAATTTCACAACAATGGATTTCGTTCATAAACTTTATATGCAATTTAATAATTTCCTGGAAAATATGTTCTTGCATAAACTATATACTGTATTGAAATGCACATATTATTTGTTTTTCTCAAAATTTAGTCTTATCTGTTTCTAAACATGTTGCCAAACTATACCGAATTCTGAAAACTGTTTACATATTTGTTTTTCTGAAAATTTAGGATTATATGTTTCTAGACATAATGAGAAACTATGCCGAATTCTAAGAACTGTTTACATATTTTACTCGAAAATGCAACGTTAAGTAAAGCAATGCCTAGAACTCTTAAATTCGGCTATCTGTTCCATAAAAATTAAGTATAAATGTGCTTCAAAATATGGAACGCAATACATAATATCCAACACAAGAAGCAAAATTGAAGGTTTGCAATATCCGTATTCGATAATCTCTGAAATTTAAAAATTATTTTTTTCTGTAGTTGACCCATAGGCTAACATTTTGCTTTTTGAAATTTTAAATCATTGTCTTCTAATGTGTTGTTCAAATTAATACAAAACACAAATGCTAGATGAAAGAGTTAATAAAAATAATCGCCCAAATTATTATTCTGTTGTTATATACTCTGTCAATAAAAAAAATAATGACAGTTTTCATGAGATGAAGAATGAAAATAATTTTTGTCAAATAATTGTTCTCTCTATATCATGTCAATATCTTCGTAAATCTTTATCAAAATCTTTATGTAACGTACATAAATACATCGATATTAGATTTCATATTATCGTCTCAAAATTATCTCTCTTATTTTAAAAAACAAAATCAGAAATTTATTTTGAAGCATTTTTCAGGATGACATATGAGTTGTTGCAAAATTAGGTATAAATGTTGAAATGAGATCTTAACGATATATTTTTGTGTTAAAAGGACATTTGGGTGATATAAAAAGTTCAATGAATGTAAAAAATATGGTGTAGACGTTTCACACTATTGTTTCAAATCATTATATCCAAATAAGATAGTTACTGGATGGTAGTTTGACAATTAGAGTCACTGTCATTGAATAGTAACATAGTTTCCTGTCAAGAATGTTTTAGGTTGGGCCTAGAAATTGCCAAAATCTTTGATTTTATTTCAAAGCAAAAAAGTTTCTCCAAAGGTCGAATTTTGAAAGTCATTCCTTTTTAAAACTCATTGAGAATGCTTATATGTATTCTTTTGATGAAAAAAAAAATTAACAATCAGTTAAAAGAACAAACAAAATTAAGTAAAATCAAAAATAAATTGCTACATTTTCATCGAATTTATGAAATATGGTTTTAAATAATAAATTAAAAATTAAAAAAATTGCAAAAATAAAAAAAAAATAAATAGATTCAGTTACTTTTACGCTATATAATGTTGATGATGAAGAGGTAATAGATGAATATTTTAATATTTCAATTAATATTTCCCCACATCGTGGGATATAAATCCGCGAATTTCCCATTCTAGTACCGATGCTTAGTACCTATGTTGGAAAAGGCGACTTGCTAGCAGAATGTTTGTTGAATGCTGTTGAATATAGTATCCTATAAGTTCTAATTCCTTATAAACATGCTTTAAAGAATATGATTATTCGGTATATTGTGTTTGTCTTTAAATTTTGACCAAATATTTTCAGTATTTAAAGATGAATATATATAATATTATGCTATTGAGTAACGTAGCATTGTTTCAAAATTTCTAGATATCAGTACAAACGATAAGATAGAAAAACAAAGCTCTTTAATTATATTTTTTTATTCTAAAATCTAAAGATAGAGCTTCATTGATACAATAGAATACTCTATTTTAATGATGTTGTTTAGCAAAAAATAATTTACTTTTCCTAAATATTTATTCTGAAAATGTAGAAAATAATATTTTATTAAATATGTACTTATTACTTAACTGCTGATAAGATTAAACAGATCAGAACAGTTTATTTTTATACGTTTTTTTTTTCTTTAAAAAAATAGGTTTTATGCTTGCAATATTAAAGTATAATATATCCGAAGTATATTTTATTTCGATTAAGATAGTTAAGTCTTGAATTATCATTAAATTAATGACAATTTTATGCATATTTCATGCTTTTATAGTGTACTTTTTACTAGCAATAATCACTGTCCTATTATGTAAAAACCATTGTTAAAATATTATTTTTGTTCCTTTTATCAATTTAAAAATATTATTTAACTTATGGCAGATATCCTGGTTCTTAAATGTAATTAAATTAGCATTAATTATCTTTTGTGCAGCGCCCTTCTAAGTAATTCTTATGTTATTCTTAAGTTTCTATGATTCTTTTTAGTCTATTCTAATTAATTTTAATCTGAAATTTGTTGAAGGTATTCACTAGTACTAGTATAATTTATATTACCAGATATACTTAAAATATTAATAAACAAGATTTTATTTTTCGCATTTCGGAATATAAAACATTTTTCATTGAAAGATTCGTTAAATATAAACGTAAATTTAAAAATATTGGAGAAAAAGTGTATATATTACTATGGTTAACAACATATTCTTTTTAGATTAAGATAAACAATTAAATACTTTGCTCATGAGCATCATGTTAATGCTAGATGTGCAAGCATTCAAAAGCTCTACAGCGTAAACAACATTTAATATTTTTATCTTCACGTTTTATCATCTGCATTCTTTTATTCAAATTACTTAGATAAAAGAAAGTCAATTATTTTATTTTCCTTTCACAGAGACTTTTGAAATATTAACAGATCATCAAAAGTTGAATAAATGATAAAGATAACAGAAAAACAGTGTTCAGGTCTCATAAGTATAAAATGCTTATCTAAATTTTTGTTGAATACTTACATCTACTCATTGCTTTCGATTATCGTCATATTATTATCATTATTTCTCCTTCCAAAGCTATCTAGTAAATGATGGGCAATGATTTGAAATCAGACAGTTTAATGGGATTTTCAATTTTTACTCTGGTTTCCTAAAAAGCATTGATTAATATTTAGTACTGGAAAATTATTTATATACAAAATTTCAGGATTTAATTGGCAGAATAATTCAGCAATCCTTTCTAATTAAAAAAAACCATGAATGTGTCTCTGTGTCTGCTGCTGCTCTACAGACCCGTCTCTCTGTCTGGCACTGCAACATTTGACCCGCAATTATCAAAAATTTAAAACTTAAAGATTGTAGATGTAAAACTTGGAAGGTGGAGTTGTACATGTTGGAGTGATCAGTTTTTGAATTTTGGATTTGAATTTATATAAATGAGATACATGGATTCGGCATTTTTACTCGATAATTTCCAAAACTTCAATTCCACAAAAAAGAAATCTACCTCATTTCAGAATTTTAAATATTGTCTTTTTTATTATATTAAATTTAACAATTGTGTGTTAAATTTTATCATTTTTTGATTGAACCAAGGATTACAGTGTTGTCCAAAAAATCATATGATCCTTTGATTTTCTTCCTTTATTGAAGGATAAAATTATCGATTTTGTTTAATATATGGGATTTTTATGACATAAAAACTGAAATTGTAATACGGCGAAATTTACAAGATCGATGAACCATGTCATTGGGTTATTCTCCATAAGAATGTTTTTTCATACTCAGTATGAGCGGATCAATTTATGGTAATCAAAATAAAACAAGCTGAATGGTGATAATTTCATGGGTATGAGTTATATTTAAGCGAATTAACAGAAATTAAAAATAACTAATTTTTATGTGCATCAGCAAGGTAACCAGTGTAGAATATTCTGTGTGTAATAATTTTCTGATGAAACATGTTTCTAAAATTGATGTAGTTTTGGTAATTACTACTTTGCGAAATTTTTCATATTTCAAGGCTTTTAAGATTTTAGTTTAATAATTAATTATTATTTATAGTTGACTTATACTTAGTCTCTGAATAAAATTGTAAGAGTACGAATGTAGGAATATTCGAAGAGATTCTGTCTCTTCTTATCGAAATATAGAAGGAATCACAATTTTCAGTTCAAATATATTTGAACTGAAAAGGAATCACAATTTTCAGCGGCGAGCAAACATTATGAATAACTAAAATAAATTTAAACTAAGCAAAAGGTTTGTCTGAAATAGACAAAAAGTTAGTTTTTAAAATAGATAAACGCAATTGAATAATTCTGAAACGATTTTTTCTTCATCTACTTAAGCTGGATTATTTCTGTTCGGTGTAATGGATTTGAATATTTTAAGATAAGATTCCATTTTTATTATCTTCATACCAAAAATGTTCATTCATAAAATTGGAAAAAATAATACCTTAACCATGATATTATGCATCGAATATTAAAAAAGATATTACTCATTCAAATGGGATAAATGATTCTTAAATGCAATATACGAAAGTTTTATTTAAAAAATTTGTGTTTACTGTTTCAATTATCATATATGAAAAAGTCTTAATTATGCGCAATTGGATGGATCATATTCAGTAAAGATATTTTCACTCCTGTAAGTCTTTAAAATATAGGAATTAATTTTTTTCATTTTTTAACAAAAAGTACGGAAAAAACATTCCATCACTTAATTAGTTTTCATTCATGAAGCGAGATTTTTAAATCAGTTTTGGATGAATGCCAAGTTCATCTATTTAAAGCTTACTGTATCAATGGGATTGCATTATCGAAAATCAGGAATGAAACTTAAGAAAAAAGTGCGGAAATTTTTGCATTTGGGATTGATAATGAAGGGTGGGATCGCTTTAGATAAAGTGGAGATACGATGAATAATATCATCACTTGATGTATTGATCTTGTTAGTGGGCAAATGATTAATTGATTTCGGAGAGGTCGTAATGTTAGATTTTTTAAAAAGGATGTAAAGACAAATAGATAATTATAAATCTGCATTTAAAAGCCAATAATATGAATCCACAGTATGAATACAAATAATTGTATGGTGCTAAATAAAAAAAAAACCGTAGGTCATATAACATAATTTTGTAAAATAAAAACTATATTTAATATATTTCGTCTCAACTTTAGAAAATAATTTTCCCCCCAACACAATTTGTAAAATCTTTTTTTAAAAAATATGTCCTAATTCTAGTATTTTTACAATACAAATATAATAAATTGAATTTAACGAAAGAAATATGAAGAAATGTATTAAACATTAGTCATTAATGATGGGCTTTTCTAACAAACTTATATTCTAACGCGCTATACTATACATAATTTTTCCATCTTTCATTTTTTAAATATAATTTTATTGTTTCTATGCAATGTTTTTTATATTATACAAAAAATGGCATTGTTGTTGCATTAGTCTTTTTGAGGAATATATTCAACTTTATACAGATATCAAAATTTTAAAAAAAGTATCAAATAATGAGTGATAATTCTAAATTTACATATTTTGTTAATTTAGGCAGAAATAATTAAATATAAACCATATTGAATGGATTTGAAAGTGTTCCTTTTTTTTTTTTTTGGAGAAAACTTAAAGTATTTGACACATTTCATTTTACTGTTTTAAGTCTTTAAATGCTCTTTTTTGAAAACTATTATTACTATATATTTTTTCTAATATTTTCTCGTTACAATTATTTTCATAATTTTATACCCTATTAGTATTATGAAATTATCAGAGAATGTTCTTTAATTTCAATTTACTAATCAACTCAAATGAAAACGGCACCTTCCCAATAAATTAATTATGCAGTAGTGATTGAATCGGTAAATATAATTGAGTGAAATTGGATTTCTGTTCGGAATTCTTCTAAAGTTTCGCTTGTTTGAAAGGTAATATGCAGCAAAGTAGATTTCCTGTAATTATATGACCTCAAATAGTTGGGAAATTCAGAAACTAATATTCGTTTTCCCATTCGTATTTCAGAATCGCGGAATTGCACAGAGCTAATATTTCAGTTCAAATGTTACTTTTATTTTATTTTATTAAAATATTATATAATATGATGTATTTGATAAAATTTATTAACAACAATCAAAATATTTTAACTTTTAAATTTTAACCTTTTAAATTTTGCAAAAACATCAGCATTTAATTTGATTATTCCATGTTATGTAAATTAAATTCTGAATTTTTCTTTTTTGAGTGTAATAATAAATAACCATGTCAAGTGTGTTTACCTAGTGCGAAAGCTGGAATTTTTCAAAAAGTATACACACTGCCAGTTACATATTTTTAAATTTCGAGGGAATATTTTGTCTAATTGCTTTAAAATGTCGATATTTGTGATAAAATATTCTTTAAGAAAATAAGTTATATAATGTAATCTGAAATCAGACAATCATGTAATCGAAAGTACTTTCCATGTAAAAATAATTGCTCGGTTTTTGACTGCAAAATTCATTATAAGAGTAAATAAAAATATTTCATGTTTCATAAGTTTTACATTAAGGTGAAATTTATTGTTTGCCTCCGTTTGGTAAAATATGATAGGATTCTTTAAGAAAAATTATTTGCAAAACAAATTTTTCCTTTCAAATAAGAACTATTTGTGAATAAAATATTATTTATTTGCACTTTTATATAATTCTTAATACTTGATTGACGGGTTAAATTAACATGCCTCCAAAAATAGTTCTTTATTGAAAATCTATCTGGATTTTTTTTCCTGAAAATTACTGCCCCCGGGATAAAATAAAATCTGTATGAACTGAATATTTTTGCTTTGAACTCCACAGAAAATATTTACAATTTTTGAAAGTCATTTGGTAATTAATGGAAAAATAAAAAGGTAATAAATTTTCATGATGCTTGATACAGCTAATGAGAATTCCATAAAATCGGAAGAATAATATATTTAACATTTAATAGATTTTTTTCTTCCTATAGCATTATATTTATAAAATAATTTGATATAAAATTTATCAAATGAAATTTATTTTCATCTACCAAATTTTGAAATTGTTTACTACTTTAAATTTAAATATTTATAGCAGCCCTCTTTACATAAATTTAGAATAAAGATACACGTTATTGCATAGTTATGCAAATTATAAATCTATATTAAGTTGTGAAACTAACTCTGTCCATTCAAAATAATATTTTTATGAATTATTTTTTTCAGAACATTTCTGCTTTTATTGAATTTGAATGTAATTGATTTTTAAATTCCTTCCAATGAATCCATTTTGGTATAATGTCTTAATAAATCATTCATATTTGAAAGAGTATTCATTTAATACATGCATAATTATATATAATTTTATATTTAATTCCTACATACATACAAACATTCAGGGCTTTTACATTGAAATAAATATTTCATATAAGGAGTCATTTAAACCATTTTTTTCTTCTTACATTTATGGTTAAAAGAAAATTACTAAATAATATACAATTAATATTTTAATTTTCATAATATCACATCATTTCCTAATCGATATCGATTCATATAATTCTGCAAATAACATTACATTAAATATTGTTAAGACATCTGTTCAGAAATAAAAGCAAAATAATGGGTGTTCTAGTTTAGTCGTATTTCTTTTTCTGATACATGCTTTATTGAAAAAAAATTATGAAATTTTGTGGAACTGTAGTTAGATAATGATAAATTAATGGAGATGAAAGTCGGTAAAAATAATAAAATGATAAACAACATTCTCTAGTCCATGTGTTTAAATAAATAAACATATAAATTTAGAAAAAAAAGGCTGAATAAATAAAAGTGAAAAAAATAAAATAGCAAACTATGTTATTTAGGTTATTTGCTAAATATTTTTTTCCATACTTGAGAGCCGTAAACAAATTTGAATTTGTCAGAAATATCTTTTAAACATAACGACGAATCCTCTTTCACAATGAATTTCTTGTTCTTATTACAAATATAAATACTTTGCCATTAAAGTAGCATTGATATAATACTAATAAATACTTTATAACATTTTCTATTTTAAACATACGTCATTAATAAACTGTAGATTTTCTGAAACAATCAAATTTTCCGGAAAAATTCTACAGAAAAAATACAAAACTTATCTTTCATTAAAGAAAAATTCGAAAAAAGGTTATGTATAAATAAACCACCAGTTATTTGTTGAGATAATTGCTTAGTGGTAGGTAGAATGGCTTTTAATTTTTTAAAATATATTTATGTTTGAGATTATTTGAATAATCTAAACAAATTTACAATGTCCACCTGTAATTATATATTTTGACTTTTTATTTAACCGTTAGGTAATTGAAATATTGGGATTTAATCTCTCACATGAAAAATGTCTAAAAATATAAAATCACAACTCTTTTTTAAATTATTTCAAATTTTTAAAGATGAATAATTCAAAGATTTGGATTACTCTTAATTATAATGTAATTCAAAATTTTCAATATGAATCGAATTCTTCCAAATGAATATTTGAAATTATACGCCATTGATATTTTAATAGATTGATATTTTAAGTAGAAAGAAATTATAATTTTTTGACAAATTGTACCAAAATATTCTTTAAGCTTAATAGATGCCAGGAATATTAACTTTACCTAATATCTTTTGAAGAAAATTGCAAATGTTAACAATACTGAATGTCAAATGAAAAAAAAATATACACAAAATTTCCTGGATTGAAATCACTAAATAGAGCATTTTTTTAAAATATTTGATTGGATATAAAAAGTATATTTGAATACAGAAAACAAATAATCTTCATTAACTGTCATACCGAAACTTTCAAATGTAACTACAGTTGATCAGTTATTGAATGATATTAAGATTTCCTAAATTTTAATACTAAAATAGCTTATGGCATTAAATATTTGTTATTTAACTTCAGGAATGCGTTACCATTATATGTTAACGCATTCCTGAAGTTAAATAACAAATATTTAATGCCATAAGCTATTTATCATTTCAGAAATAAAAAAAAAGTTAAAAGAAGATTAAATTATGTTTCTTGTCAATTTGTTTTTCTATATTAAATAAATTAATGCGAAAAGTTAATGAGTAACAATTTCATATTAATCCTTTGTCTTTTAATAAAAAAAATCTTGAAAAACTCATTTACTACAATTATTTAAATGAATCTGTAACACATCAATTAACTTATTAATAACCATCGACATTTACACCACTGCATTGCGTGTAAAATTTGAAATTGAATTGTGCCCTAAAAATCCATACATTTTTCAAGAATATATATTTTTTTATTCCTTTCATTAACCCCCTTTTAGAAGAGTCAGAAAAAATAACCTGCATTCAGAAGGACGGATAAACTTATTAGGTCCTGCATGAAATTGTATTAGACTGATATTCTTCACTAAATCAAATAGCCTCAGGCCATAATATCAAGCATAAGTGTTTTTAGTATTGTTTCTATATAATAAAATTTCTTTCAATTAATAAAATTTATTAATTTCAGTAAACTGAATCAAAGAATTATTTATGCATGTTGCAAAGCATCTATTAAATATTTTTTTCTTTAAGTATTGTAGCTTGAAGGAAAATAGTATTTCATTAGATAACAATAATGCAGTTACATCCTTTCAACAATAATGCAGTTACATCCCTTCAACTCTTCTACGAAGATATTTTTTGAAGGTTTATTAGCGAAGTAAATCTTTTTGAAGAAAAGTGATTTTAATAGAAAATGCTCTTCTTTTTCAAAACATTGAAATGCCTTGAAGGCTTTTCATTGATACAGATGCTTTCTCATAAAGGTTAAAAAAATACTTTCTAAAATTTATGATTTTTTTTCTTTATTATTTAATGCAACTAATTAACTTTTTATTCTATTTTTATAATTTTCCAGCATGTTTTCTATTTTTGTTATTGATTACATAGAAATTACATTACTGCAAAATCAAAGCACTAAATGCTTTAAAAGAAATTATATTTTAATTAAATGAGGTTTCATGATTATTTGATGGTTTACTTTGTGTTGAATATATGTTTATTTGGGACTAAAATTATGTTTTGGATACATGTTATCATATCTAGAAACAGAAAATTCCGAAATCTTGAAAAAAAATTATCCTTTTCTCGTCAAAATTCTTATTTAATTTTTTTTTAAATCTTGATGCAGAATAAGCACTGAATATTTGTAACCAAAAGAATTTTAAAAATGCCTTCCTTTCAAGAACTATCAAACAAAAATTAAAACTATCATTATGAAATAGTTTAAAAGTAAATATTTTTTGTGTCAAATCTATTAAAAGAATGTTATGTTGTATTTAACTATCGCCAACGTTGCTATATCTGAAACATAAATGAGCTGAATAAAATTAGTAATAAATATTGTTTAAAGGGAAAAATGGAAAAAATAAATCCTCAATCCATCATGGTTTTTATCAAGCATCACCATAGGCCACCTCAAAGTATTTTATAGTTTAATAGTGGTCTTATAGGGATTTGATTTAGTTCAGCTTTGCTGTGGTATTGCTTAGAGTTTAATTGTGAAATAATATTTGGCTTATTTTTACTGCTTAATTTGCTGTCTATAATTTATTGATATTAATTCTAATCTTCAAGAAATGCAATTTTGTGAGACTCGATTCGCGGGTAGTTGGAAGAAAATCAAACTCAAATACAAAAAAATAAAATTAAAAAAAATCCTGGTGTGAATACATGTGTGAGGGCGACCTTTATTTTTTATTTCATTATCTTCAATCATCAATTCTTTTAAATTCCATTCTTCCATTATCTTCATTCATCATTTCTTTTTTATTCCATTTATTTCATTTTTGCATTTAAACTTAATATTTATTTATAAGTTTATTTCTTTCTAGAACTCAATCGATCGCTATTTCATTTTATAATTCAATTTTTAAGTGGTAAATTTTTAAATACCATATTGAACGGCAATTTTCCCTACTGTCTTTTGCTCGGTACACATAAAAATTAAAGACAGTTTTGATATGTTCTTGCAAAACAAAGGCAGAAAAAACATGAAATTATGTGTTCAGTTTTGCTACGTAACTTGTTGAAAATTATTAATAAAATTTTCTATTTATTAAAATACAATATACACAAACAGAATCAAAATATTCCATATTTTGCAGTGAACAAAACATAAACTCTTTGAACGTTATCTATATTTGTAAACCATATGAGTCTTTTATTAAATTCCTTCCAATGGATTGCACAAAATATTTATTGATATTCAAAGTTTACATAAACGACAGGATATTTTTAATAAAAGACAATGCCTTCGCCAAAGTATTCTAAAAAAGCATCCAGGAATATTATGCTGCATTTGCCTCTTAATATACATAAGTATGCGATCTATATTCCAGTCACGAGTTTTTCTTTTGTTTTCCTCCCGAAGACTTCTGATCGTGCGGAATATCTTCCTCGTTTAATTCGGATTTCCACAATGAAGGATCATTGCAGCTCGGTGGAGAATAATTCGGTTAACTCCCTCCTTTGTTTACCAAGCTGGAGAATAATGACCTTTCCTCGTCACCTACTCCCTGCAGATTAGAGGATGGGCTGATGGCAGTCACACTATCATTGTCGGGACCTAGATAGCGTCGTTTACACGCCCATCTGGGAGGGATGCAGGAGACAGTTGAATGCGCGTGCTGGAGTTCAAGAGCAGAGCTACGGCGTTAACGAACTGTAATGGTCCTAGCGGTGTTTGAACGTTGACTGTGTGCGAATTCAACGCTTTGTGCATTAATCCTTCATATTAACTTAATATGAAAAGCTGAATGCTGAAAGGCGAGTATCTGCCTTCTCCCGGCTTAGTACGCTTTATTGGATTGGGTTGACCTTTGTGTACTTCGTTATGTGCTATTTCTGGGAAATATATATTTGGATGGGTGAAATATGTTTTCGTAGGAAAATTTGTGCAGTATCTCCTTTATGGTAAAATTGAATAAGCATTACATTTATTCTCCGATATTAAGCATTCACATTATTATTATTTACGAATAATGCATTTATGAAATTAAACTATATTATATCAGTCAAGTAATAAGTTGAATTCTTTTGATGCTTTTTTTTGTAGTTAAAATTTCGTGTAAATTATATTCAATTAAATTTTTTAAAAAAATTATTCATGATTTTTAAATTTGAAAATTTTTGAGACATTTTGTTTTTGTGCCATAAAAAGGGAAATTTTATGCAATTTGCAACTGTTAACGTTTTTTTAAACTTCATAGTTGTTTTCTTTATTTATTGAATACAAGATGTCAAACATATTTTAACAAAATTTACATGCAAAGAGAGTCTTGAATATTGCATCTGAAGTGATTTTCAAGTTTATTCATTATACCCAATAATCATTTTTTAGATGATTAGACAAACTTATGGCAAATATTATATGAATGACGAATAAAATTGATTGGGTATTAAAGTATAGAATAATTTTAAATAGAAATTCCATCTTTGAAATTTTTGAAGAACATTGGTTTTTAACAAAGATATTCAAAAAATGCTATCAGTATCTTTTTTTTTATGATTCTGAAACAACTAATCTAAAATATAAAAGATTTTATGACTATAAGCAAATTTATTATGACAAAATTATTTTACGGGTTTATTATCTAAATTCTCCAACACAAAGAATGCCTGAAATTTGTATAGAAAATTTAAATAGCGTCAACACTCACAAAGTTATTAAAAATTTCATTAATCATCTATACATGTATAGTTAATCTCTTTCATGCATAATATTCTGCAAGGAACATAAATCTAAAAAAGATAAATATAATTTATAAGCAGACATAATTCTAGAATTAGCTTTTGGCCAAAAAGAATTTAAAAATTACATAAAATTTGAAAATTCGTATCTTACAGAGATTTATTTCCAAAGAGATTTTGATCTTCTCAAAAGTGTTTTAACACCAAAAAATTTTGGAGACTTTTCACTTGAAGAAAAGTTAAACAAAAATTAGCTTACACATTTCCACCCTTTTTATTGAAAAATAAATTTATTTCTTTGCATTCTTTATTGCTATTATCTTTCCCATGACACAAAAAAGATCTTTGTTTATTATATTCATGAAAAGGGAGAAATAAAATAGTGGATAGGAATTTAGCTGATTAAGGATTAAAACAGATTTAAGTAAGAAGTTTTTAATTTTTTTACTGTAAAGCTACTTTTTCCCTTTCCAAAAAGGCTTACATTATGAAATTTGAGATATAATACTAAAACTCGTTTTTCAGAAATTTTGGATTAAAATATACAGCACCCAACTAGTTTAGATATTGCTACATCAGTGTTTTTTACGGTAGCAACACGAGAGATAATCTGGGGCGGACAAATAGTATTTTATATCAAAACCAAATCTGAAGCAATTATTTTTATTTAAATAGTATTTTTAGGTATTTTAACATTTCAATAAAATAAATGACTAAGGATACAGTAATCTAGTGTTCAAGAAGGAAATCAAAATATATCAAATTTTGTCTTGAAAAGAAATTTTCTATAAAATATACTTTACTGTTCTCTTTGTATTAATTATTTCAGTGTGCATTTTTAAGATGACATAGCTAATATTTTCTTAATTCTTTGTTTGAGTCTGGCTGTTCATGGATCTCAAGTGTCAATTAATTAAAAAAATGTGAATAATTTATAAATTTAGATATCTTTTTAGAATACACTTATATTATGAGCATATAAAAGGTATTATTTTATTTATAAGTAATATGCATTGATAAGATGTAATACGCTTAAAGAATTTATCCATATTATATATTATTTCTAGGGATTAAAAGTATAGATTTTTTTTTTCATATATAAACAAATGAACAATTATTTTTTCAAAGAAATCTATCTTACATTACCTAATAAATGGATTACTCAAAATCGTAAATATATTATTTTATTAGAAGGATTTATTTTTACAAATTAATACAAATTAGGGGATTTTATATACAAAGGAATGAGTTCAAATTTGCAGAATAAAGGGGTTTCAGGAAGCGTCACAAGTAATATTCATTCTGAGTCAACAATAACCATTTAAAAAATTTATCTTTACTGATTTTAGTTTATTCTCCTATTTAGTGATGACTTTGTGTTATTTTATTTGATTTTCTAGCGAATAAATTTTGTACTTATTTATCATAAGAGAGGTTATTCTATTCCAATATTCTGGATTTAACTTTAAAAATGAATCCGATCTCATTATATGAAATTTAAATATAAATGATCAAATTCTTCATAAATTTAGATCCAGTCTTTGAGTAGATATTAAGCTTTCAGAAATTATTTTCTTTCTTATTTTCTTTTACTATTTTATAAAACTTTTACGACAAATCATTACGATATTAATTATTCAAACATATATATGAATATATTCTTTTACATTATTCTACCTTTTCATTCATAAAATTAAATTTCACTCATTAACCTTTAAATGGGGAGGGGAAATTTTAGGACTTAATTGGGGAGGGGTGATCTGCGAGACCGCATTTTCTTTACACTGAAATTAAATTTTCTAATGAATTTATCAGTATGAAAATCGGCCAATATATTCTGCGGATGTTTTTCTTGATATATGCGGATGTTTTAGAAAATTTTCAAAATACATTATCATTGAAAAAAGTTTAAAAAAAGCATTTTATTCCCAAATTACATATTACAATAAATAATATTCCGAAAAAACATATTGCTTTACACTTTTTAAATCGCATCTATTTTTCCAGTATGTAAAGGTAAATAGAAAACAATATAATGGAAAATTCAACAATGATATGAAAACAAATGGGTGAAATTGACCCTTTTTTTATCGCTTTGAGTGATTTTCACAGCACAGTTTTCTGAGACATTTTAAACGTACAAGTCAAGGACTATATTAAAGATCAACTATAAATTCTATGTCTCTTGGCATGTTATATTTTATGAATTGTTCAGAATGCATTATCATTAGAAATGTTAATCGTTTGAGCATACATATCAGTTGAATGCTGACTTTCATCCAAAAACTCTTTTGTACAATTATCCTTATCACTGAAATCACTTTTTGCTTCATTTCTGAAGCTGTACTTAATAAAATAATCCAAGATAGTATGAAATGTCGAGGTTTTAGTTTTAGCGCCATCTGCTAAACCTTGCTTATCACTGGGACTCTGAGAGTGAGGGGCGGTCATAGAGGTAGCGCTTAAAGAAATAACTGAATTAATTGAAAAAGCATCTGCTGAAACCGGTTGAAAAAGTGTACGTGTATTGAAGGTCACAAAACAGGAACCTACAGGGTCAGTCCATTGAATTGAGCTAAAAATAGATTAGCGATGGCTGACAGTCCATCGTTAGGGGGCACGCGTACCTTACTTACCCAGTTAAGAGTAAATATATTTCAATTTTACTTTTCGCAGTAATTCAAATTGTTATTTATAATAATAAGGCTGCAAACAATTTGTTTTACCTTTCATGTTATTAAACATATAAAATTTCATGAAAAGCTTGATTAATTCTCAATGAAATTATTTTGCAGCATAAAGGCTATAAAATAAAATACAAAAGAGTTTGAGTTTGGTTTTAAACATTTGACAACAAATTAATGCCATGTTTAGAGAACAGAAATTAGAACTAATTTAAGATTGATTTTAAATTCAGTCAACTAATATTTCCTAATAAAATCGTATCCAGTTCATTTTAAAATCATTTTAGAATGAGTACTTTGGGACTCTTCTTGAATGAATTATAAAGATATAAATTTTAAGACGAAGTTAAAAATGATGAAACTCCAATTTTATAAGTTTAATATCTACTTTGAATAATATTAGATAATTTATAAAATTTCTAAAAATCCTTTAATTTTCTATAAAATATTTTAATTTCAAAGCATTTCATAATATCAAAGTATTTTGCTGAACATTTAAAAGAAAAAAGTTATTTTTTATTCACGATTATTGAAAATATGAGATAAAAGAAATTATTCGGATTATTAATAAAGCCTCCTTAAAAAGAATCGGGTATTTCTAGGCCACTGGACAAAAAATTCCAGATGTTTGCTGTGAGACAATACCAAAAAATAAATAATCTGTTATATTTTTTACTGTTCAATTTTTCAATAGAAACTCACTCTTTTAATATAGATATTTAAAATCTACTACATAATAGCAAGTTTTTAATTGCCTAGCTACATTTTCTTTATAGAATGTAAGCTTAAATTTTTGAAAAGGTAAATGTAAGGACTGACGTGATTAAAAAATAAGCCATTAAAAGTTAAAATTTATAATCTCTTAAAACAATAAAGCCCTTAAATATATTTATTTCTACTGAAAAATATCAGATATTCAGATTTGTTTTAGAGAAAAATGAATAAATAATTGAAGAATTTTGATGAACTTTATATTTTTGAAAAATATTATTCTTTACGGTTAAAATACTTACTAAGACAGAACACATCGAATATTATTTATATTAAGAATATTCAGTTTATTAGTGAGTTTTTATATTCAGTTTATCATGGAGCTGGTGTCACTATCTTTCATAAATAAGGTTTTTCAGAGATCGATCCTATTTGGTTTGGTTGGTTAACTTTTTTAGAGAATTTTACAACTGGAGATTGATATACTATTGAGAACAAACAAACACTGTATTAATTTTGAGTTCCTTAATGTAAAAGGCATTTAAATTCCAATATGTTAAAATCTGACATCAAATCAAAATGTCTTACATAATAGATACCATATAAAGCAATCAACGAACTTCTGAAAATTACCCATTCTAATTGTTAATATAAATGTTTGTGAGAAAAAATCAATCTGATATTGCATTTTACAAATTACAAAACTGCATCAGTCGCAAAAATCATTAATACTTATCAAATTTATTCAAAGTGTTAAATGAATACAGAAGGTTTACTGATATATAGGTAAAAGGGAAGGAATTGACCAACCATTTTATCTGATTAATATGTAAATATTATATGTTTTTCAAATTATATGATGCAAAGCTATGAGTTATCTGTCATTACTATGAGTTAATCGCTTCATTAGACATCGAAACATGCAAATATTTAATCGGCATCAGATTTAACTGATAACCGAGCTGGTATGTAAATGATACCTAAATATGTAATATCTAAATACGGTATGTACGCCTGTGCTTACTGAATGTAATCAGTTTTAGTAATACTTCATGCAGCTGCACTTGTACTCGCCTTAGTCTTCTTTGCAGCTGCTCTTACTCAAAACAATAATGTTTTCAGAAGGTGTGGTTTTGTAAAGTAGAGTAATTCAGTAAATGTAAATATTTTCTTCTGAGATTAAATTTTTTAAGTAATTCATCCTAATAAAATACACTTAACAATTTAGGTAACCAATGCGAACTAATTAATTCGGAAGTTTCACCCTACTTATTATCAATAATAATTACAGACCTTATTTAGTGTAAGGAGTGGTTTTCAAATATACTAAGTAGATTGGTTCTATATTTGCAATTTAAATAAGATATAAAAAAAAGAAAAACGATTTATTAAATTGTGATAAGTGCATATAAATAAATTTAACCTTTAACCCTTTCCTTGGAAAGATTATTTACCACTTACATGATCTTACAAAATACACATATGGGGAATAAAAAGACGCAGAAAAGAAAGAAAGAAAGAAAGAAATGGGCCTGCTACGTATGTACAGAATGTGATGCACTCTTGTGCATTGCAACATGCTTCTCATCTTTTCATGCCAAATAGTATTTTTTATTACTGTAAATGGTTCTTTGGGGAATTATGCTTACAACTCTGAAAGTTTAATGATAACATAAAATTCAGTAAAATAAAATATATTTCCTTAAATGCTATTGTTTAGTTGTTGATGAAACATAAAAAAGGAGAAGAAATTCAACAGAGAAATAAATGGCCCATGAAAGAGTTAACTTGGGAAGTATTAATTCTCAGACAGCTAGTGATGGACTTTCAATCACTCCTATTCTACTTTAACTCGATCGAATAGATAACCTCGTTAGCTTCATTTTTCGTGTCCTTCATTATACGAGCACTTTTTCAATTCGTTTCAAGGTATATTTTTTAAAAAACATTTCAATTATTTCTTTGCCTGACATTTATGAGACCTCACCACCCTTCTAGTGTTCCAGCATTATACCAATCTTAGCAGATAGATCTAAAACTTGGTCCTCGAAATATCATACAATCAACTAACTTATCCTCATTATGAAGCAGAGCTCTAGATACGTTTTAATGAAATTGAAAGTCATTTTAGTGATGAAGATGATTATAAAAAATGTTTTATCAATGAAAGTTCGCATTCGTCTGATTCTGATATGTATATTTAAATGTTATTAATTTTTAGTGATAGTGTACTTTTTTTTTCAAAAAAATTTAAAATATATTATTATTCCAAGATGAATATCTACAGAATTTACAGGCTGATCTTTATACTGATACTTAACATGTACGTTTAAAATGCCTTCGAAAACCATACTAATAATGCTCACAAGTCTCTTCACTATATAAAATGCAGAGTTGATGCGATAAATAATCGAAAGTTTCTGATGCTATAAATAAAGGATTTTCTTTATTTTTCATCTAATTGTTGAATTTTCTGTTATATTTTTTCCTAGAAATATTTATTTACTGCAGAAATAAATATTAATTAAAAAGTAAAAAGTAACAAGTTTCTTCAAGAATAATATTTGTTGTAACATGCAATTTGAGAAGAAATACGATTACTTTTTCTATGGTAATATAATTTGTAAAGCTGCTAAAAGGTTTATTTCGTTTTTTCCGAATACGACACATTTTTTCTTTATATAAAACTATCTCAGGAATATATTGGTTTGTTTTCATACTAGTACTTTCATTAGAAAATTTCATTTGAATATTAAGAAATTGTGGTCTTGAAGACCACAATTCCCCTGTCAAGTCTTAATTTTTCTCCGTCCAAGTTAAGGGATAAAAGGAATTTCAAGTAAGTTAATATGATATGTGATACAGAATTATGATATGAGAAAGAAATTAAAAAGTTCGTGATAAAAATGAAATTAAAAAGTTATCTAAATATTTATCCTTTTTTCCATGAATCATTATTTCATTACATTCATTATTGAATTTCGAGTAAGTTGATTATTTTACAAACAATAAGAATGAATTTTTATGCAATTATGTGTCTACATTGCGATTAAAAGATGAGTGTTCTCAGCATTTTCTATTTGTTGCTTTGAATTCCATAAAAAAAGCATTTTTTTAATAAATATGGCATATAAAGAAAATTTTTGAGAGCATTTGTTGCATTAAAATATATTTATGATATGGAAAAATATTTCTTTGGATGATAAGTTCAGGAAATAAACATATCTACTTTATTTAAATTCAAGGTAAAATTTCTGGAAACGTAAATAGCGTTATTTTTGTTTGAAAAAAAAAAGAATATCAACCGGTAAAGTTCAAGTAAACGAAGAGGAAATGAGAAATGGGAGCGAAAAATCTTTTTCAGTGAGATAAGGAAATAAGAGTAAACACATTTCGAAATATGGATTCAGTTAATAACTTAGTGCTGGATGTAATTTCTCAAGTTTGCGAACTCCTATTCATGAGTATGTAAAACAAATATGCTTAAAAAACAAACATAAAAAAAGAGATACACGTTTATAAACAGGAAATAAAACAGCTATGCACTGAAGCAAAAAAATAACAGAACGAAAAAAACATTGAAAAAAGAAAACCATTTATTGATTTTGAGAGCGTTTTTAGCGTGTTTGAAACGTAACTAGGTATCTAATGCAGAAGTTTTTTTTATAGAAATAAGGGTTTTCGAATTAAAAATTTTTCTTTTAAGTATATTTTAAAATTTTTTATTACATGCTGTTCAAATAAATATTTCTTAAATGATTTACTTCTTTAAAAAAATCTTTTATAAATATGAGCTGAAAGGAAATTGTTTCAGAGAAATATACCAACTAAACTTCAAACCATATCCAGTATCCCTCTATTATGAAAAACTAATCTAGATAAGTAATTTATAAAGAAACGTAAGCTTAGTCATCGGCAATAAAAAATTCAAGAAATTTCCATTGTAAATGATAAACCGATGCAAAAAAGGAATAACTTTAGACTGGCTGAGAGCTATAATAAATGATAAAATTTAAACTAGAAAGCAGCATATAATAGCAGCAACGCATTCAGACATCTTAAGATATCTAAATGCTTGTAAACTAACAATAAATGCGTGCTTTAAATGTATGAGTAATATTGATGTAATTTCAAATGTCATTTAATGTTCCATTTAATTTTATCATTTATTCAATCATTTAATTTTATTAGCGAAAAAGGATTAATTTAGTTTTGTATTTTTATGGCAGATATTTTTTGCTTAGCTTTCAGTTTGAAGTAAAAAATCTAATACAATTTTTTTATTTTATTTACTAAGTATATTCCGTTGTGCATCAAAAAGTTTAAAATTACGGTAATTTTATGATTTTATACATAAGAAACAAAATTTTTTTGAATTTCTTTCTTCTACATTTTTTTTAACTTTGCACTATTATATAATTTGTAATTTAAGTAATTTCAATAACAGTATAGGATATTGTAAAAGGAAATAGAACATAATTCGAATTGATGTTTGAAAAGATAATTCCCATTTATTGGGAAGCAACGTAAAATTGCCATGTCGTTAAATATTGGAAAAATTCTTAAATGGAATAACAATTATGTTTCCCCATTATTCAGTCAACCATCTCGCAGTCTCTAGGTCTTAATATTCATATTTAATAAAGTAATCTTGACATAAAAATTTGAATTCTAAGTTTTTAAGGCTTTCGTGACTATAACTCGCAAAATGAAGTTTAATAACTTTATAAATAATCACCCTCCCCGACGAGGTAGACATCACTTGTTTCTGAGTGACCGAGGGATTTTTTTTTCCATAGTAAAGTAGCCATTAAAATGGTTTAAAGTAGCGATGTCCAAATATCTTAATCTAGTCAGTTTTAATCGCATAAAAGCGTATTTTAATTAAAATATTATTATTTAAAAGAGATTAATAAATGATTATTTGTTAAAATTTTTCACCAACATCAATTGCCAATTAATATTGGTGTCCCACCAAACACAAATTAAAACAAATGTCTTTTGGCAGTTCTAGTGTACATGACAATAAAGAAAGCAAAAAAAAAAAAAAAAATCTATGAAACATTGTAAACATTATTTGATGTAATCATCAATGCTTAAGTTACAGTTAATCAACTTCAAAAAAGTATCAGAATAGAAACATTACGAATATGCCTAAATATATTAAAGCTTTTTTCAACACGTTACATGTACACATGCTGAAGACCAGTGTGAGAAAGTTTAAAATCGCTGAAATGTAAACCGCATCATCCGCCGCACTTCCAGATGTTGCTCCTTTAATTCTTCATTTATTTTGCTTTATACAGAGCGCACTTCCTGGAGGTTTTAATGCAGATATAAAAAAGTTGATTCATAACTCAATTATACCTAACAATCAGTGTTTTTTTCTACATTTCTCTCCTGAAATTAAAAAAAAAGAAATTATACTGGAAATATTTGGAATAAATTAATCTTCTATATTTATAGCAAGCATTTTTTTAAAAAAATAATAATGGTGGAAATATTTATTCACTCATTGCATGCGTTTGTTAAAAATTCAAAGCATTTTAATGCAATCCTCTATTATAGTGTTGGATAAAGTAATCAAATCCCATTCTAAGAGTAAACATTCATTTGAAACAAAATGAATTAAACAAAAAAAATTAGCATACATAAATACTTAATAATAACCTAAAATAACGCAAATTGCAAATGAAGACATTCATTTAGTGGAATCATTAGAGATATAACTTATTCCATCCATTAAAATTAAAATACAATTGGAACTGAAGTATCTCATTACGATAAATTCAATTTACGTTTAACTATATCATTTTTTAAATAAATTGTTGGGTCTGATTTCATTAAATTAATTGTGACATTTGCCATTTTTAGTTAATAAATACAACCTGCTATTTGCTTCTATGAACCATATTAGAAAAATAAAGAGACCATTAATTAATTATTAGTTAGGATAAACTTAGAATTTTCCTGATTTGAGTTGAATTATTTTTAAATGCGAAAATGTAATTTTTCCAGCTTTGAAAGTAATTCGACTACAATTTGGAATTTAAAATTTTCTTATTTATAAATAATGTGAATTTATTGTTAATTAGAGTTTGCTTAGAATTTTTGATTCATAATAATGCTGAATATAATTAATTATTTTTAAAATTTTTATTAAATTTATTTTAGTTTTGAGATATAGAAATTGATTTTGTTTTCAGAATCTTAAAATGTTTTATTTGATAGATTAAATCCTTTCTTGACTAATTTTTGATAATAGATGAATCAATATTGCAAATACAAAAATATTTAAACTTTTTCATTATACTAAAAATATTTTCTCCAGAAAATAGATACTGTTTTTTACTTAAATAAATTAAAATATCAGTAATTTTACATCGTTCATGTTTATGCTTTTTATCCATTTGTTATTCTTTTTGCCCATAATTCTTTTGCTTATTGTCCTAGTAATGAGATAAGTAACATTCAATGACATCCGGAATCGAGTAGCATTTGTACATAATCTAGTTTTTTTCAATTATATTATTACTATGTTAGGAAAACATTTTTTTTCTTCTATGCACATAATGTTCAATATAGTGAATCATGACGATTGTAACCAATTACATATTTCAATTTGAAGAAATTAGGGAAATGAAGAATTAATGAAAATGGAGTAAAGATCATATGACACGAAACTTGAGTAACTTATTCTATCTCAGATGTAAGCAAATATTTAGAAAATATGATGAAATCGATTCAAATTTTAAAAGTTGGTCATTTATTATTAAAAGTACAAAAAACTCAGAAATGCTAGCAGCATTATTTTCATTTGAATCATGTATTAAAAAATATTAATGTTGCTTTGAAAGTCTTTCAAAAATGAAATAAAATATATATTAATGAAGGCCATATAAGATAATTTAAATTCGCTAATTCGTTTTATTTTCTCATTTCAGCATTGTCTTACATTAAACTGAGAAATTATTATGAATTTTAATAATTTAAAAATTAAGTGTTCTTAATTGATATTTTAAACATATTCTGATTTTTCAAATTTTATAATAATCTATTAGCAAGATGTAAGGTTTCCTATGCATAAATAAATATATAAAATAAAATATAAATAAATAAATATTTTTTGTTAACAAGTTTAGTAAGTGAAAACAGAATTTAATTCTTTCAAATAAGGCATCTGTTATTGCCCTCATATTTTTTGTTACATTTTAGAAATCAAGCGATACTATTTCAAAAATATTAAAAAAAATTCATGAAAACTTTTATTTTATTATCAGTAGTATGAAATTTTAATACAAAATTTTTGGAAACAGAAAGAAAAATATTTTCTTATTTTCATTTATAGATGTTTTGAAGTCATAAGGTAAACTCAAAAATTAAATAAACTCTATTTCTTTATAACGTCAGATCTTGAATTTTTTCAAATCTTAAATCTTTTCGCCTTTCAAAAAGAATAAATGAATGTAATAACATTTTCACTCATTTTCACATGAGGGCTTCATGGATAAAGAATTTTAAGCTTTCTTACTTTTTTTTTCAATGCGAACGCAAATTAATGATAAAAATCTTCGCCAAATTTAACTTAAAGGATAATAAGTTAATAGTTAGTTAGTTTAATTTAAAGGATAAAAAGTTAACTTTAATACCCTTTTATAATTACATGCAGTCAGTATTAAAAATAATACAAATATTTATAAACGAAGCACAACAAAACTCACACTAATATTATTTCTATTAAAGAAAAATTTATTATTTTTTATTTATACGTGTTTCTATTTCGTATTGTTAAAATGAAAGATAATTTTGAAAACTTATATTTAACTATTTGACATTCTTATTAAAAAATAAATAATCAATTGATTTTCCAATATAAAAGAAAGACAATATTATTTTCACTAGAACTAAGAAAACGTTTAAAAAAATTATTTTCAATTTTTGATTAAGGATTTTACCTCTGAAAATAATACGAATAAAATTTAAATATACTATCATTTCGAAAGTAATATCTCCTCCATTACATCGGAAAAACAAGACAAAAAATCACTTCACTAGATATAATTTTAAACTAATTAATTTGTTAGTTGGTTCATCCGGAAAAATAAATTTATTTAAAATTTTACCAAATTATCTTTATTTTGTCAGAATTTTTTATATGGGAATTAGGAATGCAAAAAAATAATGTTCAGGAGCAAATTTGTATTTTCTTAAACGGATTTTTTTAAAGTCTAGGTGCCGTTTTGTAATAGTTTTTGAGCAAAGAATTTAATACAGACAGGATATAAATATGAATCCATAGTTATTTCCATGCATAAATAAATGATACAACTGAAAAAATCTTTTTAAAGTTTTGTTTCATGAATTACTTTTGCAATTGAATTATTTGAATCAAAATAAAAATTTTAGTAACTGCTTTGGTAAAAAAATTCATATAAATCAAAGTCCCTTCACGTTATATTTCGAAGAACCGAAATCATAAGTAAAGTAAAACTTAAAGAAATTATGCATAAAAGATTCATAATAGTTACGATTTCTGAATTCTTCATTGCTGTTTAGAAATGAAAAAAATAATTCAACAGGTGAAATAAATTTTAAAAATAAGTCGAAGAACTGCGAATTTTAATGAGAATTCATTAGTGAAACAATAAAACTAGCTACAAATTTAGGAAAATTAAATAATTTCAAACTCAATCTCAAAAAATAGAGAAATTGTTGTTTTATAATATTGAAAAGTGGCGCATAATAAGCAAAGAGGTGTAAAGATAAAGCTTGGTCATTAAAAGAGAGGCACATAATGGAAATTTACTACAAATAAATTGTAATGCAATAAATTATGAGAAATTGCACCGGGAGTAAAAGGCAAATGATTACAGGAATAAGAATCAGTATTGAGATTGCGTTAAAGTTATTGGTTATATGTTTATCTTGCGCTCTAAGACAATCAATCCATTATATTGAGAAGATGGGTACTAAATCACCCAAATGATCTTGCAGATGATATATCCCTTTTTAATAAATGTTGTTAATCCCATAATATATATCATATATATTATGTGATGTATATGATATATCAACTCTGATTAATGCTCAAAATGTTCAATGAAATTCCTAGTGCATAACAAAAGTATTGAAAGACTGCACTTTATCCTAGGATACCTTAAGACACAAAGAAAATGTTCAAAGATTCAAAATTGATAGTACCTTTTTCCTCAAGATATTCTCTTCTTTTAGTAGCTGAATAAGAAGGATAGACGATGTCATTTATCTAATACTATAATACGAGGAATGGTTGCCAAGTCGAAAATCGCCCCAGAATTAATAAACTTCGGTAAACTTGGGGGTCTGGGGTTTTTGGCTACGAGGAATCGATTGGCGCCAGTTTTGAAGCGCTACGTCGAGCAGTTCGGAGTTACAGAAAGGATATTTTCAAACTTTTTTAGTTCGCCATAATAGCTACTTAAATTTTCAAGCGGTAACGTGCTGCCATCTATAGCCAATATGGCGAACTAATAAAATTTTATGTTTATGCTGTTATAGGTTTATAATATGTTTTTTATGTATGTATATATGTTTGGTTTTTCTAAATAAATTTGTCAAAAATATTGAACTTCAACACACTTCAATCTTTACCTTTTCTTTACCTTTGTATAGAATAGTTCCTTTTCCAAACTCTAACTTTGTTTAGAATAGTTTACCATGGTGCACTTTAACCGGTTATCTTTTCACCAATGGTTTCACAAATTTTCTTATGGCATGTATTGTTTTGATAAATCACAATTGAAAATTTAAATCTTCGAGTTAGCTTCGATACCTGTTTTCTCCGAGCGGAGCTCGGTCACCCGCTGGTAAACTTAAAATTTACGATCATAATATCCCAGAACCAACAAGCATATTAGTTCAGAATGAAAACCCTTAAACATATAACGTCCTAATATAGATGAAAACCTGTTCGAGAGATATGATAATGCCTCTCAAATACAGGATTTTAGAAAAACTATAAGTTTGGAATTCAGCTCTATGTTCTCTGTAGAAACGCAGGTCTCGTGATCTTCTTTTAAATATAAGATTCGATACATGAATGGAAGTTGACATTTACCATACCAACCAATAATGTAAGGATACCATGTTAAAAGAGGGCATGTATAAGATCTAGGAAAATATAGCTCATACTTTCACATCCATCAACGCACAGCATACATTTAAATTGTGGTCTCTTGGATGTTAAAGAATATCGGCATATCTCTGTTGTTTTAATTTGTTTTTTAAAGTTACTATTTAATATATCTCTTTTTATGGTGCTTTACCCTGGAGATATCGAAATATTTACTTGAAGATTTGTTTTCAAGCAAGCATCTACGTATAGTTGTGGCAAGATATTGCTTGCAACTTACTCATTGTCTCAAATGAATCTATCTTAAAGAACCATCTATGTGGTTCTAACCATCTATGGTTTATTTTTCGTAAATATTAGTCTAAGGCTATACAAAACCAGCAGCTATGAAGTGCTCGTTTTCCTTTTATCTAATCTAGCCATTGCTTAGTTTCTTATGAGATTTTCAAGCAGATATAAGGATTTTTTTAAATTTGAAACAAGAGATACGTTTTAAGAATATGTGGCTCTCACAAATAAAAAATTCTTGATCTAAAAAACACTTTTTGTCTGTTAAACTTAAATTTCGTTTACTTATGAACAGTGATTTTGGAACAAAAGCAAATATTTTTACAAAAGCAAAAAAATTTACGGTTCATAAAATAAATAAATTCGTAATGAGATACATGCATTTTTTCTGTTGGATTTTCAATACATTTCAATGTATGAAGCAATTCGAGTTAATTTATAATTTTTTGAGCAAAAATCTATATGTATGAAACTAATTTTAAATTTAATTTAAAATAAATTTCTTTCTAGGATGCCAATCTTGCATTTTATTAAAAGTTACATTGATTCAGATTCATAATATTAATATGAAATAGTAAGAAGTAATTTCTAATTTTAAAATGGGAATATTTTTTGGTTTAATAAATAGCATATTACAAATCTGAAATATTCTAAGAAATGATGCAATTGATGATATATTTTCTCTCTTCTCGACTTCTTCTCGCTTTTTAGGTACGTATTTATCCATAAAGGGATAAGTTGATTTATTCCATAAATTATTATCACTTATAAGCTTATTTCCAAAATTTTAAAATTAGTATAAAAATTCTATCCATAATATCATAAAACTGATTTCATATCATCGCAGTTTTCTTAATTCTGTGTTATTGGTTGTATATGAAAATGTCCTCAAAACTTAGAAAAAATGTTTCAGTTTTTAAGCAATCATTAGAAGCATAAAAAATATTTAAATATCAATTTTATTTTCTAATAAAAAGCTGACTGAAGCAATTCCCTTTTCACTATTAAATCTTTCATTCAACTGAAGCACATAACATGTAGCTATGTAAAAGACTGCTTTCCCATAAACTACCAAATAAAATATCATTTTTTTTGTGGCTATAATTTTCAACCGCATTAAATCTTAAAAATTCCTTGGGAATTTACTTTTTGATTTTTAACTCCTAAATTCTTAGAAGACAGGTTTAATGTTCTGTCCATAGATTAACTCTCTTTTTTTGTCTATAGTCAATTCTTCAAGTTTTTTTTTGTCCTGATGTATTACTCTGGCAAGACTCCAAAACGGCAAAAGAAAATATTCTTTTATATTAAACATCTGACCAACAGAAGGTTTCACATTCTTGGAAACAGTTTGATTTATTGAGAGGTTTCAGAAATAGGAACGGGTTTCTCATGTTCTATATTATAATTTTCTTTTCAAAAAATTATGAGAGTAAAATTTTCAAATTAAAAAAAAAGAAGTTGTCATAATATATCATTAATTTAAATGAGACACATTTGTCTAATTTTTAAATATTTTTAATATATTATTTGTAAGATTAAATCTATGAGTCTGAAGTAATTATAATATTAGTCATAAAATAATATATAGTTAATTTGGCATGTTACCTTCATGCTATTGCATTTTTTCCATTAAGTTCAATGTTATTCTTTTTTAAATTTTGCCTATAAATAATACTTACTCTAGTATTTGATCATTTTTGTCATTATCTTTCAAAACATCTGAATATATCATTTTTATTTTGCTAGCAATCATTAACTTTTCATTAATGTTACTTTTAATTTATATTGACTACTAGCATTCCATAATTCGTAGCTTATCTGTGCGTTAAGAATGGCACAGAGTCCCAATAAAATTTTAGAATCGCTTTTCTGGCCAATCAACCCATTTTGCATTTTAACTGGTTTGTACTACATTAGAGATCTTCACACAAGTATAGTACAAATCGAAGAATGAAGGCCCTCATTTTTCTCATAAATTAGCCCTCATTTTTCTTCGAAGAGTGGTTTGTTAATATAATTAATGAAAATTAAAACCTTTCAATGACAGCAGTATCTTGATGCTCGGATTTGAAACTTAAAAAATCACATATTTGAGACATGATTTTCTCAAAGATTATGTATAGAAAGAATTAGATGGACTGGTGCTCTTCAAATCTTGAAACAAAGATCTCATCATTTCGATTTAGTATTTAAGTTAAAATTGCGATGTCTTCAAAGTGACTTGAATTCGGTAGAAAATAAAAGAATCTATCTTAAATAAACCTTCTTCTCCTTTCAAATCATTGAGTAATTTTAATAAAGAGCACAATTTCCCCATAATTTGTATTATGGAACATAAATAGTATGTAGAGCCAAATTGATCATTGCAGATACTTATTTTTTTGTTTTATACTCTTCATAAATTAGCAAATTTTATCATTTGAAAAGACGATGTTTTAAGGTTTTGTCTGTTACAGACACATCTACAGTTGCAATCATATTTGTTTATTTAATTTTATAATTTTGAATGAATTTGACATTTAGCAAATAGAAAAAAGAGACTTTCCCCTTCTTTATTTCTTGATATAATGTTACCATATGTTAAAAGCAAACCTTAAATTGGCTGCTCCTACCCGCCGGAATGCATGCATAAGAATCTGATCTACTGGATCATCACAGCAGTAACATGCGAGAACAGTGGATGAGTCTTAAGAGTCATCACGGCTAGGGTACAATCCTTGTCTTGAGAAGTACGCCCCGTCATTAATGGGATTGCCAATCTCCCATCTTTTACTATACTCTCCAGAGTGTCAGAATCATCCACCATGCCTGAAGTTTCTCATCCTCAACTACAAGGTACCCATTTTGGTTATATGTTAAAAGTGAAAAGAATTCTTTTCATTCTATTTTGTATTTTCATATTGGATTAT
This sequence comes from Argiope trifasciata, assembly GCA_026543055.1. Lineage (NCBI taxonomy): Eukaryota > Metazoa > Arthropoda > Arachnida > Araneae > Araneidae > Argiope > Argiope trifasciata. Next base: position 630,959 of record JAPMOQ010067357.1, on the reverse strand, counting down.
TTGAAAATGGTAACTATTATAAAGTTATCTTTAATATCGTCATTGAAAATATTACTAAGATAAATCAGACTGCGCCAGAGCTATAGAGTTGCAAGATTACATCTACTTAAAATGTTTTATATAAGAGGACTCGTGACATTTCAGTTTATTTAAATTTATTCAATTTTAAATATGTCAGAGTAATCTATAGTTCTTTCGTATTAAAGTTAATTATTTGGATTAATTTTATTATGTACAAAGATTAATAATATTTATTAAATAACACTAGTAGTGGCATTGTATCGCGCATTTCTCTAGATTAAAAAATGTAGAAAATGCCTGATTTTTAATTTTTTACTTAATTTATTATTTTTTCTTACTTTCTTATTGGTAGGAGGATCATTAAGTATTATGCTTTCAGTTGGGAAATGTAGTTCAGTAGATTCTTTAAGGCAGCCATTTTATTCAGCGTGCTTATAATGCCAAAGTCATCTTGAAAAAAATGTAAAAAATAAATAGCGTGATAAGGAAAATATTTTCCATTTTTTAAAATTGGGATAATCAATTAGTTTAAATGAAAATGCTTCAAAAATGTAAACAAACAAAAAAAAAATACCAAAAAATTTCTCCCTAAAGCAAATTTATTTTGCATTAACTAAAGAAAAGGTTACGGCCCATTAAGCTAGAGTTAGATTATCATCTTACACGTATCATTAAATAATTCAGCTTCAATGAAACATCTTGCGAATGCATTTAATAACTCAGAGAAATGAAATTATCCTTATTGCCTCACCACCACTTTTCGAGATAAGGCGGAAGTAATATGGTGCATGCTCCCGAACAGGAGGTGGTATTCAAATCCAGACTTTTCAGTTCCACCGAAACTATTTTCTCGCTAATGATCAAAACTTTTATTGTGAAAAGCTTTGCTTTGAATTCAACTGATAAAATTACGAATCACAAGTCTATGCTCACTGATAAGGAAATGGTTCTTGAAGAAAGTCATAAGGAAAAATAGAATAATGAGAATTGTGAATAATTTCGTTTACAATGAATTGCTAAACTTTAATTTATTCTATTATTAGGTTTAATCTCGGTTCCACTCGTAAATCCTGGCTTTCTTGAATTATTACTCTCCAACAGTTTCTTCTTTTGTTTTGTTAATTTATGAATAAATCGGGAATTCGGTCATAATGGAAAATAGCTAACAAGATGAAAACTCTTTCCAATACATTGCGAATGCAAGAAAACAATATTTATTTCTCGTTGGTTATTCAATAAATAAATTTTTGATATTATTTTTTCTAAAATAATTTTCGAAATGATTTTCGTGAAGATGAAAGATATTTATTAAAATGAAAATTATTGAATTATTGTTAGAAATAATGAATTGATAGAAGATTCATTCCAAAAAGATAAAGAAATTCAATAGAATTTGAATCCGACTTATTAGTTATTTATATGCAAAAGAGTTATTTATAGAGTTATATATATTAGAGTTATTTATATGCAATATTAATTAAAAATGTATAAGCGTGGGAGTAATGTTTAAAATTTTTCTAGAATTAAAAAATACATTATTTGAAATGTTTCTGCATGGTTTCTATTTTTTCCAAAATATAAAAAATATTTAAAGCTTCTATTGAGTATTTTGTTATGAAAAGGCATTGTTTGTAATACATAGGAACCTACCTAATTATTCATTTGTTTGGTTATATTCAAAGAGAGAAAAAGGAATAAGTTAAGCAAAAATTATATTTTTACGAAAGGTATTTTAATTGTAGAATTGCATGAAACTTCATAGAAATCATGCTAAATGAAGCTTCTAATTCATGACATTATCTTTTTAAATTAATGAAATTTCAGATTAAATATTACATGTTGATTTTGATGATTTGATGATAATGATTTTGCGAAATGAAAAACAACGCAACTAAATACATTATTTTAAAAATGGGGTGAGGAATTAAAAATGTTCTAAAACATAATGTGTAGCAAGCTAAGTCTGAAAAATTACAAAAAATAAAATACGTATTGCAATGTAGTAAGCATTGGAAAATTACCGAAAATATATTATGTAGCTAATTTTTCAGGAAATATTGATTCTTATTCTTTATCTTTGTAGTGTTAATAATCAGTATTATTGAAATCTTGATTCTTTTTTAATTTTCATACAAAAATAAATTAATACACTTTAATTTGATTGCTTACATACACATGCATATATTTGATAGGATAAAGAATAAAATTAATTCCATATATGGACTTCCGTATGAAATTTTTTCTATATATAGTATAAATAATTATGTATAATAGTAAAAATCATACATTATTCGTATTTCTTTATTCATATTTATAGAGAAATTTATAACTCCTAAGCTGTCATAGTTTTTTTATAATAATTTTTTATCAATTCAGAAGAGTTTTTTTTTTCATTTTAATTACATTATGTGACGAAATATCGAGGAATCTTAAATATTTTACTCTTTTATGGACAACATGATAATTTTGAGAACTATACTTTTTATAATAAAGGAATTCATATATAACGAGTCATATCATTTTTAGTTATTTAACTAGAATATATGAAGCTGTAAATAATTAATCAGTGAATAATTTAATTTGTTAAATGATTGCATTCTATAATGAAATCTATAAATAATTCGACACAAATTTTCTGGATTCGCTCTGAGTTTTTTTTCTTCTGAATAAGATAATTGTTAAGTGAAATTACACTCTTAAAAAATATGCACCAGTATTTTATTTTATGAAAAACATAATGGTCTAATGAGTAATTTGAAAACTTTCATTAATTTTAAATTTCTTCCATCTTACATAAACTTAGATTTCATAGGTCTAGCAATTTTTTTATTATTCATATCTTTCTAAACTACTTTTTAATAAGCTTTGGGCTTCACAACTTTTATACATAAATCTTTACACAAACGGGATTTATTGTTAAGTAAATTCAACAAATTAATATTAGGTTAAATTAAAGTGTAAATAATTGCTGGGAATGTAATGAATAAAGTCTTGTAAAAATTATGAAGTGATAGGAAATATCCTTATTTATTTATTTTTTTGTTGCCTCCACATTGTAATTGAAACTACAAATATCGGTGCCTTCTTGTTACAAAAAATATATTTAAATTTTTTGGCATTTAATAACTTCGCGAATAACAAAACCATTAAGGAACTTTCGATTAATCAGAAGAATTCTAAGAAACAGAAAAATTGATATGCCAGATGAAAACTTTTAAATCATCAGTAATATATTAAATCTTTAATGCAATGAACTAGTATGTTCCATGGTTTATAATTCACCATCTGTGTTTCTTCTTTCGTGCATAACATATTATGTAAGCATTTGAGCCACCTGAAAATCACAGATATGTTATTATTATGTCAAAGAAAATTTAAATTTCTTAAAAACGTCAGCTGACAGATACCATTTCCTTTGATATACATAAGCGTCCCATCAATCTTTTTTTTAAATTCAGTAATAGATTTTATATTTATACATTGACAAATGAATGTGTTTAAATATTTTTATCATATATATAAAGAGATAGAACAGACTGCTTATATAGCTTATTTGAAGTTGATTATAAGCTGAATATTGTTTCTGCCTAGAACAGCACAAAATAAAATTACACGGTATTTATTTATGTAAGTATTGATAAATTCTAATAGAAAAATGTATTCTAAAATACTATTTGATTTTTCTCTGTGCCTTAACATTGTTGTTATTTTTACCTATAAAGGGATAGATGTTTATTTCATTTGTAATATATCGCGATGAAATCATTTGTTTTCAATTTTGTAAAATTAAGAAAATTAACTTCAGCTATCAAAATTTCTGTAATGTGATTAGTCATCAAGAATATTATTTAGAAATAAGGAGAGAATTAATACATTGATAAAAATTTAACAGATACATAAGATTCTATTTTCTTAGGGGTGCATATAAATAGTCTTGGGATACAAGGGACGTAAAATATTGAGGTCGAGTCTTCCCGACTGTAATAACGAAATATACATCTTTGTCTATTCCATTAACTATCCTGAGGATATTTTGATTGTCCTAAATTATGCCGTAGTGTAATTGTTATGATGACTACAATTGAGATTATCCTTTACATTTTAAGCAAGGCGAAAGAAGTTCATTATGACCATGATTAGTTCCAAAATAAGAATCTGAATTTAATTCATTTATCTAGAAAAAAATACATAATGGTTTAGATTCCGTTTTACAATATTCTTATGTTTAAATTTTCCACCTTCTTAAAATGTATACATTAGAGATATCTTCTTAATTATCCATATATTTAAAGCTTATTTTCTTTGTCTTTTATCTAAATAATTGAAATCCATAATAATTTAAGGTGAATGAATATATTTGGCAATATTACTTTGATTATTAAGTATTTCCTTTAAATATGGATGATACAAAGCATTTTACTTTGAAACCATGCTTACATTATTAATAAGAAGACATTCAGATTTATTTAACTATCCAATTATTAGACATATTTTTGGCATTTATTGTTCTGTAATCAAACGCATGTCTGAGGTTTTAATATAAACCCAAGTAGTTTTGAATCTTTAAATTAGTCATTCTTTTATGACAAAATGAAAAAATTGTAATTATGTGAATGAGAAATAGGTCATTGAAACTCGCAAAAAGGCTCAAAACACGCAAAGGAAAATTTTAAACAATGAAAGGCTTACTTACTAAACAAGTTATATGATAAGCTGATAATAATAAAAAAATACTGAAAATTGCACATGTCCCTTACTTTCATTCTGGTAACTATCTCATGACATTTTTATATGAGGAAAAAATCACAGATATTTATTTATTAAATATTTACGTTAATAAAAATCGATAATTTTTAATTGTTTAAATTTGGCCACTATCAAAATAGATGTATTCTTTATTGATCTAGTAAACAAATAAGATAAATGCACATACAACTTTCCTAGATTTTTTACACATTCTCAAATATTTATATTTCAAAAAGATTTATTTACATTTTTTTGTATTTTGTTACAAATTCGATGCTTTTCTCTGCAGAAATTATGAAGTCCTGCATTGTGGTTCTTCTCTGCACTATAGGTGTAATTTATGCTTCCGAAGTTATTCATGGTAAGCTTATTTAAAATTAATTATATTACAGACTGAAATGGAAACCATATAAATTCCCAAACAGCGAATTTAAAAAAACCCAAAAATATTGCCTTACTTTTAATTTTTATGCCATAAACACTTATATATGAATATATGCAGTAGTTATTTATTTGCATGAATGTAATAAATATATTGAAATTTTAATTTGTAATATTTAATTTCATGCGAATTCTTACCTCAAGGTGTTTGAAAGATAATTTCCGTATTTTGGTGATCTTACTTGAAGAAAACAGTAACAACACAAATTTTCACCCATATTTTATTCTCAAAATTCATTTAAATTAAAAGTTTATGATGAGAAAAAAATATGTAATGTTTACACACATTTTGGTATAGATAAAATAGTTTAGTGGTTATTTATTAACACTATTAAGTGTGTTTTATAACGTTTTTAAAAGAATTATTATTCCATATGAATCGAAAAAAAATTAAACACTTAATCGTTTATGAGTGAGCCATTTCTGGTTCAAAATTAAGCTGAAGAATTTTCGATCATAATAAAATTCTCAAAATATTATCTGAAGCTTTTTTTTCAAACTCAACTGTGATACCATCATGCTTTAAAAGAATAACTGAAATTTTATGCTTTAAATAATATAAATGGATCTCTATTTAAGAAATAAGTCATTTCTTGATGCATTCTGTAAGTTCTTTCTACAACATTTTATTTGACATAATTGACATAATAAGGGATTTCACTATTTAAAAATGTATAACAACTATTCAAGTTGTCGTGTAATATCTGATGCATTATTATACTTTATTTTTTATTCATTTATCCCCTGATTTTAGGAGGAAATCTATATTTTGTAAATATACTTTTTAATGTGATACAGATTACTAAAAGCATCTGTTTTCCAGTACATTAATATGTAAATTTATTGGTAATTTCAGCATCTCTGGAAGCGCAATACGATGAAAGTCAAAGGTATGTCATTTAAAAAAAATATTTCAATTTAACAGCAATTTGATTTTTTCTGAATTCTTTTGATTTATTTTATATTATTACATTCTTTTGATTTATTTTGTTAGAAAATTAAATTTAAAAAACAAAAACCACAACAAGAAATTACAAATTATATTAACACTACTTTATTTTCTATGTTTAAAAAGCTTATGTTAGTTTAAAAATAAATCACATAAAATCTTTTTAAGGTCCTAAAATATTTTTTTATACATTGTCTGAAAGATTTTGCTTTTAGTTATTTTTAATTTGCCATTTATAAACCATTTGCAGAATAAAAAAATTATTTCAAATTAACTTAGAAATGTTTGTACCGTATAAGTAGCTAATTTTAAATATAAATAAGCTTGTTAATGAGGAAACTAATTAAACACAACAATTTCTCTTTGCCGCAAAAGTCCGTTGTGCCATAACAAAATTTCTGTGGAAATATAAATTTATTTAGTTTAAATTTTATTTAAATTCTACTTAAATACTTTTTACAGCACGAAGTCTGATACATGCAATATACTTCCAACAATGAAGAAGTTTACACAGAGTAAAGTTGCTATATAAGTAAGAGATATCAGGGGAAGCAAATGACAATTGCTGTTCATGTTATAAATTGATAAACAAATATCTCACTATCGATTACAAAATGAACTTACGTTTGAAACCATCATGCATTAGATGACCCTTCCCCAATAAGGTATATAACGTATGATTGTTTTTTGTTTTTGTTATTTTCTGCTGTGATTCAATTTCTTTATATTCAACACCAGTCGAGTTTAATCCTCCATCTTTTGAGGGTCATATGTGTCATATGTTAAAATACATCCAGTTTTTATAAGGTGTTGTATGAAGCCAAATTTTGAAATTAGCAAAATGCATGATGTATAATTATGATTGTAAATAGAAATCCATATTCATTATGTAGGGAAAATGCCTTAATATATATACATCCACAGGTTTATTTCAATATATATATATATATATATATAATGTATAACCGTTAAAATAAATATTACGTTATAATGACTTGTGTATTTTTTATTTTTCAATATTTTTCAGAGAGGATTGTGTTCCTTTAGAAGGAGAATGCACTAATAACAGAAATGGTTGTTGCCCAAGTACAGGGTATTCAGCAATAGGCTGCCAGTGCTATGTGCTAAAGAAAGACAAGAAAAGGTACAATACTGTAGGACCCGCCACTACAAAATGCTGGTGTGAGCGTACAGGATACTGGTGGGAAAAAGTCGCTGACAGTATAGGCTAAATATATTCCTGGCTAGACACGAAGGCTCTGATATAAGAATAATAGGAATAAGCGCCATTGCTGGAAATTATTAACCATTTTTTAAAATTGATTCATTTCTATTTGTAATTAACTGATTAGAATTCACTACAAACCACTTTTTTGCTTTCTAATAGACCAACTGAATTCATTCATTTTGCAAAAAATGCGCAATCGCTAGAAATATAATGCAAAAAAATTTTTATCAATGAAGTTTTATTTAGTAAGATTTGTGTAAAAAGGAAATGCATTAATTGTCTTAATAAAAATAATAATTATAAATCATTTTCTTTTGTCCATGCAGTTAATAAGAAAAAAAAAGGAAAATCTGAGTTAAGTGTTTGCATAACAATATCTCCATAACCTTCCACGAGAATTTCTTCAAAAGAGTTCCTTTATTTTGATATTTAGCAAATAATTAATTTTCTTTTATTTTAATGAAGTGATCGTTATTATAGCTATTGTTTGATTTATTATGTACATCAATATAATGTCATATCTAATAAAACGGTTATAATTTCCTATAATTACTGTCGCAGCTGTTATGGCAATGCTACAAAAAGTGCAGATTTACTGATCTTTTTCGAAAAAATAAAATATATATTACTTATTAAGGAAATTTAGATAACTTTCGTTAAAATTAAATAAAAATAATTTAATTAATATTATAAATGTTTATTTTATTTTTTACGACTTTACAAATGGTGAAACGATAACAGTTTAGTATAATTCGCAATGAGATCATACAAAGTGTCTGATATTTTATCGAAATAGGAAAAAAGTTAGTTTCTAGATGTATTAATTTTTTTTAAGATTATATCTGAGTAAACAGTTTTTTAGCAAAAATTGTCCACAGAAAGATGGCTGACATCATATATCACGCTGTGATAATTATCTGCCGAAGTGTACAACTACTCAAATGGATATATTAACTTTTCTTTCTCCGAGATCAAATCAGGTATATTGTTACATACCTATTATTAATAGAGAAGAATTTCAATTTCAGAGATTCTTATTAACGCTTTTGAACTTCTTTTTTCCCGAATATCTACTCATTCGAGGAAGAAACGGTAGCTTTGTAATTTATGAAGTTCACAAAAAATGATTTTATTCGGAATATTATTTTTTTGTCTTATTAACATAATCCTAATAGAATAAATTTTAACAAAAATGCAAACTATTAATTAAATATACTTTACATAAAAATAAAAACATATAATTTTTAAGCATTTAAGAGAATATTAGAGCCTTTCAGTTCTTAATTTGAATTTAATGAATTCGTCTATTATTTCAGTCTATTATTTTAAAATTTAGTCTTTTAGCCTTTGGAAAAAACATAATTATTCAAGAATAAAAGCTTACTGTAATTTTATTCTAATTTGCAAATTATTAAATTTTCAGAAAAAAAACATAAATAATTTTTAATTGAAAAAGTGATATCTTTAAATATTGAAGATAAGGATATAAAATACCTAGTCCATGTTTAACGATAGCATACATGAATAAACTGGTTTAGATTCCATTTTGCAGTAGCAGCTTTAAAAGACTTTTTTCCATAAAAGCGCTTCGTCCGGCGACTTTCTTTCATTCGAAAGAATTTGAATGACATTTAGGATCTCCAGCTTCAAATAGCTGTCATGTTCTACAGAGAATTCCATTTCAGATTTTATTTGAATGAAATGCCACTTCTTCCCGTCATGTATACTTCGCTTTTCAGAATGTTAAAGGAAACATCTTTAGAAGTATATTTTAAACTGATATTTTCTCAGACGTTCTTTGGGATTCAATATTCTGAATAAAACGTAGATATTTAGATTATCCACCATTTCTAGTACATTTATCGAGATTAATGCAGAAGATGTACATTTAGAACTACATATGAAGAAATAGGATGTTAGCAAATTCTTATCAAAAATTATATTACGTTCTCAGAACTTCGTGAAATGATTTTAACGTTTGTAGTGTTATATACTGGTTGATTCAAAAGCCTGTGAGCATTTGAAAATTCCATGAAGTACGGAATAAGGAATAATGTAGGTAAAGAGGTAAAATTTCATGCACATGATTAATATGATGTGGAATGTTATTGAAACCAAGAAAAAAAGAGCGAAAAAAAAGATAAGAAAAGTAAAAAAAGGCCAACAACGATAAAAAATAACTTTTAAAATTTTAAGCTGATAGTTTTTTAGACGTTTTTTGGAATAAAATATTCTGAATAAAATGTAGATATTTGGATTATACCACCATTTGTAATGCATTTATCGAGCTTAACGTAGAAGTTGTACATTGTAAACTGAGCAGAAAAAATAGCCAACAATGATGAAAAATAATTTTTATAATTTCAGTCAATACAAAAATGATTATTTCATTATTAAAATTTTGAAGTTAGCAAGGAGAGACGGCAGCATTTGTCTTAATTCTTTATTACTTATAATTATTAATTTAAAAAATTACATTTCCATATGTACCCTTCCACTCTCAAATAAATGTGAACTATTACACAGCTGTAAATGAAACGATGTACATTCTAGAATACCAGCAAATGTACATTTATCTTTATTATAAGCAAAAACAAACATATATTAGTTAAAAAAATATTTTAATCATAAATTGAAGCATATAACAAATATTACAGTGGAGATACCACTAAAACCGTATTTCTCAAACATTAATTAGAAAATAATCGATATTTTAAAAATTCATCCTATATCTATGGTTTGAAATATCAAATAAATAAATATGTTGATATTCTAAATAGAAAATTCTTAAAAATACCTGTACGCCTTCAGAAGGTATGTAGTTATTTTAATTCTAAAGATATAAAATAATAAAAAAAATGAAACGTTTTAGAAGTATTAAATATTCTGAAAAGCACCAGTTCTGATTTAAAATTAAAAAATATATACAAGAAAAAAGATTCAACCTTATCCCAAATAATACCGAACAGTATATAGTAGAAAATATTTCAAAAATACTTACCATTCATCCATTTAAAATTTTATTCCATACTCTTATATATCAACTTAATAAAAATTATTGGGAAAAGATTCTTGAGTTGCTGATTTTAAAATTTACGTACTATTAACTCAACTCATTTTCTTTAAAAGGTATATGTTTTGAGCTGGAAAATAAATATAAAATCCCGCTGTCTGTTATTTAAATTCTGAATATTTTCTTATAAAACCAATAAAATCTTTAAATGTAAATATTTTTGATTTCATCAAAATACGAAATTTGTTTCGAAGCAATCAACAAAATGTAAGGAAAAAATAGGAATAAGCATATTCATGCGAATAGAAATCACACTTGTTAAATAATCTGAAAATTATTATTGGCTCTGTGAAAAAGCGCTTTAAAAAGTAAATCAAAAATCTTATAATAAATTTCTCATCTTTATAATATATGCTTACATAAAAAAGAAAGGAAACTGTTTCATACTTTAACAAACATTTAGTAGTTATGGAAATTTTCCCTAGAATTATGAATTACCACAAGAATTATGTGTTTTTCTCTGCATTGGAATGCGAGTTATGTTAGAATGAAAGATACTTGGTTTTTGATGAATAATTTCAGATTTGTGGAATATTTTCATTTAAAGAAAATGAAGAGAAGAAATATTTTAAGAATATTTTTATTATTTTTATAAAATAATTTTTTTCAACTTAAGGAATTTTATTTAATCATTCTTTTTGGATATATATGTGTGTGTGTGGTTGTGAGTGTGTAGGGAACGATATTTTAATACCTAATTTCAATCCAAATTTATTTTCAAAGTTTTATCTTCATTCAGCCCATAGTAACTTTATTCTAATACATTCTCTTACAATTTTTTATCCCTTTCCACTTTTTCTGCGCAATTAATTAAAATGCTTTAGTCATGCTCCCAGTGAAATGAGAAAAAATGTTTTTAAGCAAATTTTTTTAAACACCCTGTTTTTCTCTTACCAGAATTGACATGTATCAAAAATTTCTCTCAAAAACTTTATATATATATATATATGTACACCTTCTATATTTTATTAAGTACAAAAAAAAACAGTTATTATAATAGACAGAATCAACCATAGAGCTTAGAAAAAGACACATTAATTTTTCGAATATTAACTTTAACAGCTAAATTTTAATAAAAACTATATATGTATGTGTGTATATGTAAAAGTTGGAAGCTTGCAGAGTTTTGTATATTTCAGTACTTTTGTATCTGATCATATAGAATTTCACTTGCAATAGCCTAAAGACTAAAAATAGGGACGGTTTGGATAAAAGGATTGGTACGGAATCAAATTTCTAAAATAGTACGATGAAATCCCTTAGGAAATATGTATTTTTCGCTTATATTTACTTATTTTGAATGCTTTATTCTAAAGTTATTGAATTTTTCGTTCGTCATCAATGGAGAAGCTCAGCCTTTATCTGAAATGGAGAAAACATTCTTTTTCTTTTGCTTCAAATCCAGAATGAACACACAGAGAGAAGAGAGGAAAGCATTCTTTCACGTACGCTCGAATTCTAAATATAAACATACGATTTCAAAGCTTATTTTTGGTATAAGTATCTATAATTCTTATTTGACATATCTAAAGGATTTTTTCAAATATTTCTAACACTATTTCATTTTAGAAAAAATATTAGCTAAAGCATTATTTTATTTTTGATTTGAGTGATTTAAACTCTCGAAACTCTTTTGATGATGGTGAATGAATCGATCCATTCATTGTTTTATTTTTATCATCTGAAAGTTCATTAAACAGGGAAAGTCTAGATAAATGTTGAACCCATGTTTCTTTTAAAGAAAGAAACAAAGGGGTATTTGCAAACTTGTCAGTTATTTTTTTTGCTTTTCTTGTATAAAAACGTGATGTATAGGCTGGTATAGTCTGGTTGGTAAGATGTTGGATTCCCAAAATGGATGAATAAACTGCATGAATGAAGTTCGCCTCATAAAAAGAATTGTGATGTACTCTTGGCCCTTAATTAGCTCTACTGAAAAAAAAGAGACGCAAAAAATTGGTTTAAAGTCGTCACAAACAAGAAACACATTAGAAGCAAACGTAAATGTTTGGAGTAACAATAGGATGGAGGATATAACCGTCCCTACTTACCGACTATTTTTGAGGTAATAAAATATGGGATTTTGGGCAGGAACTTTGTTTCTTATCATTCAAATCAATACAACTATCAGTGTAGAGTACCAAACAAATATTTTATATTCAACCAATAACTTTTTTTTTTCTTGACAGTTACCTTTCTAATTAGAAACCTGTTAAAAAAGTAGAGCTCTTTTGGAAAAGAAAAGAAATACCATAATTTGATTTTAGAAATTTTTATAATAAATAATTACATTCGTGAATGATTTCCAATATCTCTCAATGTAATGTATTTTGAAAATATTACTGTTTCTGCATTTAAAGAAATTTACTTCATCATTTTTCATGTTAACTTTCTAGCATTCAACATGTTATTCATAAATTTGGCATAATTATCAATATTATAAATTTAATTTTTTACAGCTATTTGTTAAAATTTTTCCGTTTCAGATCTTCAGTTTTCATTTCATTTTTAAGTTTTTAGAATGCTCAGACAATTTTTGTAGTCATTTACGTGTATCATATATACCTTTCTTAACTATTTCATAAGAACTTCTTTAAAAAGAGTTCTGAAGATATAGTTAAGAAAGAGAACTATATAATAAGTTTTTCAATTCAATTAACACGTATAAAAGAAAATATGGCAAATATGGAAATTTATTTTTGATAAAACTAATACTTTTCTTTCCCAAAAATGCTCAATTGCATCCGTTTATGTGCAATGAACTTTAAGTTTTAATCCCTTCTTTAAAATAAACATTTCAAATATATCCTTTTTAATTATGTTACAATGAAATAGATTAATTATGAAAATTCTATAAATAACTTGCATGATTATAAGAATTATCAGGTTACACCGAAAAGTCAAGAATTAGACCTTTAAGACTATTTCTCACGTACATACCATATCTGATCAATTCAAAGAAGTTTCATACAAATGATTATAAAAATATTGCAGAAACTACAAACGAACGAATAAATTTTTAATAACAAACTTTGTCAACTTTGGCATGTAATGCTCCTTGAATTCATCCTGGAATCAAATCATATAATTGCTAAATAATGTTTAGAAAGTTATTGTATAATTTTTCATGGTAATTGTTCAGTAATAGTCATAGTAATTTTCATAGTAATTGTTCAGTCATAGTAATTTTCATAGTAATTATTCCGTAATAGTAATTTTCATACTAATTGATATTGAAAAAGTTCTGGGAGAGGTAAACGTAGGAAATATTAATTATGGATCTAAAGCTCTAAAATGGACTATAACGGCTCGATTATATTGAGGTCTGATATTACTCTGAGAGCTAAGAGAAACACTTCATCCTCCGTTCATCAAATCACCACAGGGCAAGCCCCACTACATAAAGAAGAGCATTATCATTCTGAAAAATTACACCCCTTGCAGGAAAAAAAGTATACATCATAGAATTTATCTGATTAGCTAAACGTTCAATACATTTCTTTCCAGTAATTCTTTCTTTCAATGTCACAATCGACTCAATTTCGACACTACTAACTATGCCATAACAGAACCACCTCACACTTGACATTTGAAAGGAGACAATACGCTTTTGCGATTGTTTTTCAAATGTACATCCATCTAATGTAGAAAAACAGAGTGAAAGTGTATTCGCCTGCCCATATAACTGTTTTTCGCTTATCAGTCGACTAGATTTTGTTGTTATGACATCACTGTGAATGACGTTCGACTGTGATATCTGTGACAAGTAGCTTGGAGTTTTTTCTGCTCTACTGCAAATGATGTGTTCTGAAGGTACTTCCTAAGTGTAATTACTGAATCTCGAAAATGATGCTGATAGAACTGTGCTTTCATCTTAGATGCTGCAGTTTTCTTTTTAGGCACTACAATGCCTGTGCTTCATTACCCGTCGATCTTTCCACTCAAGTTCTCCATAAATCCATTGAATGCATTTCAAGCCTTGTCTTCTCCATTGTGTGCGTGTGATTCCGTTGTTAAACACAGTAACTTTAGAAATGTCTCAAAGCTAGGATGTTTCGGTCACAGTTTTTCTAAAATAATCAGACTTCTATAATTTGGTCTCTTTGAATGACTTTGTGCATTAAAATTTTATGGCTTACGCATGCAACTTCACTAAATCTTATTTATGCAACCATGCTATATTATATATACTGTTACAGAACCCCCCTGGATTCGCTTGTAGTGAATGTATGATGTGAGAACACAATCAACGGACCTCAGTAGAAAACAACAATGACATTTATTTACATGAATACACTAATACAAAGACGACGAAGATAGAACGACACGCAGCAGCACACTGTAGCAAACATTAGCTTATAAGGCGTAAACGATAGTGTTTACAGCCACAGCACACAAAGCGGCCAGATATAATCAGCAGGGAATCTACGTTGCTGAATTATTTCACAGCTACAGCTGAAATTATTTCTTCTGTCTCCTCGCTTTAGCTGCACAACTTTTCTCATAGAACTCGATTCTTGTTGATGGTTGACTCCATTTTCGGATTTCAATTCAATACTCCTTGTACCTTGAAACTGCCAACCATTTATAGCTCTCGGTCAATCAAGCGTATCTTGGTTCCTAATGGGCGAATCGATAAAATTTTACAAGTTTCCAGCATTATCAATTTTGTTTCCTAAGTTGCCATATCAAAAGAAATATTTGTCACCATTTATAAATATATAGGAAGATATGCATGCATACTTTATTTATTGCTTTAATAGCATATCAGAATATTTTTTTTAAAACATCCAGTCAAAAGAAATATTTATTTACAATTTGATAAAATGAGATACTTCATTACAATTCATAGATGGAAGACAATTTTATTATTATTTTATTGAAATATGAAACATGAAATATTACTTTAATGCAAGAAATATGAAATAAAATGTTTTATAGAATGTAAAGATTCAGACTCCAAGTTTTAATTACGCTAATAACTTCAATTATGAGATATTTAAATGTTCTGCATTAGATAAATAAGTCGTACTGAAATACTATCCCGGAATCATTACTTATTACATAAACAAACATGATAGCCAACTAATACATTTTAGGATGCATGATGCAGATGTGTTTTAAGAAATGTATATCAATTTTAGAAAATGTTTCCAAGTAAGTTTTCTAAATCATTTTTTGACTCAAATATTAGAATGGCAAAACTGCTACCTTTTCCTAATATCAAAAAGATAACATTCAAAATCCTTTTACCTTCGGTGAATATTTTACATTTGAAACAAATTTTTGAACTAATACGATGTACTCTTTTCCTAATACTTAGATTTAAAATGAACCAAGTATTGTGAAATTATGAAACAAAGTCGAGCTAGTAATATTTATTCGATACATTGAAAGAAATTTTTAGAAAAATAATTCATTGTCACAGTTGATTAAAAGAATTATTATTTTTGAATGTCATTTAAGAGAAGACAGTGCGATTTTACAACGGTATAATGCATTTTTGAGTACGAAACTATTTCAGTTGTTCTTTAATCCCTTTCTGAGTAATCAAAAAAGTATAGTCCTATTTAATGATATTTCAAATAAAAAACTATGAGCTAATTCTTTCTTGTCTGAGACTCTTCTGTAGACTGAATCTATTTCAACTTTTTGTCGATAGACATGGTAAGATGATATATTTCAATAAAAAAATACATAATTTCATGTTTCTGAGAATACACAGCCTTGAATTTAAAAATATATCAGAAATCGAAAACGAATATTGTATTTTCCAATTCTTCCTTTTACAGGATTTAGTCTTGAAAACATTTGGAAAATAAAATCAAGACAATAAATCAGAACGCATATTATTTTAACAAAAATAAATGTAACGGCGTCTATGATTACTATTATTTTAATTTATGATATGAAAGATGTAAAAAAATTACATAGTTGATAAATGTTTCTTTGATACTTATGTTGAAATATAAGAATTTTTGTATTATAGTTAGAATATCAGGATTATCAAACTTTCAATGTTTTACAATTGTCAAACAGAATTTTCTTCAATTGTTTCAATAATAGAAAGAAATTCTATTTTGCATTTTAAATAACCGATAAGGGATTCTTCAATAGCTTAGCGTTATATTTTCGGTTTTTCGTACATTTATTAAAATTATGTGCATTTCTTAAATAAACTATTTTTATTGCTTTATTTTAATTTCTTTTATTCCTTTTGAAATCAAATTAGTTATATGTTTATGTGTGTAATCAAATTCGAATGATTACATTTAGTATATATAATAAGACTATATATACTATATGTAATAATATTATATATATTTACTGTATGCAATAAGATTATATAAGAATATATAATGATATTTTCATATTTAGAAATATAATTTTATCCTTTTTTTCAAACCCTCTGTACAGGTATAGGGCAAAATAATAGGACACCTATTTCAAATGTAGCATTTGACTATAGATGATTAAATATGTTTATAATTATAATAATTATAAGTGATTTAAGAATCTGAGAGGTCGCAGTAAAATTGATTAAAATCCGAACTGAAAGTCTGATTTTTAAATTGCTATTTAGACTATCTATTTGATATAGTATATTTGATTGATATTGACTATGGATAAATATTTTAATCAATAGAAACGTGTGATTAAGATATTTATATATAATTAAGCAAACTCTGATGTATTTTAATCAATAATATTTTTTCAAAAAAAAGTGGAAAATTTTTCCTTGTTATATGAAATTTATATACTTCATGAAGCTTTTATTTATTTTATATATTTACAGTTTTCATTTCTTTTGAATGTTCTTGATTTAATTGTTAAAATGATCATTTAAAAAAAATATTTCAAAATCTATTATTTTTGGTGCTGGATATATTCCCCAAACTTTTGCATACATTAAAAATGTCTTTTAAAGCTATTGCATCTGTATCATATATGCCAAAATTTAACTATAATTGGTTTTATTTACTTTATAACAAGTACTCCAAAAATTGAAAATGGATTTTATTATCAAATTATTATCAAACTGAGTTTTAGAAAAATAACTGTTTAAAGATGAAAACTTGTTAAAATCAATGCATCCAAACACATACAATATATTACAGTGACGAGAATATGACAATAAAAGGGCATTAAAGCTTGTAAATATTGAATTATTGGCAAAATGAAATTATTTTTGAATAAAGGCTGAATCTATGCTTTAAAACCAACTTTGAAGAAAAATTAGAAATTTATAATTACAAAAAATTAAAAACATAAACTTACAATGTAAACATTTATAGACCTATAAACAAAAGCAATAAACAATACCTATGCTTTGGTTTCACAGCTATAGAAATCGGAAAGTACTATCTTGTTATCAAAAAGGATGACTTGAACAGTACAACCGGCCAGTTCATGTGCCAAATAAAGTGTCCTTTTAAATACAAAAATACAACCACCTAATTGAAACCCGGGATGAGGCTGCATTTCATGCAACACATATCGCATCGCCAAATACAATGTAGGAACCGGGTATTCTGGCAGCTTTGAAATAATATTTGTGACCATTATTAATATCTAGCATACAATAAGCAGAAATTTAAAGCTATGTTTTATTTAAAACACTTATTACTCTAGTTGAAATCTAGTAGCATGGCGCCAACTAACGCCAAGTCGGTAGTGCAAATAAGTAAGGCTATATTACCTGCATTTTAAATTCAATAAATAAAAAATTAAATTAAACTAGATTAATCAAAGTAAAAGCCTTATCAATTTAACATATTTGGAATTTGAAATCTGAATTTTCTTAAAAAATTTTCTCTGGTATACTTCTCCTTTTTTATTTAGAATTTGTTTTCTGTCTAGGAAATATCAAAAATGAGGATGCAATTTTATGGCTTGCTAACCTTCTGACAGGCAAATTAGGTATTCCTCCCACTATATGAAAAAGATTTTTTTTAAATATTAATTCTTTCTTAATGCCTTACTCTACAATTTAAAACCACAATGAAATCAATGCTTTTTGAAATATTAACCTTGACTAAATTGGACATTCTATTATTTCTGTTATAAATAAGGTTTTTTAAATATTTTGCATTCAAAACATTTTAAGAAATATAGTTCCATAAAAGTTCCATAAAGTTTGGGTGATTAAAAACAGAAAATACATCTAATAAAGAAATCGTTTAGCATTGAATCAATTGTATTATTAGTTAAAGTATAATAAAATTTGCATTATAATAATAAAAAAATGAAGTACAAAAGTTATGGTGAATTGAGGTTCTTTAAATCGGAACATATTATAATGTTATTAAAAGCAAAGAATCGTGATTTTTTTGAGAACAAAATTAGATTGAACACGTTGTTCTATTTCAGATTTTTTACGATAAATCATATTATAGTGGTAAGGGACATGAATATGTCTTTGAAAACAGCCATTTTGAGTCAGCTGAACTGGAACATCGTTACATTTAATGACATATTTGAATATACTTTGAATGAGTGATATATATCTGATAATTAAATAATGAAGAAATCTCCTTTCTCCATTTAGGAATGGAAATGATAGGGAAAAATTATGTGATAATTTTTTTGAACACGTAATTATATTATATCCATGCTTATATGCGCATGTATCAACTTAAAAAAATGCAATATTTATTTTATTTGAAAATTAAAGAGAACTCCAAAACTGTTTTGCCAGCTAAAAATCAAGAAAATCTAGAATCCGGTTTGAAATTTGTGACCTGTTGTACATGTGTCAAAAAAAAAAAAAAAAAAAAAAAAAAAAAAACTACTTTTTTTTTAGATTTACGAGAGCTCCTATTTTTTGGCCAGCCAAGAAAAAATTGAAAATGAAAATTGCCGTTTATACTTTATTCATTGGCCAGGCGACTTTGAGCTCAAAAGCCCCTTAAACGAAACAACATCATGTTTTCAGAAAAAGGAAAGTCACATTTGTAAGCTGAACAACAAGCATTTCTATTGCAATACGATTTCCCAATAATGAACTACTTGCCAATAAATTTTTAAACATATTAATATGTATAGAATTTGTTTGAAAACAATATTTTTGTAAAAACTACTGATATTTTCTAATTTCTGAGATCATAAAGCAATTTCATGATAGGGAAATTTCAAAACCATTATTAAAAGCTTGCGAAGTTTTTGAAAATATTATAAAAATTAAATTATTTAATTTAATTCGAAAAATTACAATCCATTGAAATAACAGCCATTATGTCATAGCTCTACGTCAACTTTTTAAAAATGCGTATTCTGTCACAAAAGCATATGTAATAATAAAGCGATATTGGCAAATGCAGTTCAGTCTTTTATAAACACATCTGCTTTCAAAGAAACATTCTTAATAATAATAATTCAATACTTTTAAAAACAAGTAAAAGAAATATGCGACTAAAAGATGTTGGTGGATATTGCCATTTCTGCTTTATTCATTGTCTGCGTCACTTCGAGCTTCGATTATTCTTTGCTTACTCGATTTTGAGCTTAAAACTCCCTTACAAAAACATTATATTCTCAATAATCATTAAGATAATGGGCAAATTAAATGTTTTGATTAATGCACTAAAAATTTTTCTGCTTTAATTATAAACTAATATCACTACAATAATATTAAGTATAAATAATATTTCACCTATAAATGAAACTGATAAGAATTATTCCATCGAAAAAATTAGGTACGCCGTATGATAATACTCCTATATTTCAGGGATTAATTATAGAATTTAAAGGAAATTCTTGCATTCTAATCATATGAATTTTGTTGACGAAACATATGAATATGTCTCTTCATGTTTACATTAGGTTCGGCTCAATACTGTTAATCGATTTACTACTTGTTCATAACATTACAGACATTTGCTCGCAATTTAGCAGCAAAAAAACATTCATTTTGAGTTGAAAAAAACGCTTGGACATTATTTTTGATTGAAGCTTAATGATATCAATAAAAATTACTAGATGTAGTTCAAAACAGAAGTGCATTATAATTCTGAATCCTCTATTTTCTTTTGAAATAAGCGACATCTTTATCTTAAATAATTGCATCTGTAGAGTAATGAATCAAAATGCTAAGCGATGAGACTACTTTTAGCGCCATCTAGTAAAGAAAAATAGAAATAGTGGTTTTAACTTGAAATTGTAATGAGGCACTGATAAATGTTGTATATAAAGTTTAAATTATCACGGATATTGAAAATATAATTTCCTCGGGCTAGAGTTAAGTTCAGAACACATAGAACACACATTTATTAGGAAATAAAGTGCGATAAGATATATTGGATAAATATTATTATGGAAAAAAAAGTGCGTTGGTACTTCATATATTTTATTCATTTTCAATGCATTGGCTTATTATTTCACCATGGTTTATTTATATTATTAGAATGACAAACAAATATTCAAAGTGCTAATTTTGTAAAGAAAATAAAGGTGACTAATTTTTGTCTAGGAAATAAATGGAAAATAATTTATAATCACCTAGAAATCTAAAGGAAATTCAAAAATATTACAGGTTAAAAAATGCCGAAAGAATATATATTACTTATTTAAATGTTCAGAAATTTGAGGAATGTAAAATTCCAGTATTCCATAAAGCTTGAAATTATTTCTATAATTCATGAAAATTTACACAATTAAAAATAAAATTCGAACTCAGATAACGTATTAATAAATATAGCATAAGAACTACGAAATTCTTTTATGAGACCTTAAGTATTATTTGAAAAATAAAACTGAGAACATTTCGAAAGAGATATTTTGGGTTTATTATTAAGTAATCACCTATCATTATCGCCATTGTTTTTGAAAGGAAGAAAAGTAAACACAGAAAAGTTCCTAAAAGAAGGCTTCATTCTCAAAATTACATCCGATGGCTATCAAACAATAGTGAAATAACCAAAGAACAGAATCTAAAAAGTTTTCAGAAGATGAAATGAAAGAAAAATAGTAGAAGGAAAAAATCAACAGATAAACTCCAAGAATAAAAACAGGTAAGGTAATAACAACCCAAGTGAGTTCTACAAAGACCTTGTTTTCAGTAGTTGAAAAATAAATTTATTTTTTATTGACTAGTTGTCTTAAATAATTTGTATCACTCTCTATATTATCGAAAGCTCGCCTAGAGTTAAAAGGATATAAGAAAAACTTATTCGGAATCTCAGTTTCCTCAATTCTTTTGCTAATAGTAATTCATGAATTTGTTAGCTATTTTTTATATTTAAGAAAATAAGATTATTAAAGTAGGCTTCTTCTTTCTACAAGCTAATATTTTACAACTTAATCCTTAACCGGGGATGTGAAAATTTAGAACCTCACAGGGGAGGTCCAATCTAGGGGACCTTGTTTTCTTTACACTCAGAGGAAATTTTCTAATAAAAAAATTAGCATGAAACTCTCTCAATATATTTTACTGATATTTTTTTGATGTTTTATGTATTTTAGATTTTTTTTTTCAAAATATATTATTACTGAAAAAAATAATTGCTTTGGAACATACACTTTTACAACGAATAATATGCGAAAAATGTTATTTTTCAATATTAAAAGGTATATGGCAAACAATATAAGGGATAATTCGGCAATTAAATTTAAAAAAAATGGTATTGGGCAAAATTTATCTTTTTTTATTTTCATTATCAGTTTTGAAAGACATTTTAAACATTCACGTTTTGTACAAATATAAAAATCCACCAATGAATTCTGTAGATATTTCTCTTTGCATATTAATATATATGAGAAATTTTTCAAAAAATATTATCACTAGAAAAAATAATTATGTTTGAACATTCACTTTAGAATCAAATGAATGAAAAAATCTTTCATCAAAAAATCATCTGTACAATTATTCTGAACTCTAAAATCATCTTCTTCTTTATTTAAAAATCTCTTTAGCGGTACTTTATAACGAGGATTAGTAAATTGGACGGTGTTTCGAGTATCAAGTTTTGGAGTCATCTGGTAAGTTTTGTTTATCACTGGGACACTAAAAGGGTATGAAGACTAGCAGATGTTAAGCACATAGATAGCCAAAATATTCAAAAAAGCTTCAGTTGAAACCGGTTGGAAAAGAGCAGGTGTGGTGAATGTAACGAAACAGGAAACTGCTGAGTGAATCCATTCGATCGAACTAAACATATAATAGGGGTGGCCGAAAGCCCATCTTTAGTAATCTGACAGACGACACCTCTGCAATTAAGATTTAAAAACTAATTAATTGAAATAATCAACATGAAATATATACGAAAGAATATGATTAGTTCTATGAAATTAATATCTAATTAATATATATTCTATTGACATTTACGGCTTTGTTGTCAATATACGGTTTGCGAATTCTATATATTACTCCATTCCGAGAAATTTTATAATCAACAATTTCTGAAGCTAAATGTATAAAATAAAACATTTTAAACTTTTGATTTCCCTTCTGAAGTGCTATCCTCTGTTAGATAATACTTAAACAATGATTTTAAAAAAATATTTTAATGACTACTTTTTATGAAAATCTTTATCATCTGCAGGTTAACAGCAGTAAGTTATAAGAAATAGATGTATCTTAAGCAAAAGAATATTTGTTGTGAAATTTCATATTTAAACAACCTTTGAATTTTAATGAACAGAATTAATTATAAAAATAGTGACTCATTAAAAATGAAAATGCCATTAAACTAAACAAGAAATTGTAAATGAAATGGTATATGGAAAAGTCAGTCATGAAATTATTTAAAATTCATATTTCTTTTATAAGATGATTCAATTTTTGAAATAAATCCAAAAAATAAGGTAAAAGGATTTTTTTGTTATATTTTGAATTTATTTTTTAGAAAAATGATATTTCATATTTATATTATTTGCAATAATATTTCGCTTGTGACTGCAACTTGTTGATAAAAGCTAATTTTCCCCCAAGCCCTCGTATGGTTCTCGAGCAGGTAAAATTTTATTTTTATTTCGTGCAAGCTAAACTGATAATTTTTATTTCTCAAATTTCAGGTCAAAATGTGTAATCAAAAATTTAAAAAAAAACATCTTTGGATTAATTGAAATTAACTTTTTAAAAAACTTGCTGTATTTTAAAAGATGAAAATGCAGATAATTTTCAAAATTCTCAAATATAAAGGAAGGGATTAAAAGCTGATTCAAAATTCCAGTTTTGCAATCCTAAAATAAATGAATGCCAAAAAGTATTGCAAGAACCATGAAGTACAGATTTTTTGAAGTATAAAATATAATTCCCTTATTCTTAACTTTATTGCAAATAATGTTCAACACATCCCCTTAATTGTCTGTTGACGATTGAACCATGCTCTTCTTTCCAATAATATCCTCTCTTAATTAGATCGATAAGAAATGGATTGCGGGAACAATGGTTGGGATGGTCTAAAAGGATTCGTGAAGATTGAAGTTACGGAAGCACTTCCTGAGGTATATTTCCACTCCCTTAAGCAACAAATATTCTCTCAACAGTAAACAAACTTCTGATAAAGATCTTTGGTGTCTGCCGCAGTTTAATATGAGTCGTTTCTTTCTTTTCTTCCAGCAGAATCCCTTTGTGTGTCATGTCACTTATATTACCTTGAGAGTTGGAAGCAAGGATAATTTGAATAAAAAAGACAGTGGTGGAAATTAAAATAGTTCTGAAAATTTTCTTGATAAATGAATTTTTTTCAGTCATATTTACTTATTCGGAAGGATATATTCTAAGATTACTGGCTCCGCTTTCACGCTGTCATGGAACTATTCCGTTGAATTAAAAGTATCAAATATGGAATTGGTTTGAGATTTTAAAGCAAATTTTTTGCGCTAATATTAGCACAAGAGAATTCAAGACCTAAAAGACGTGTTTTCAATCTGCATGATCAATATAAAAATTTATAATATACCACGCATGATATACATTCAATTTAACACCCTACATGTTAAAGGAAAATGTACATGCAATTCTGATATAGAAAAAATCAAACCCTTAATTTCCATACTTTTAAAAGATTCCGTAAATTGATGATGCATTTATTTATATTATATATGCATTATCCTTTACACACACACACACACACATACACACCCACCCACACACACACACCCACACCCACACTCACCCCCCCACATATATATATATATATACATATATATATATATTAGACGAGCAAATAATATAAAAGCATAAGCAAAATAATATAATGCATATTCATCCCGGTTTCATTACCTTTAACATATGCTTCCGGTATGGAGGTTGGATATAGCCAAACCGGAATATATGGAGGCAGTGTCCCTCCCATCCATGATGGAAAGTACACCCTACCGGGAGAGTCGCACCATGGCCGGTGATGGCCATTAGGACTCAACCACAGTTCCCGCGAGTGTTGCTGTAGCTGCGTTCTGGCAATTCAGTTTTCCTGGGTAATCCGTGTGCCTTCATGGTGGGTCGGAGGTCAGTTAGATGGCTTCACCTTTAACATTTGTAGTAAGATTTTCAAATAAAAAAATACCTATATAAAAAACCGAATAAAAATATCCTATTTACTTCCAGTCTGTTCGAGATTTAAGCTGGAGTGGACATCTTTTGTTTTTTCAGTACCGCTAACTAGAACCAGGACTTAGAGTAGGACTTAGCTACTTCATGTGTCACATTTGCTTGCAAATCCATTTTCTACAGTAAGGCACAATCACAGAGGAACAACGATGTCCGAACCGGGACTCAAACCCTAGAAATTCAGATAACGGGGAAGACGCGTTACCTCTATGTCAGGACAGGAACCTGTGTTTTCTTAAAGGGTTTGATGAATATAATCAGCATTCGTCTTTATAAATAATTTCGAGTTTGGGAATGGCCATCGAACTGAAAATTCTACAATATCGTTATTGTAAACTTTTAATCATAATCAATGGCAATAATTTGATAACTGATAATTTTAAGTGGGTGGTCTCCTGATAGGCCCATTTTTATTAACGAGTTAGAAGTAAATTTAAGTCACATTATGTAGAAAAGCCGTTATGTAGTTCTTAAAGCGTTTATGAGTCTTAAATTAGCAAAATACATAAAAATTCATCTCTCTTTTTTAAAAATAATAAACAGCACTTAAGTATAATTAACTATTTCCAGATCAATGTTCCGAACTTTGATTACTGATTGCTTTAAATTCATTTCAAATATTAAAAAAAGTCTGTCATAAACATGTGGCAAGTAAACAGTTATTTGTATTTGAACAAGGTACAGAGACTATAGGCCCGTTCTCACAACTACATAAACGAAAGAAAAACTAAAATGTTCTTTTACATACTGACATCTTAATATTATAAAGAAATTTTCTTCAATATAATTTAGCACTGATTTAAATTTAAGAAAATTAAGAATTCCAATTTGATTATCGAGATTAGGATCCATTCTTTGAACATAAATTTATGAAAAATTCGTCTTCACTGAAAAGTACAGTTAAAAACGTTAAAAATTCCCAAATCCTGTGATGCATGAAATACCATTTAAAAAGTCCTTCAAATTCTTGAATAATCCAATTATAAGTTTTTCATTTAGGAATTCTCAATTCTTTAGGAATAATCTTTTTAATCCATTTATTTTTAAAGGAACTTTTCTCTAATTCAAAAGAAAAAGCCTTTTACCTAAATTATATGATTTTGATCATATTTTCCAGTCTAAATTTCCATAAGAGTTTAGACTAATATCTTCCATTTTTTAAAAAATTTGAATGGTTTTCAAATAAATCTGTAAAGATCTTGCTAGTCATATGAAAATATTTCATATCTGTAATACTTAAATAATATAATGCCCGCAAGATTTGAGTATTTGCAGAGAAACGAGTTTAGAGATTTGAATTACTCTCCCGCAACTTCGTAATGCGAAACCGAAAATTCTAGTAAGACGCATTAGTTTGCTTATCTTTCCGAACTGAGACCTCAGAGGATTCTCCAAAAGATAGGAACGGCAATTAGTAGATCAGTATTTACATGATTTACATAATTCGGGAGGTGTAAGATTCGTTAATGCATAATTTCATGTATCATTCTATTATGGGTCTGAACTGCGATATCTGTTTAAGTTTCCGTTATCAAAAATTCAATACCTTTTTCATAAAAGATTTAATTAATAAGTTTTGTTGTTGGGCTTGGTTGCAGCAAAGAATAGCTTACAGCATTTTTTTCATATAGATTATAATTTTAAGCACTATGATTATCTGAAAAAGGGTTTTGGTTACCATTTTTCATGTAGAAATTACGTAATTTTAATTATTTGATGAATAGAAATGAATATATGAGGACTATATATAGACATTTATGCAATTACCGTCAGGAAAAAAAGGATTATTATAATGCAACATTTTTTCTCTTTACAATGAGGAATCTAATATCGCCATTTTCTGTGCAAGAAAATGAACCAGTTCATGATGAGGATTTCCTCTAAAACAATCGATTGATTTTCATCTTCCTGCAATTTTGCGAGAAACACTTATAACATAACTAAACAATTTTACAAATTCTTATTACTCATTAACAGTAAAAAGTTGCTTATTTACTCAAAGAATATATAACCCTAATTTCTTTAAATGAATTGAATCCTTTGCATTCCTTCATTCAAGACACGAAAAATCATAAAATATCCTTTTTTATAAGAAAATATGTTACTCTCATTACTCTCATTATTATCTCATTATTCATATCGTTTTCTTATAATTTAATAATTGGAAAATATTTTATACCCATTATTTGTTTAATGTAGTTTGCTTATAAAATATCCATTTTTTTCAATTTATAATATTTTTTAATCGGAAGTATTTTACGCTCATTATTTGCTTTTTGTCGCCTGTTTATAAAATATTTTATTTTCATTAATTGCTTCATATCCTTTACTTAAGTTTTTTTTATTGCAAGAATTTTTTTAGCATTAGCTTCGTATTGTTTGTTTATAACATATATTTTTTAATAGGAAAAAACAGTTTACTCGCATTATTTGCTTTAGATCAATTTTTTATAAATTATTTTTTTTAATTGGCAAATATTTTACTCTTATTGTTTGGTTCATACGGTGTTTTTAAATATCCTTTTTTATTGAAAAATATTTTACTGTCATTATTTTTTATATCATTTGTTTGTAAATATATTTTTATTCAGAAGAATTTGCTCTCATTTCAATTTTCTTACAAAATATCATTTTTATAGAAAAATTTTACTCCCATTAATTACTTCAATTAGTTTGCTTTCACTTTCAATCGTTTTCGTGAAAACTAAATCTGGCTTGGATTTAACCTTAGAAAATGTCTAATTATTGACGTTTATGCACTCTTCCCCTTTTCTTAACAACAATATGCCTTTATAATTCACAATCAATATTATTGTAGATTTTATTCACCATAATTAAATTCACATCGATTTAAAGACAATATTTCCCTTATGATTCAACCCACGATAATATTTGAAAGTTATTCTATGCATAGCTTTCTGATCCATAGCAATATCGAAATTGATTGAAACATTCTTGGAATCTTGTCTGGAATTCTTTCCAAATTATTGATTTGAGTTTCTGATAACTTAACAATTCTTCTTCAGTAATGTATATAATTTAATTCGTTTATTTACCTTCTAGAAAACTAATGAGATTCTCGACTTTTAATTTCCAGGACACATTTTTGCCTTACATTACTTTTGTTAAGATAAAATGATTAAATTATATATCCTTAAGTTAACATCCATTATTTGTATAGTACTGAAATTGTAAGAATTTTTTCGGTCTTAATCATATTGTCTAGATTAGTTTGGATATACATTTCTAGATTGCCCTCTAGGCTTTATATTTTCAATTGCGATTCCGTGTTTGAATTCAATAGTAAAGCATTTTTATAACATTTTAAATTCATTAGATTTATTAGATACGAATATATTTTTTAGGTTAGCATTACTTTTTTTAAACATTCAAATTTTATACTTGAGGTTTAAAATTTACTAATGTTAGATTATGAAAAATAATATTTCACTTATATTTTCGATTACTAAGTTTAACTTGTTTTTTTCTTGGAATTTCGTAATAGAGATTCTTCTTATTTCCTTATTAAAAAGTCAAGATAATTACAAGTTTATAAACAAAATTAAAATGCACTATAACTAAGTGAAACACTATTGCCTCAATTTAACTGGGTAATTAGTCAACATAATAACTATTAAAAATTACTATCTTATCACAATATTCGGTAATGCAACATTACTAGTGAAACTGAATTGCAACAATATTGTTACCTCGAAAAATTAATTCTTTGACTTCATCACATTTAATAATACAATATTCATTGATTATATATAAATGTTTTACTTTGTCAAATTCGAAGCCATTAAAACAAAAGGAAACTATTCATTAAATAATTAAGAAGTGGAAGCTCCGTTGAAAACTCATCGTGCCCATCTAATTTTCTGACTCTGTCAACGGGGACTCTAAAACTCCAGAATTCTCTAACATATGCTTATTTGAGACATGAGATGGAAATTAGATGTTGTATGAAAGAGTATTATGCTATGCATATTTGAGCCTTCCTACTTTGCAGTACGCAACCTATATAAAATTGATTGCATTGCATTATAGAAAGCTTCAAGTGGTAATAAATGATATGAAGGTTTTAATATTATCCAAGATCGTTTTGAATGTTTTTGGAAATAAATATAAACTGTGAAATTCTGCTTCAAAATGCTGATTACTGTTCCTTAGTGTAAACGAAAACTCGATACCACGATGGATGAATATGGTTTTAAATAATTATTCCTAATATATAACATCAAAACGAATTAAAGGTTTGTGAAGACCTCAATTTGATGGTGGTTGATAAAAATTGATATTTGGCATAATGTTGTTAAGTTCAGCACGATTCGAACATTTAAAGATTTTATATAGTAAATAATAGCATTAAAAATATTTAAAAATTCAAATATTTCAGATCATATTAACTAAGTATATTTGCAGTAATAATCACTAAAGCGAATATTAGAATGTTCTTTTTCAATAATGCCTTTGGAATTGAGAGCAAATGCGAGTGTAGTGGAAAAATATTAGGTTCTTCATATTTTCTTCTGTATAATTGGATGACTGCACTGGATGACAGTTGTAGAGGAGTATCATGAGGAATATCAGAGAAAACAATTTTGTGGCTGGCGCCAACAGCCTCGGAGAGAATGCAATTTTGGAGAATAGACCAGTGGTATGAATGGATTATGATAAATGCAACAGTCGGCCACAACGAATGTTATCGATATTGTTTCATTCAATGCTAATTGGATTGATTGCTGTACATAAAAAGAAAAATAATACCTACCTTTTTTTAAGAGAAAAAATCTGATAATAACTGTAGTTGTTATTTCTGTACATGTTTTCTAAGCAAATCACTTCCCACAATATTTTAAATTTAAATTGGTTTTTATTTTTGATTAGTAACTTATACATATAATTTTTTTGAGAGAACAATTTTCTTCAAATCTTGATCTTAAAATTTATTTGAAACTTTTTTGATTACTTTTTTATTAATGCAATATATAGTTGCTTCAAGACAAATCAAATAAAGTAATTCAAACTGGAATAAGATTTTATAATAATTTTGCAGAAACCGCTTTTTTAAACATTATGAATTCAAGTCATTAATCACGTTTTAAAAGTCGATATAGGTAAATTAAGGCGAAAATTAATAATATTTATTAGAAATTTTCTTTTCCCTCAATGTAAATTTGTAATTTTATTTTACCTAAATTTTATGTTTAATGTAAATAATATTATATATTGGGCAATTAAGAAATTCTTGTTAAATCTTAAAATTCTTTAGTAAGCAATTTTTACCCAGATAATGATTACCAAATTATAAGCAAAATATATCATGCAATGTACGAAAGCTCAACAATTTATCCATTTTTCTTTACTTCCTATTTTCTCTCTAATTATACGGCAGTAATACACAGAAATTTAAAAATATTAGTAATTTATCATATTCTTTCACCTTATTTTCAAAGAATTCATCGTTGATTAAGATCATTAGCTTTAAAATTAAAACTTTTAATCTCAAATTTATTATTTTTATAAAATAATAATTTTTTTATTAATTGGACAAAATTTAATAGCTTGAAAATTTGCTAAATTATCTAAAATCATTATAGTACTAATAAATACTCTAACTTCATAATTTTAAAATATCTTTTGTAAAATATTCCTACCAGTCATAAAAGATTTTAATGTAAAGAGTATTTTAACGTTAAAATTATTTTATGAAAATGTTCCTTTTAAAACTTTCTACACATTTATTATAAAATTATTGTTTCGTTCACTTCTTGTGTTTTATCATTTAATTTTCAAGATTTCTCAATCTTTTTTTTATTTTCCCAGAAAGAATATTGCTCAATAAACTATAAATTATTTTCTCGAGTTTTCGCTTAAATATAAAGGATAAAAAATTTCTAGCAAATCCTGTAAATTTCTTTATAATTAGTTATACTTTTGAAGATTTAATAGATAATTGGAAAAGCTAATTAAAAATCCACAGTATAAAATTTTATTTTCTTCTGAAATTTCCAAAAAGAAAATCAACTTAAATTAAAACTTGCAAATACTTGTAATCTAATTCAATACAAAATCACAATATTTTAGAATAATTGCAATATACGATGCAACTTCCTTTCAGTCTTTTAAATACATTCTTTATAAACGAATTGAAATTATCTATTTGTAATAAATAGCATGTGCATGTGCTATAAAAGATATTTTATACTGAGTCTAGATTGTATAAAATACATTTACTATTTAATAATTAATAATTAAATGCATTATTAAAATTTTACTAGTGTCATTATTGTGTAACGTATATTCTATAATATACATATATCTTTTTTCGGAAAAGGAAGAATTTCTTTTGAATTGAATTGAATTGAATTTTCAATAAATTTATTGAATCCATTTTGGTTATTTAACTATTTAATATCCTAGAAGTACACACATTTCGTACAATATTGTATGGCACTAATCAATGTTCGCAGTATCGTTTTATATTTTGCAATATTGTTTAGTGTCATATTGTATTGCACAATATTGCTATCTTGGTAAAATAAAAACAAAAAAAAAATATTCATTTATGATATGAGATGAGTAAACTCTTGTATCATATTTCTTTTTTCAACTTTTTGCAATATTTATAAGTATATAATATTTTTGCTCAGATTGCCATGGTGGAAGGAAATCCTAGATTCATTATCAAAGTTGCATTTTAGAGCGCTTTTTCTATTGTAAGATGTTTTGCAGTAGTCACAAAATCATTTTTGCAATGTATGCAAAAGTAACGACTTCACGGCAAATTTATATCTATAGGTTTCATTCCTTGCATCAAATGATTTTACTTGCATTATTTGTTGATGATGATTAGTACCACAATACCCAAAAATGCTAATGAGACACTTAAAGAGCCTGGAATAAGAAGTTCAAAGCATATGTAACAAGAATATTTAATTTCTGAAGCATTGACTGTGATAATATTGGGAAATAATTGTTAATTTAAAAAATAAATATCATAAGGAATTTCGAATGAAATATTTAGTCAACCCTTTATATAAACTTGAAAAACCTAGCAGAAAGTCAACAATTATTTATAGTTGATTTTTAGGTGTGTAGTACGCAGAAAGGAATAAAAATTTATGTATATTACAAAAGAAAGTAGAAGCTCCAATAAGAATAAAAAAATACTTTAAAAAATTTGAATTACCTTTTTTAGCAAACATTTAATTCAATTTCTATATTTCTCAGTTTTTGCCTTTTTAAAATTCCAGCTGAAAGAGGTTGGAATTGTAATATCCTAATTTGAACCAAATCAAGACACAGAAAAAAATATATAACGAGAGAGTTATTGAAATTCGAAATATTTGATAACAAATTTTAACTGCCTTACAGTTTACGCAGATCTACAGTCATTGCATCCCTAAACAATGAGCCCTCATGAAATAAAGAACCATATAATCTTCTATTTAACTTATTAATGAATAGTATTATGAATCAAACCTTTGATTTGAAAATTTTAAGTTCAAATATCACATTTATTTAGTTGAACATAGTTAATATTTATACCAGGTTCAATTATTTTGCTTAATTGTATATCTTTTTGTAGCACAAGAACGGCGTGTATATATGTTATTGAAAATAGTTTATCATCTTTCTATTTCAGTTTTATGATGCTTACAGATATATGTAACTAGGGACAAAACTGTCAGCAGAATACTACATAGCATTAGAGGCAGCAAGTCGTGATAGTGTTTGATAATCGTCTACCATCATTCAGTCTTGCCTATTAAGGTAATAAAAAACATAAATACACAAAGCTTTGAATTCACATGATGTCAGAGCTCAAACAGCGAGAGAAACATTATGGTTTCGTTTATTTTATAGCAATGCTCTTGCGCTATCATAAAAGCATTCAGCAGTCTTCTGCATCTCACCCTATTGAATGCTAAAATGAATCTACCTCGAATATCAACAAAGATAGCGTGACTATCATCAACCTATCCTCTAATCTGCAGAGACTAAATGAACGAATGAATATCATTATCTCTACCATCATATACAAAGTGCAGAATTAACTATAATCCAACAATTTACACTGAACCTTTATCGTGGAAGATTTGAATTAAATCAAGGAGCTATTTTACACCATATTTCAAGTTTATTTTTGTGACTGGAATGCATATTCCATGCTTTATGGATATCAAGGAAGTCAAATAAAGGGTAAATATAGAGAGTGAAATAAGTATTTTGTTTCACTATTGGTGTCTTGTATGAAATATTTTGGCAAAATATAGTCAAAATATAAAAATAATAAAAATAATTTTGGCAAAATATATTTTTCTAATTTAATTGTTCGAGATTACGTGAAATAAATGGTTAATTTATCAGTGAACTAATCAATTAGCACACTGTGTGTGCTGACGTCTTGGAAGTAACGTTCTAACGCGCGTGTGTTAATATTCAAACGATAGGTGCTAGTATTAATGGGTTAACAAGAAAAAAAACTCAGTTTGATATGCCAAAGAATGACATTCTCTGTAATTTTTGTAACTTTTAAGAAAGTTTAACGAATAATTTTTATGTAAAAGCTGTTTAAATCAATCTGTTACAAATAATTAAGCATTAAAAATATTGTCTTACACAAATTAAATATATCAATTACTAATGGATTCCTTTCTAATTTTTAATTATTTATCAGGTAAAAAAATCATTATATCAAATCATTTTGCATGAATATGTCAGTTATTATACAACAAATCATAGCATTTACTATATATTAATTCTAAAATAATTTATGACATAATCAACGTCTCTTAACTAAGGTTTCGCTGTTTTTTAAAGTGAATTTGTCAGATTCGAAAACCAATTTTTAAATTTTAGTGTTAAAAACTGTGACTTGACAAATATGATTTAGTTTTAAAAATTGGTTTTCAACCTGTTTTTAAAATGTAAAGCCAGTTTTTAAATTTTTAAAACCAGTTTTCCAGAATGCTTGGATATTCTTCTTTTTCAAAAGCCAAACAAAAAAAATATTTTGAATTTTATTGGTTGTGAATAAATCGTCTAACAGCTGAAGGTTGAAGGCGACGATATACATATTTATTAACATGAAAAGGTATATTTGAATTTTTGTTAAAAAAAATAAAAAATTTAAACCCTAAAATAAGTGTCCGTTATTATATGCTTTAGAAGAATGGATTGAAAAGAGATGGCAATAAGAATCAGCGACTCTTTTGCTGTATTTGCAAAATCCTCAAAGCCTTTTCAATCCAGCGAAGAAATATAGTATAATTTCTTTAACATCAAAAATCGAAATTATTAAATTATCTGGAAGGATATTGTCTGGACTATATCCGAATTCGTATGCGGAAACAGATTATGATGAAGAGCAAATCAAAGAAACTACTCATCAGACTAATTTTTTTTAAATGCCATGGAAAAATCAATTCATAAGTGTTTTGAAGATCCAGAAGAAAAACTTAGAAATCCAAAGAGAATGAAATTTGAATTTTCCTTATTTCAGACAATGAATAAAAGAGCAAAACAATTTGATTTGTTATTTGTTACCATGAAAATTATAAAATAAAGCTCAGCAGCTAGTGAATGAGTATTCTCAATTTCAGACTGTCCAGCATAAGAACAGGACTTAGTCACCGTTCAGTGGATATTTTATGTTCTTTTTCAAATCCTATTTTCTTAGGAGAAATTAGAATGAAAAAAATAATATAAATATTATTTGGCATTTTTTTTTTTTTTACTTTGACATTGATTTCGTTTTTTGAAAAATTTTACACAAATTAAATAAAACATTTTTTCCTATTTTAGTTTTTGGACAAGAATTCGAAAACCGGCTAAAACTGGATTTTTTGAAAGTATTGAATTCGAAAATCGGTTTTTCAAAAAATTGGTTTTTGTATAAACCCTACTCTTTGATTCGTAAACTATCGAATTTCCTTACTTTTGAATCATATCGAGTGCATTTCAATGTTTAAAAACTGATGTGCTCCCAAAATTCATCGATTCGGTGTTTAGTCAACATTTTTATTAAATATTGGTCGAGTAATACCACGAATTCATCGTGTTCGAAAGTTTTCAATTAATAAAGGTGTTCTATATAAATTTTATCGACGTCACCACTTCCCAAATATCAAAATCAATAATCATACGTTTTCATCGAGGGGTTATGTTTACCATAAGTTTCCAATAACACTTGGAGATTCTCATCTGCACTTTTTTTCGCAAATGGTGTTCCACCGCCCATTTTTGGAGATGAGAAAAAATAAGTTGTTTGCATTTCAGAAATTTTTATGGATTCACAATAAAAATTAAATCCTAATAGCACAGTTTTGTAACGGATATAACTACAGAAGTGTCCAGTGCAATAGTGAATCGTGCCATCTATTGCAAAGCACCTCAAAATGAAAACACAGTTTTGTGTGACTGATGACACTTTACAAGTCCACAAACATTTCTTTTTTTCAGTTGCTCCTACTAGGGAACGACTTATCTACTTCATATGCCCCAATCACCTGTCAAACTCTTTTTTACCGGGAGGCACAATCACATGACACAAAGGTAAAGCACAGGACAACCTCGCCCGCCCAGACATAGGGGTGAGACGCTCAGCCCTTATTCGTACCCGACTTTATTGCTAAAACTTGCTTATGACTATTACAATTTGCAAACTTCTTGTAAATTGGTGATGCTATTTTATTCTTTTATTTTCCAATTATATCAAATGATTGCGGTGGTCTGGTGGTAAGTTTCCAGTTTCACAACCAGAAGATTTCAGGTTTGAGACCCAATTCATCGTGTAAGAGGGTATGATGCACTTTAAATCCGCCAATGCCAATGTTCTCCCGTTGGTGTTGTGTGGAAGTATGGCGTGGGGCTGCCAACTGAGGTGTTATTTTTGTCATCTGATCGCGGTTCAGAATTAGTCATCAGTCTTCACATTCTAAAATAGTCTTAATGTTGCTTTAAAATGGGATACTAAGATAGCTGAATTGAAAATGTTCTTTGTTATACATATTATGAATGATTAGTTAAGCTATGAAAAGGTATCATATACGAAAAATTGCAAATTCTATAAGCATTGTTACAACTATTCCCAATTTTTATAGTTACACTGAATGATAATTAGAAAGAAATAATTTGTGGGAGATTATGTGAGCCACTGTTGAACTTTCATAATGAAATAATGCTTTGGACATAATATATTTAAAATAAAGATACATGACAAAAGATAAAGCTGATTTATTAAAAAAAAAATCATTTTAAAAAGTCTGATAAGATCCGCCTACTCCCTGTAGTCACTGTCATTCATTTAAATTACAATCGACTATCTATCAGTCGAACTATTATAATCTATACTATATAAAGCAGTTTTATCTAACGATTCCACCCTTTATTATCGCTCTTAAATGCCCCGATTTTCATCTTTTTTCCCCTCTCCTTTTCTGATTGTTGATGATGTAGTTCATCCGATAAGTAAAACTGTCAATAAACGAATCTTGGCTTGTAGCCAAAATTGATTTAGGAGTAACACTTTATGAAAAGAAACTAATTACGTGACGGGGAATTTTTCCTTTTTTTGTCGATGTGAGATATTTTTAAAAATCTAAATAGTCAGAGGTATATATTTGCAAAATTTACTAAGTCTTACTAAAAGTGACTCACAATAATATATATAATTTTACTGTATTGCTAATCTATCATTTACTACTTCTGATACATCTGGCTGCGGATGGTACATAGAAGAATAAAAATATTTTGATAAATTTAATAGTAGTTTTCTGTTATGATTAAGTGCAGATTAGTTGTTTAAAATCAAGATGAATTATTCATCTTGAATTGAAATAAATAATATAGATTAATTAACACTTTATGTATCACGTAATGAAATTTACGAAATTTAAAATTTTTAATCACGCAATAAAGATTACGTGATTGAATTTAAAGTAAATTTATTTTTAAACTATTTTTCAAAGGCAATTATATTTCAAATAAGTTTGTGGTATTAGTTTAGAATCAAAGCCATTTATAAATATATTTTAAAGTAAATATTTTAATAATTAGTTTATCATATTATTGATGTTAATTAGAAGCTGATGAAAAGTAAAAATAAAATAATGAAATAGAAACACGTAATTTTGATCCTTAAAACGTTTATTAATTTAATTCTTTCTGCATTTTCCTATTTCATTCATATAGAAAATGCCATTATATATGCCTAAATAATCACAAGAGCTGAAGTATATAAAAATCCTTTTCTTTCTCTAAAATTAATAATACATTTGAAAAATAACACTTTTAATTCTTATTCTTTTATTTATTACAAATACCCAAAAGATTGACTAAGGCACCATTAGATATCTAGCCTTCCAACATTTCTGAATTTAACAGTAGATTTCACAATTAAGGAGCGTAGTTGCAGCAGATTTCCCAGCATTAATGTGGAATTTTAGCTTATGAATATGAATTAATTTGTATATTTAATGTATTAACTCCGCCATATGAGATGTTTCTTATTCATAACACCAAATATGAGCAAAAACTGGAATTATTTTGTTGTGTTTCACTTCATTTAATTTTTTAAAAGCTATGTTGAATTTAATAAAACAGTTTTTACAAATATGTATTTACTAGGGAACTAAAGATTGCAAGTGCTGTACATTTAAAAATTGTGTATTCCTGGAGCATCTTCCCCGTGATGTGAGAGTCCCGGGTTTGTGTCCTGTTTTGGGAACGATTATTGTTCTTCTGTGTTCTATCTGTGAAGTGTGTAAATGTCCCTGCCAATAACAAGGGAATTTGCAGCGATCGTATCGTATGAAGTAGCAAGTCTTACTCTTGGCAATAGTTGCCACTATTAAAAAATCGAGGCGTTCACTCGGCTTAAATTTTTGTGTGAGCTTGTTAAGTGTGATCAGCAACAACAATATATATACAAAACTAATTAACAAACAATCAAAAAAAGCTGTTAAATTAGCGGGCTTGTAAAGTGCCATAAATCACTACAACTGTTATATATTCTGTGAGATTTCGAATTACAATAAAGGTGTCTCATTTGTATGAAATCAACATTTAAAATATTAATTGATCAGGTCAAAATTAAGTTTTGAGAAGATTCTTGCCAACGAAAACATAGATATATATAGAAAGCAAAAACTTCAAAATCTACGCATATCAGGGAGTGAGAGAATATCGATAATGGAATTTCCTTTTACAGATATAAAATCATTCATGTTAAACGAGTTAAGAAATCGAAAAAAAACATTGTTCGATTTTTCTAAAATGTTTAAGAATAAATCAATAAAAAATCGAGTACGCATTATAAAAATGAGACCCTTATCTCTCATTTCTGCAATAATACTGGCAAAGCTATTAAGAACCGGCAACATTTCGAGAATTGTAGAAGAAACAATAAGGATTAGAACATAAAGATAAGCGAAAACAATGATTGTATCCGATCTCCCTGGTGTGTTTACGATAATGTTTTTATAGTTAGCGAAATCTAAAGGCTGTATTTCGATCATCGTTCTCATTTATTTAAGTTTTGATGATATTTGATGTTTCAAAAACATTTATAGAATGAAAGTTGGAAAAACTGGCAATGCTTGTTTTCGTAAAGTGCACATAATATACGAAAGAATCCTCGCATTGCAGATAAGGTTGAAGGAATTTGTATGTTCTTAAATAATGTCGAAGATTTGAGCTGGAT
The DNA here is from genome assembly GCA_026543055.1 of Argiope trifasciata. Classification (NCBI taxonomy): domain Eukaryota; kingdom Metazoa; phylum Arthropoda; class Arachnida; order Araneae; family Araneidae; genus Argiope; species Argiope trifasciata. The sequence continues at coordinate 592,239 of JAPMOQ010067357.1, read as the reverse complement.
GTTTTGGCACTTGACATATCACGTTTTATTAAAAACATATCATGCGCAATATTTGATGTTTCAATTTTCTTTTAAAATATAGAAGGCATTATGTATACATATTTTTTTAGCGAAACCAAGACTGTTTAGCAAAATTCTTTCTGACTAAACTTTAAAAATTTATATCTGAGTGTTAAGGAAAAATTGTTAAAGCATAGAACCTAAACATAAAACATAAAGTCATAAATTGAAGTGTAGTAGATGATGTTTTATTCTATGCTACCCATATATAAAACAAATATCCAGTGTTAATGCAAACATGTTCTGAATTAAGCAAAAATAATATCGTTTAAAATAAGAAATGAAGAACAAATGACGGTTTCGAAGAACAAACTATTCTCGACAGTATTTAAGTGTAATTGATAAAATCATATGAGGAATCCCGTCTTAAACGAGGATCGTTTCTCATAATGTCTTTGTTACTTAAGTTTATTACAAAAATATAAGTAACACATAGCAAGAGAAAGGAGATTGTTATTCTAAAGCGTAATTCAGAAATTTTCCGAATCGCACTTCTGGAAATCTTACCAAAGTAATGAAATTGTTAATTCATTCTTTATTTCTTCTTACTAACCGAGATCAAATGATTAAATATTTTCCTGAGTTGAAATGTCTTTATTTAATACCTTGTTGGCGGAAAAATGTCTCTCACTAATTCGAATAACTCTGAAATTAACTGAGGAATGTACATTACGGATAAGTCATTTATTTTTGAGTATCTCTATATTTTGCTATCATTTGGTTGGAATTTTATTTTTGTTACAGTTTTAGAGTATAACATATGATATTGAAGATTTTTCTGGGAATCTTTGTAATTTATTCAAAATATTTTTTAAAGAAGTAATACCTTAATCCAAAATAATCGAATTATAATTTCTAATTTCAAATAGAATTTATTCCGATATTGAGAAATATAATGTAGTTACCTCTTTAGTAAAAATCTGAAGAAATAAATCCTTTGGCTCTTTGGCCCGGTACTGAATCTAATTAAGTTATATTGCCATTCTTCTGTGATTGTCAAATTGTCAATTTATTTTGAAGGAATAAAATGGAAGATTTATTCTCCAGTCCAGTTATATTCAATTTTAGTTTGTTCTGATTCCTGAGTATTGTTCTTAAATTACTAATATATAATTACAATCAAAATCATGTATACTTAATATTGTGGTATTTAATTGATTAGCTCCACATAGAAAAGATTTGTAGACTATGTTTTTTAATTAAGATTTTTTTCAATGGTATTTCAATTTCACATGTAGTGTCATCAAAACTTTCCTTCCCCGTCAGGACATAGTAAAATACTGATTTTACTCACCAAGATTCAAGTAACTGGCAGCAGTCACCTGCCAAATGTCCCTTCTAATTTTTCGCATTTAACAGCTATCTGCTTCACTAGATTTCTCGCAAGATCTTGAGTTGTGGTGATATCTTAATAAGCCAGATAACATCTACGGGATTGAGCAATTGCTTTTGCCCTGTGGTTATGTTACTAGGCTTCTGACCCAAAGGTTCCGGGCTCTATTCTGAGCCACCATCACTTCCCACAGAGTCCTCTATACTCATATTTGCTATTTCTCGGCACTAATGAAAATATCACTAACCTCTGAACTATAACTAATCTAATCATGTCCTGTAATCAGAATTTATGATGCAGAATTTTCAGACAAAACTTCTCTCATTTCAAGGTCATTGAGAAACAAGATCTTTTTCATATTAAAGCCGAACAATAATAAACAGGTTTTTTTTATAATATGCTAAATTTACATAGTAATTTAATGACATTAAATGAACTTATAAAACAGTTATTTTGCTTCCTATGGTAGGTTGAAAAAAAAGAAATATATCTGCATAATATTTTTAAATAATAGGAAATAAATATGATATCGAGGGAAAAAACTTCAAACATTATTCAGAATGGATTTTTAAAAATGATTTTATAAAACCCTCTACTTTACTAAATTGAATAAATTCTATAGCTAGTTTAATTGCACAGATATTTGCAATTCTGTTTCAAATTTGATGATTTATTTTGATACCTCTAAATATTTATATGGATTTAATAACACTTTTATTGCACTAGTTAAGTTGATAAATCTAAATTCTATTAGATTTTGGACTGTAATTGTGTCTATAGAGATTTCTCGAGATATTAGGATAATGCATAATGCTTATATATTTTTGCATATTTAAAGATTAATGAACAGAAACTTTAAATAAATGAATACATTAAATTTACATGTGGGGTTTCATTTTTAAATACAAATTAATCAAATTATCCATTTAATTGGTTTATATTTAAAAAATGATGAAATAATCTGTTAAGAATAATGGCATTTCTAGATGTATTGATTTGTATTTTGAATTATTGAGAGATTTTCCATGGAATGTCTTCTCAATGGACTTGATTTCTTCATATGCGGCCTTATTTCAATTTGAATTTCAGGTATCAAGAAAATGGATAATATTCTGCAAATGTGGTAAGAAACAATTCCAAGTATCATAGAATTTTAATACTTTTAGCAAGCTTGAAATTATTTTTTACATCATCTAAAAGATTTAAATAATAAAAAGACTTGAGTTTGACATTGAATTTCTTATTTATAAATATAAAGCAAATATTGTTATATAAAACGCTTTACTGAGTGATATCACTCGTTTTAAAAAAAAATAATTCTAAAAAGATAAAACAGTTTTTAGTGTTTATTACTAAGTAATCACCGTTCGTTATCTATTGCTCTCAATAAAAAAGAAAAATAAATACAGAAACTTTCCTAAAGGAAACATTCATTCCCAAAATTATATCCGAAGGCTATCAAACTATAGTGGAATAGTCGTGGGATAAAATCTAAACAGTTTGTGGAAAAAGAAATGGAAGAAAAATAACTGAAAGAAAAAAAAAAGAATAAAAAATCAACAAATAAATTGTAGGATAAAAACACGTTCTATGCCAGATCTTGAAGATGAAGAGAAATAAAAATAATGACACCCAAAGTTGGTTCCGTGAAGATCTTGTTTTCAGTAGTTTGTATTTGTTGAAAAATAAAATTCTTTTTATTTGGTAGTTGTCTCAAACAATTTGTCTCGCCCTCTATATTATAAAAAATTTGACCTTATCAAAATGATACCAGAAAAAATACACTGGAAATAAATCTCTTTAACTCAGTGGTATTAGCAATTCACGAACATGATTTCGTTAATTATCAGCTTAAGAATAACCATTTATTTTATTTGCTGCAAAAACAAAAAAAAAAAAAGAAAAGAAAAGAAAAAATCCCCCGATACTTTAAAATTTTAAAGAGAAAAGCAGGTATTAATTTTGAAATGTATAAAGAATTGTTTCATAAAATGTTCTCATTGCAAATTTAACATGATTAGTTTCTTTTTTTCATTCTATTAAATGAAAAAAATTATATAAAATTTACGATAATTAAAATTGAGTATTTTCAGTATCATTTTATGTACAGACACGCAGCCATGAAAGTGATTATCCCTATTTATCACAAAATTGTTTTTCTTTAAATTTAAATCCATTTGTCTCATGTTATCTAAGTCTACGCCTATCAATGCAAATATAATAGTCTCCTTTTTTTCTCACATTAGCTGCTTTCAATAGTATAATTTTCATTTATTCCGAAATTTATTTAGCTTCTCCAACATAAATATGATATTAGATCGAAATCTTTGAATTGTTCTTCTTTCTTTAGATTACATTTTTGTAAAACGTAACTGGAAATACAATTTTCCATATCTTTGTATTGGCTTCCTTTGAAGCTATAAACCGTAATTAATGATATATGGTGGTTATAACTAGATGCATTACATCACAATTTTAACTTGCTATTTAAAATGACACATCATAATTCACAAAATCAAGATAATACTTAAAAGTTAATGATGTTAATTACTTTGATTTTCATTTCATTGGTTCCCATTTCTTATGATGTTTTGCCCAAAAAGTGTGACAATATTTTTATTCAAACAATTAAAATAATATGGGCATCATTTATTACTAAAATCTACTATTACTATATCTACCTACTATTACTATAGATTACTATCATTTATTACAAATTGAATAATAATTATTATTTATTATTTATCATTACATGAAATTAATTTTAATCGAAATAAAATTATAAATCTTATTATCCATGGCTAATTTAGTTATTAGTTGTCATAAGGTTACCTTAAAATTTGGTGATTTAGTACATTGAACTATGGAGAGATTTTTCTGAATGAAATCACATGTTGTAAATGCGTTGAAAACCATTAATTTAGTATTACTTTATTTAAATATCGATAACTGAATCGATAATTGAAATTCTTAAATGGATGTTCCATATCATTTTATAATAGCATGTTAATGCAATTACATTTTAGATCAATGTTTAAGTTTAATTAAATATGCTTAATAGTTGATTAACTATAGATTAATTTATATTTATCTATCGAAAATATAAAATAACTTATCCCATTAGAGAATATGCAAATGCACAATTTCTGAATTAAAATGATTAACGATTCCCTTTTCAACTTCCTGAAATAAACCATGTTACGTAAAATAACTATACTATATGAAAACTCCCATATAATAAGTATATGAAAACAAGTAAAGTGCTGGATGTAACTCATATATTTTAAACTTTACTACGACAGACGATCAAGAAGTACCCTTTATCATCTGATGATAGCCGTAGCTCACCATTTTATCCAATAAAACTCTCTCTTAAAAGGATCGATATGAAATAGATTGCGGGACAGAGGTGGGCAGTCGGAGAAGACTCATGATGACTCACTGACGTTACAGAAGAAGATCTTGAGATAGATTTCCACTCTCTTCAGGAACATATATTCTCTCAACAGTAAACAATCTTTTGATAAAATTCTTTGGCGATTGGTGCAGTTTAATATAAGCCATGGCTTCTTTTTCTTCCAGAAACTTCCTTTTGTGTGGTCATGTGTGTCTTCACTAGCATTGGCCTCAAGGCTAAAAGCAAGGCCAGAGCGGATAAAAAAATATAGATTTAAAATTCGGTTGCGAAGACAGAGTTCTCTAAAAATTGTCCAGAGTTAGAATTTTTTTCACTCATGTTTACTTATGTGGAATGATTTACTCTAAAGTTATTGAATCTCTTTTCACATCGATGAAGAACCAGTGTTTCGATCAGCCTCGAATGGAAATGGACTTTTGTACATGTCAGATATAGAATTGGCTTGAAACAGAAAGTAACGTTTATGCATTTATGGTTTTAGAAAGATCAAAATCATAAATGTATCCATAATTTGCTACTTAAATTTAGATTTCTAGGAAGTATCATATATTATAAAGAGCTGCAAAGGAATATAAAAGAATTTTAAAGGATTACGTAAAAATAGTTCTGTTTAAAAGTGAATTCAAGTCTTCAGTTAGTATGTTTTGAAATGACTTCATAGATGTATATCTTGTACACTTATATCATATAATTTTTAACCTATATGTGTATGAATATATTATTGCTTGTTTAAGTAAAGAATATAGATTGCTAATGTTTTATTAAAAAATACAGATATTCTTGACTTCAAATCTCGCTTGAAAAATTTCCATTTTTTAAATAAAAAATAATCGCTGCTGTTTCGCCGGAAATATTTAATCCACTTCATTTTTATAACTTAATTTTTAAGATACAATTAAATTCATTTAAGTTTTATTATTTTCACTGTAATATATATGTTTTGCTCCATATGAACTTGAATTATTTTAATGCAGACCAATTTCATAGATTTGTAAAAATGTGTATAATCAGCTCGTCTATTTTTTTAAAAGCTTGAGCTGTGTTGTGACTTGAGCTTTTCTAATTTATCTTAAAATCTCCATAGATAATAAATGACATTCTTTATCTATTGCTTTCAACAATGAAAGAGATCAGTGGTTAAATATTTGAAGAATTAAGGAATATGGATGTAATCTGAAAAAATCATTCTGATCGTAATCGAAGCTTGAAAATTCATTTATATATGGAACGATTCAGAGTGATTTAAGAGATAAGTTATTATTTATAGCTCAAGGTACAGTTAGAGTAGAAAGGTACACTTAAAATACTCAAGGTACACTTAGAATACATTTAGATACAGAAATTCTTTTTCATATACAAATTGAACAATAAATTTAAAAAAATCTTAAAAATGAAAAACAGCTCAAAATTTCTAAAAAAAAAACATTTTAGCACATCTTTAGTGTTTTTTGCTACCAAAATGACACTGAATACAAACGAATTATTTGTTACAATCATTTGAATCCTCCTCTTCTCAAACGAAAATATTGTTTACTTATAATTATTTAACGACGAACAAGAATGTGGAATGGTTTTTTTTTCTCTGATTAAAATTTTCATCATTAAATAATTATTCTCTTTACTTTTATTTTCTCTATTTTATTTTGAGCTTACGACAATTACAAATTCTATCCAGATCAAAAGATTGGGTCCAATTCCTATGCACTAATTCTACCCAATGCACTACATTCGTTGTTTTTTTATATTCTCAAACCACTGCTCTTTAGAGCATGAAAACTTACTTTTAAGAATGTCTGAGAATCCATTCACAATTTAGTCTTTTATAATTTATTAGCATTCACACAAAATCAATTAATTATTATAAGGAGCTCTTTCTAGTTCACCGAAATACTTTTCAATTAAACTGCGTATCTTTTGTATTTTTCCCATATTAGCATTCCACATCAACTTCATCTCCATTTTATAATTTTAGGTAGCTATCTAATAAATTCTTAAATTCTTGTCAGTCACATTCAAATATCAATTATCTGTGGTTCCGAAATAATTCAATACACACGAAATTGTACAATTGCAGTAGTAACGAGGTAAATTCCAAGTCTTCTGGGATTTGAACTACTCAGATGCGAAAATTGCAATCTTTTGTAAGGTGAAGCGATAAACTCCTAGAACGAACATCATTTTGTTTATCTTTTTGATTTGAGCATGTGCCAAACGAGATCCAAACCACCAGTTAAAATGCGAACATTTATGCCAGTTTTACATGAACTAGGTTGGGGAGAGTAAGGAAGCCGCGAGCCTATAAAATCCTTTTTTTCATTTCAGATTTAAATCAGAATTAGAATATTAGATCAAATTTCCTTTATCAATATTACTATTCTAATATTATGTTTAAATTCATGTAATAAACATTAATAAAGTGTTTTTTATATATTTGTGCATGAGCTTTGTTGGAACAAACGAAAAAAATCTAATGGTCTTTATTTTGAAATAAAGTTTAAAATTGAAGCTAATGATTATAATAGTTTCGTTGATTATAGTTCTCAGTTAAAATTCTTGAAATTATGCTAAATTAGAAACGTAAGCACAACCTGTAGGGGTTAATATTTTTGATTTCAAAATAGAAAAATTGTGACATTAGATTGATTTTTAATTTTCCAGGAGGAGAAGAAGAATCTAATTTGACAATTTTATTTGTAAGAAAAAGCTTCAGTCAGAATGAGAATCCACAAAGAGACAAGTTATTGCTTTGGATACTTTCGAACAAAATGTTTCAAAATATTATGCGATTTTAGATTTTCTATTCACTGAAGCATTTTGAAAACCATATACTGTAATTAAGCAGTTATAGTCCAGAGTTCCATTCATTTCTCTAAATGCCAATTGATCGCGAGGATAAAAACAAACGCTCAAGAAAGCCTGCAGACGATTTGGTGGGGGAGAGACTTTGGGCTTCAAGGAGTCAAGTAGGATTTTCAGATGTTTTATGAAATTACTGTTCTTTTCAGGCAAAGTATTTTAGAACTATGCTTCTCTAGATCCTGAATGTAGAGTTTATCTTCCAGAAGGAGCTCAGATGTTGTTAATTGGTATTAAATTCAAAAAAAGTCTTTAACTAATAGAAACAGTTCTTATAATCCTGATTCTACATTTTTGAATGTACTAATTGAATGCCATGAAATTGATTTTAAGCTTAGAAGAAAGATTTATTACTAATTCAGAAATTTAACATGTTATCCCTAATTTTATCATAATACGCTATTTTAATTTGCGATCAAGTTTGTTGTGGATTTTACCCGTCAAAATTAAACAGTATGCTGATTAAAATTTACTTATTTTACTGAATTGATAACTCTATTCCAAAGTTGCTCTTAATCTTGAAATAATTATAAATAAGCATCATGCTCCTATTTATAGCTAAAAAATACTGAAGCATTCTTAAAACTTTAAACGTAATTCTTTCAAAATAATTGAATAAATAATAATTTCAATTCCTCATAAATATTCAATTCTCTTTAATATATGTCATTAAATTTATTTTCTTATCTTCTAATAATATCAGAAAATTAAATCTTTTAAAGTTTTTAATTTATGTCTTTAGATTAGTTTTCTGGGGTATTTTTATCACTAAATTACGCTTTAGTAATTAGATTTGTAGTTCAAATCATTGTCTAAGAAAGATGATTCAATTTTATCTGATTTCCTAATTAAATTCTTTATCAAAACGTTTTGTTGCGAGTTTAATTAATTTTACTTAATATACAATCAATTGGGTTTTGCGCAGTATTAGAGTTTCTTTTGAAAAACAGAATTTAAAACATGATTTACAGAATCTATTATTAAAACAATAAAAAGAAATTTATCACAATATCTTCAACAACTAATACATACAGGATATCTCATTGAAAATACTTCTGAATTTTCTCAATTAATTAGCATCGGTTATTATGTCGATTCAAATAACTAATTAACATTCACAATTTATTACGTAACGATATTAATTAAACTCAACCAATACATTACAGTTACTTCTTCAAATTAATTCAACAATAGTACCATCACTATTAATGTGCGCATTTACCAATTTATATACAACACCTACTGTTACATTAGCTGAATTAAATGATATTACAGTTTTCTCTTTTGGATACTAGATGGCGATGCCTGATAATGCTATTCCATATGCCATCCCATAATGCATTGCGCATTGCAAATGTAATTAGAATGATATGTGATACTGTACTGTTAAGTGGAATGCTTGAATGTCTTTTTATGCCTTGTCTTCGTGTTTGTTCAATATGTGAATGTGGTTATTAAATAAATATTCCTGAAAACATAAGTCATGTTGCTTCCGGCACAGATAATAATAATCTACATTCCACCACAAAATAGGATTCTTTTATCACTCTCTCTTTATGACAGTATGAAAGGGACTTATTTCTAAGTAGATATTCTACATTTCACTCCCTTCTGAAGAAATGAGCGGGAAGTATTTCAATCGATACATGTTTATTGGTGAATTGTTAACAATGGTGAACAGTATATTAAGTAAAGATTAAAAGATCATTGTCAAGATAAAATTGATACAAGTAAAGGCTTCTTTTTCCGCAACTTCCGCATTTTAATTCTTATACACTATTATACTAAATTTTTTTTGATTAAAATGCCAAGGAAGCTGTCATTCCAAATAATTGATTAAGAATTCAGTAAATTTAACCTAATTAAATAATAAATTTGGTATCAAGAGACATTACTAAGTATATTACATTGGAATTATTTTTAAATATAAAAAATGTTTCATTTTAATGAAAATTCTCCATTTCTAAAGTATGGTATGGACTTTTCTTATCCAAATGTATGAATGTGAGAAAGGAGCACATGAAAATTTACCTTTGATTAGATATAATAATATTTTTGTACCTTTCTGAAAGTTCAATGAAACTTAAATGAAATAATTAATATTTGTAAATTTTTGCTATAAATCAATGATTATTACCTTTCAAAATTTTAAAAGTATAAGGTTAAGGAATATATAAAAGTATAAGGAATTCGTATTATTTTAAACAAAGCATTATCTTTTGTAAGATTATTCTAAACCCCTACACATGGCAATTTAAAATTTGTAATCTGATTTATTTCTGGGAATGTATATTAAGATAATTAAATTTTCTTAAAAATAAATTAATACCTTGCCATTTGTTATAATTATACTAAAGTAAATTAAGTAATACTCTTTCATTTGAAAAATCAGCAACTCTGTAATGCTTACAAAGTTAAAGACAAAGGATTTATAGAAGTAGTTGAATCTTAGATTTAAAATATCGTATGATACTGAAAATATCACATTGTAAACTCTTAAATATTTAATGGATGAAATAATTCCAATTAAGGAAAGGAACAGAAGCAAATCTGTTTCTACTATGTTTAATGGATCCTAAATTAGTTTCCGAAATCATTCTTATTCTCGAAAATGAAATCTAAAAGAGAAGCATAATAAGAAAAAACAGTTATTTGAAGTAAAATTAATTATATTTAATAATGCATTTAAGAGCAGAGAAGAGCTTTAAAGAATGTGCTAGCATGAATATTTTACAAGAGATACTATAAACTATATATTTTAAATTACACAAATTGGCGATTTTTTTAAATCTTTCTTAGAACAAATTTTGTATTTATAAGGATTGGTCTATTGGGAATTCAAAAATATTAAATTCTTGATAATATTTCTTAATGTTTCTCATTTAAATAAAGTTATCTCCAATTTTTAATTAGTCCTTTTGCCGTGCATTTTATTGTAATGTGAGTCAAAGATAGAGACATCATTCCAAGATAAATACTACAGTTCTTAACTTGCTTCCAAAATTTAGTATACCAGATAAAAGTTCTAAGAAAGTTTAAAATAACACCAACAACTTTTGTCATGTTTAGAATGCATTTTTAGAATGGCGTATCATATAAATTTAGCTAAAACTTCGCTATTTTTAAGCTAATTTGGTTAACTTCTAAGTCCATGTCATTTATTATTTGAAAATAATTATAATGTTGTAAAAAATCAATAATCTGAAAGTCTAATCTATTAAAATTGAGCATAAAATACTCAACCGTACGAATACTGGAAATATGAAAAGGTTATGAGTAAAAATGAACAATGTATTTTTGGAAAATAAACTATTTAAGCTTATTTAAGAAAACCCCAAAATATAAAAACTATTTCTATCATTTAAACAAGATAATTATATTACCTTAGAGTACAGATAAAAATTTAGGCTAATTTTTCACCTTAAGTAATTGATTTTATTGTTAATAAACCTACATATTTGATAAAATTTTGAACAAAAAAAGTTATCCTGTTACATTCTGACATTAATGACCTTTGAAATACCACTTCTCTTTGGAATGAAGTGGAACAATATTATAATATTTAAGGTAACTTTAAAAATGCCTTTTAGTTTAATTACAAACTAGTAACAGGGCAACTTAGGTATGTATTTTCAGTCATCAAAATAACTTAAATGCAGAAGATTTTGAGAAAAATCCGATATATTTATTAACTTCTTTATAGCAATAAAAAGGTATGAAGTGGAAAGGAAACAACGCATGGATATTTTATTGCCTATAAAATGAGATTTTCGAGAACTATTTGGACAGCAATTTAAAGAAAAAAATTGTTCATTTTTCAAACTCTATATGTTGAAGAAATCTGTATATGCCTTTTGAAAAGTTGACTTCTTACGCACATTCAACAATAAGTACAATGTCCTTTTAAGTAAAAATATTTATTACTTCAAGCATTACTAAAAAATTATTTCATATAGTTTTACAATAATAAATTCCTTCCAGGATAAATATTTATAATTCTTATTCTGAATTCATCTGACATATAATTTACAAAACTTTTGAAAAAAAAATCCAAAAATTTCACTCAGAAATCTTTAGTCAGTTTGTTAAAAGAGAATCAGAAAGCAAATTTCCATTCCTAACACTAGACAAATCTATAGATTCTCATGAACAATTGTTTTATTCGTAATACGCATTCTTTTGTTAATCTCAGAGTTATTCGAATAAGTGAGAGGAATTCTTTCAAGCAAAAGTTATTAAATAAAGAAATCTCAGCTCAAGAAATGCTTAATTATTGTGCCTCAATTAATAAGAGGACGAGGATTGAATGAAGAATTTTATATCATTGACAAAGGTATAAAGATGAATATTTCTGGAAATTTCACAATCGCACATTAAATGAACCTTCCTTTTTCTCTTTATCACGAAAATTGCTGTTACTTTGAATTTTTGTCAACGACTTGAACAAATAAAGCTATTAATAGAAGTGATTCTCATTTGGGAAGGAATTCGTCGAATAATTTAAAAGATCCTATTGAAATATAACTTTCTAGAATCTTTTGTTTTCCTAATGCGTCAGACAAGCTTTCTTTCTTCTCTGAAGCAATATTGCTTTTGTTTCACACAAAACTTGTTTGTAGTATTACCGTTAAATATTTTTTTATGAAATAATTTTAAATATTAATTAAATACGCCGCATTTTTTACGCAAAGTGCTATGAAACATACCCGAATTTTAGTATGAGTTTAAATAATTTCTATTCAATTAATCAGATCACTTTTTACGCGCATGGTTTATATACATATTTGATAAAAACAACAGGAAACAGTGTTTAGCGAAATAAATTTTACTAGGAATTTGTTGCTATGAAATTATTTGGTTATTCACGTAACTGATAAAAATATCAGTTCTTAAGACGGCATTATTTGTAGTTAGATACATAAAAATATTTGATTTTTCAGTTAACCATATACATAAATATTGATGTTTTATAGATATAGAAATCATGAAATTGTAGATCAAAATGAACAAAAATAAATAAATAAATAAAACTCTCTTGAATGAAATATTGTTTTGAAAATATACTTTCTTTTATAAATTTCGAATTCCTATTTGGTCCTTCCCTTCTTATAAAACTATTAACATAGATTATTTTTTTTTATTTATTGAAAAAAAATATTACTATTTGCTTTCAAAGTATTTGTCTCATGTTATTTTTTTACTGCATACTCAAATCATTGTATATAAAATGGCTTGTATAAAATGCCTATTAATTTAAACAATAATACTTCATTGGATATACAAAACTATTCTTATATATCTGGGTAAAATTTAAAGGCAGAAAGAAGATAACTATATAAGAATATTTTGTTGCAAGATGTGTTGTCGCATGGAATGATAAATCCGATAATAAAATAATTGCCAACAGGTTATTTGAATATTTCGATTCTTATAACACCGTAATTCTTAATTTGAATTATATAACTATTTCCTTAGAATGTGACTATGCTCATGCAAGGAAAATATAACATTTTTGGCGTCATCACATATATGGAGCTCAGTGATCAATCAACGATAAAAACAACAACAACAAAACGGTACCAAAATGAGTAATGAGATTGAAATGCAGAAATACAATTTTTATAGAACTTTTTCTTCCCACTGGCATTAATCTGAAAAATCTGCGACCATGAGCAAATATTTAAGCTATAAATATCATATACGTAGCATCATTTTAACCACTTGCCTCTGATACAGATGCTGATTGAAGCAAAAATAATTCGTTCTGTAATTGCTTTGTTCATACAGTATACATAGATTTATCTGTGGTAGACATAATTGATTATTACAATAAGATGTGATATATGTTACAAATTAACGTAACACATAATAATTACAACATTTTTTTTTTCTTTTAAGGCGTTTTCTGTATGATAATGTTTTTGTTGAAGCAGTATTCATCTGTTAAAATGCAATGTGGTACGTTGTTTCTACGGCAATTATTTAATGATCGATTTGCAATGTTATTGTTAAAGTTAGTATTCTTTCTTGTATGATAGCAATTTTTGCATTTAAAAACACAGATTTTTTGACATATGTAGCTATAAGCAGATGAACTTTAGCTTCAGAACTTTGACATTTATTGGAATATAATTTTGTAATACAAAGCATGTTACAGATGTTCTTAACGTGTAATAAATGTATTTTAAACATAATCCTCTTAAATATAACATCAAAATTCTTTTAATCCTTCTAACTTCAAAGTATACAATTTAAAATTTGCCATTATGTAATGCTTTGACTGAAATACTTTTTACGGATCTTTTTTTAAACTATAAGGATAAAAAGAAAAAGAAAATGATGTTTACTGTTTTAACGTAATATTTTCAGATAATGATATCACTGTTTTTAAAAATGCGAAGGCTTTAATATTTGTTTTAATTAAAAATGCTGCTCAAATCTCTAAAGTTTTTTTTTTAAATTGTAATCCTTTCTTCTTTATATTCAAGGTCTGCCTTCTTCCATTTTGAGCAGATTACGAAGGCAAAGTATTATCATTTATTTAGTTTTCATTTCATAAAAGTATTGAATTTTCACAAAGCTCTAAATAAAGAAGAAAAATTACCTTCAGATTTCAGTGAATACAAAAACAGTATCCTAATGTCCTTGGGAAATTGAATCCAATCATTACTTCTTTTTACCCTTAATCAATATTCTTCTTTTCTCACATTTCGGAGTATGGCTGATCAGTAATAGTTTCTAAAAGATTATTGGTGAAATCAAAGATAATGTTTTCGATACTTTTACACTTCAAACTCAGTTTTTCATTAATTTTCTCATATATAATTTAGAAAATTCTAACGAAAGAAATTTTAATTTTGTTTTCTACTCCACACAGTTTTTTAAAATATCTAATTGTATTCTATAGATTTGATTCTTTTATTGACTTTCATCTTAGTTTCTAAAGTGCCTGGGTTTTAAAATATTTTATGAACTCTTATTTGTGGTGATAATATATATCATGAGATTTTCATATTTTTAATTAATCAACTAGAGCTTTTCTTATTTCCAAATAAGCAAGGGGTTTGATAGAATATTCATTAGATAAAATTAGTACCTCTGTAAGTTGTTATTAAGAATCAAAAAATATATTAATAAAAATTATTTTATTATTTTTTTCCCTTCTAAGCTGAAAGATTACGCAGTTACAAATGCAATTAAATAGTTCGAGTTGCATTTTTTTCATTTTTTGTCGTTAAGGGTTAGATGCCAGACAATTGGTTAACACAGCATTTGTTAGAATTAGAACATTACTTCAGTAAAAAAAAAATATGATTTATAGCTGACTTAAAAAAATGAACATAATTATATGATGGGCTACAAATATTTTAACAAATATCTAAATTAAAATTTGGTATCGGTTAAAACAACACATATTTAAGTTTAAACTTAAATTTTACTTTTTCACTCCTCTCTCTCTTTCACTCACAAACACACACATGCATAGATATACATATACATAATTGCATCTGTAGGAAGTTTAAAATTTGTTTGTTTTTGCCATTATTAAACGAAATAATCATTTGTAATGCTTTTAAAGATTTTTTGAATAATAAATTACATAAATAATTTTAAAAAATCCAATATTTGGTTATTTGTTGCAATTATTCTTAAGCCTGTTTATGGCATGAAATGGCAGTATGACTATAGTAAAATCACGAACACATCGAAATTGTTGTTTCAGTTTTCTTGAAAGTTACTGAAATGAAAATAGATTTCATTCACTTGCATAGAGATCAAAATTTCATTACAAGTTTCTTTGCACATAAAAAGTCTACCTATTTTATTCCAGTTAAATGAGTGGTTAATATTTTATTAATTAAAAACTAACTTTGGGGCGAAAAAAGCTGAGACCAAATCCCGACAAAGATAAGTAAAATTCCAGTTTTTTCCCCAACTAAAATTAGGTTAGGGTTAGCAGAATTTCGTCCGATTATTTCAAACGATTCTATTTATTTTGTTTGTGTTTGATGTATTTAAAATCAAATGTTGTTAATGAATTGATTTTTCAGATTCATTCTAAAGTTCTTTCAAGTTAAAAGAAAACAGAATTAAGGAAAAAACATTCTAATCTGTATTGCGTTACCCCAACTGGCATAGGAAATTCAGACTTGTGCGTTACGTCATTTGTCGTTGAAAGTTCACGCGTGATTGGTGATCACTTTGTTTTCATTTGAAATAAAAGTTTAAAAATTATGTGTATAATATTGTTGTAACAATCTCAAACTCGATCAGTAAATAAAAGGGATTTTACCGGACTGATTTGCTGTTTTGTATTGGGTATACAATGTAAATAAATTGTTTTTACGTTAGATGTGCGTTTTTGTTATTAAATTGTATTTATGTTATATATTTTTTGTATATGCTTATACTTTTAAATGTATCATTTTTAGATTAGGTTTTTTTTTTTATTTGTCATTAGATGATAGCTTGTCTTACATATACATCAAAATTTCCACACAATCTGGGTAATAGCTAGTATATATATGTAAGAGACATTAAATAAATATAGTTCAGAATGTCCGTTTCAGAAGTCATTTTTCAGAAGTCAGAAATCAGACTTTCTACATCACGATACATTTTCCATCGTGCATTATAACTTTTTATACTGAAATTTACAATACAAATTTTAAACACTAAATACATGAAAATTCTACTATTTACGATCGTTTATCACTCAACATCCAGCTAATTTTAATGTCTTTTTTAGGCCTTCACTAAATTAAACAGCACAACTTTTCAACAATGACATTTAAAAATCAGACATGTCTATAATTTTATGAACAAATTTTTAAGAACTCTAAGAAAAGTCTAAGGCAAATAATTATTATTTTAAAATAATTCAGACAAACAAATTTCTTGCATCATTCTCTAATTTCCCATCTTTTTCTCAAAGGAGGACCTAATATGCGGAATGTCTCCCTGATTTAATTCAAATCCTCCTTAATGGATGATAATTACAATTTGTTATATAATGATCCAGTAAATTCTTAACTTTGTTTTCAAAATTAGAGAATGATGCCATTTCCTCATCACTTACTCCCCCGAAGACGGTGAATGTTAGGCCCAATGCCACTGCTAGCACTCGAGATAGAGTCGTTTACACGCCCAACTGGGAGAGATGCAGAAAACAGCTGAATACGCTTATGATAGCGCAAGAGCAATGCTGCAGATTAAGCGAACCGTAATGGCCTTCTATCTCTAAGCACTGTCCCCATGTGTATCCACCGCTTTGCTTATTAATCCTTCAGATTAGGTTAATAGGAAAGGTTGAATGGTGACAGGTGAATATCAACCAGTGTCGAGACATGCTGCATCTAATATAGCATATAGTTACGATGAACTTTGTTCCTCGCATTATGTTCGTCTGTAAACATGTTTGAAAATTTAGATAAAATTTAGAGTTTATCAGTATATATAGTCTTCGTTCTGCGTGCAATATGATAAATTAATGAAACTAAAGTGGCGAAGGAATCTAATATACAAAACACGCAGATTTTATTGGTACGTACATGCTTCGTTCTACTTGCAATGTGGCTAAATAAATGCAGTTGAACCAAATAATAGGGTATGGTCCTTAAATACAAGATGCGCATGTACACATATGCTACGTTGTAGCTCATTCAGTGTGGAATACGAAGTAAAATATTTAATTCATAATAATATTACAACTTAAATACTAAATATGACATTTCAGTTTCTTGGAATTCATAGATTCCATCTATAATGTCTGTAAATTTGTCAATGTGGTTCATATTTACAATAAATTAAATAACTGATCAATCATTCAATTATTTGCTTATAATTTCTTTTGTACTCGATTTTGTTATTTATTATGATATTGTAATCCAACAAAATTTTATTGTTTTTTAATTAATGCAAACGAATATATATATATATATATATATATATATATATATATATATATATATATGTACAATTTAGAAGATTTTTCTTCCTGTTTATTGTATTATAATCATTATTTTTATGTATTGATTTTCTGATTGTGTACTTGCTATTTTAGAGTTTACTGTTATTTCCTTAAGTTTTTCCCCCTATTTTAAATCTTGTGACATATATTCAGAAACTGTAGCTCATTAATATTTTTTTTAATAATTTATTTTATTCTAATATTTTATACTGATTTAATAAACATATGCATCAAGCAGAAAAATATTTCTTCAAAATTCATACTATAATGGTTGCTTCTTAAATAATTTGTAATGAATGAAATAGTTATGCTTTGAAATGGCTGAAATTTTAATAAACTAATGATTCATAAAGTAAATTGATAAAAATAGCAATTAATTTTTTAACTCAAATGCATATTCAAAAATGTTTTTGAGGATAGATTAATTATAAATAAAAAAGAACTTTTATTAAAATTACTTATCATACAAGAAATTCTAAAATAAAACCTTATTTTCTTGAAAATCAGTAAGTTTTAAATTTACTTTTATTATATATCTTAATATTTACATAATGATTAATAAACATATTTAATATAAACGAATAGATTTTGGACTTGGTTTCAAAATCTCGTGTCCAGATCTCTATGAAAACGCATTCATTTGTATACTGATATAAATGAAAAACGAGAAATACTTTTTAAAATACATCAGTTAATCGAATGAGGGACTTTCAAGGCCATTTTGAAAGCCTTAATCGGTGTTTCTAGGATGCATTTTAAATAGCTTATAGTGTCTCCTGAGCAATACATAACATAATTTCTGATATACATACTTAATAATTAATATCTCCATTTTCATAAGCTATCATTCAGGATTTTCTTTGAATACTGTCATCAAGTGCCGTACACTATCTTGGAGCAGGTCAGGTAGTTTCATTCGTTTTAATAGTAAATTTTCAATTATTTCTTCACAATAAAATATATATCAATATAAAAACATTCTTTACGATTGAAAACATATAACATTTATACACAATGGAACAAAACCTAGAATTATCCCAAACCTACCAGTAGACATCGAATTAAATGACTCTACAAATTGATTCAAACCACTATTGACCTTTCACTGGACCTCCTTTTGATTAACGACATCTTTTATTAAATATTGCAACCGGGTGAAATCTGGTCAACATGCCAGTGAAAATTAATGTTACTGTGAAATTGCAGCACCCTGGATTATAATAACTTTATCTGAAAAATGGCATGGCGGCGGATAGAAATAGTGAAATATTATTCACGAGACCAATTCGCAGTAAATAGAAAAGGGAGCGAGAGAGACAGAAGGTATGAAGGATTTAGGTATCGCCGCCATGCGCCAGGATGATTCGTATTCTGTTTGAAGAGTTAGAGGGCTAGAGGCAAATCTTTTTATGCAATTTTCCAAAGAGGACAGAGGGTCTAAATAAACATATGGAAATGTATGGGATTCTTCTGAGGCCTGTCTTATTTATCTGTGGCACCTAAACTAGTATTGACCCTTGCCATGCCAAGGATATTATGGGCGTATTCTTTTGAGAAAATATATATGGGTGAAGAACCACTGTTCTGGTTAGAGCTTATCATACATAAGATGGATGAAAACTTATTTTGATAAAAGGTCACTGCTCTTCTCTGATCTTTTTTAATTTAAAGAGCGGAATCTTACAGAAAATAAGTTCATTTTTATAATTTCATTATCTGTAAAACGTAAGGTTTTATGTTGTTATTGCAGTAATAAAATGATGGAAAAATGTAACACATATTTTATCTGCATTATTCTTAATATAATTTTTTGTTAATTTTAAAGCATGTTTTGATTTTAGTATCAGTTTGTAGAAAATTAAATACATGAATTTCATCATTAAAACACATTGAATGACCATGGGAATTTCTTTTCGCAAAATTCTATTTATTTAGTTGTAATCTTTATCCAAAGGAATTTCTTTTTTGGGAATATAATCATATAGTTGTATAATTCACATATACATTTTATATTCATGCAAACAATTTAATTATTGCCATGAATTTTATACAGTCCAAAGATTTTAACTTAATATTCTGAGGCAAATTTAATCTGTTCACAGATTTGTACGTGATAATTAATTTTTCGTTTCAGATATAATACAATTTTTGAATGTGTATAAATACATTTGGAAATAAAAGCTTTGTCATTCGTTTATCTCCTCGTAGTATATATATTCATTGCACCTAGCTAAAAGGCGATGCACTCCAGTAGTTTTTAAACTTAGAAAGAATGCACCTCTATTTTCTGAACTTCTATTGAAAGATCAAAACCTCATTTCAAGTCAATATGCTCAAGAAATCTTTCTGGTTTCTTCTTATTTTCAACTAGCGTGAAAATTATGTTGTCGGTATTCAAACCTATGTTATTGTTATTATATTCAGTTCTGTTATTGTTGTTTCAAATGGCTCTTGTCATGGGCAAGCTCACTGATGAACTCGCCGATTTAAGCCAAAGAAGCGTCTCTTGTTTTAGTAACGCCAACTAGCACCAAGAAGTCTTGGCTATCACGCATCGCATTCGCTTACCCTACCACTTTTTACGAGGAGGGGGAGAGGCTCA
Source organism: Argiope trifasciata (assembly GCA_026543055.1). NCBI lineage: Eukaryota > Metazoa > Arthropoda > Arachnida > Araneae > Araneidae > Argiope > Argiope trifasciata. The sequence continues at coordinate 572,000 of JAPMOQ010067357.1, read as the reverse complement.
TTCTCATATAGAACAGATGAAGAACAACCATGTCCGAATCCAGGATGCCCAGATCACAGGGAAGAAGCGCTACACATGTGCTAGGACACATTAAGTTCTAAGTATGCCTATTTGCATTCACCAAATATGGAAAATATTCGGAAAATGTTGTCTGTCATGTTTATTTTTTTAACTCATAATATACTCATATTATAATTATATATATTTCTCTTTCATATCGAATTTAAATGTTATGTAATGCGTGTGTATGTTAATGAAGTATAAGTTTAGATGCTTCAAATAATTTTTCTTGTTTAAAGAAGATTTTTCATGTGAAATATTCCAATTTCTATTGCATTATTAAATTTCTACAAAAGCGGTGAATACAGATAGTATAACTATCACTTTTATATTCCATTAATTGTTTATACTATACGCCCTTAGTGATATTATCAACTGAAGGCACTAACAACATGGCAATCAATAAATGTTAAATTTAACTCTCGTAAAATAAATATTTCAGCAGAATTTCGACCACTTTCTCAACTTGTTGTCAGAAAAGTGAACACATTTGAATAACAACTAAATCCTAGGTTTTGACCTGCAGCTTATAAGATTTCGCCCCCTCAAATAAAAACGGGAAAAATATTTCGCTACAGAACTTTAGAAAAAAACTGTAAATTTCCGAACCTTGTAAGAGAATTTTAATTCAACAATAAGATCATCATATGCCCTAGATTGAACTTGTTAATTTTAGAAAGGAAGGACGATGAATATTTAAAATACTTTATTCATTTAGATCTTCAATAAAATCTTGAAAAATCTGGCCCACTCTCTAATGGAAAACGGAAATAAGAGATCTTTTCAGAGTATCCGGAAATGAGTAGGTGTACTGGATGTTGCAAAGCCATTTGAATTAAACGACATAGAATACTAATACAAACTTAAATCTAGTTTAAAGAATTGTATCACAACAATGGTGTTGCAATCCTTTAAAAAGAATCAAATATTTTAAAAATAAGCTGTGCATTTAATTCTGCAATTTGCTTAATTTATTTTTATGGATTTGGTTTCCGTTTGAGTCACAACGATTCATTTTATTTCTGTCGATAAATATTCTGTAAAGAAATCTCAAGATTACAAGATTCCTTAAATACCATTTTTATTTTTAATTTTTAAAGAATACTAAAAAAAAACTCAAATATAGTTTAAAGAATTGTATAACAACGAAATAGAGGCAATAATTTAAAAAACGCAAAAATATTTTTAAATTAATTCTTGCTTTTAATTTACTATTTTACATAAGGTATTTTTACAGCTTTGGTTATCAATTGATGCATAACAATTCTATTTCTGTTGGTCAATTTTTTCTGTAAAGAACTAAAAAGATTATAAACTTGAATCATATGCCTCAAATACAATTTTTAATTTTTATTCTTTTATCTTATTGTAAATCATTCATTTATATTATCGAATTAATATACGTTAACGAAAAGCTTATATTTAAAACAACGGTAATATTTCCACAACTTTTCCTTTTTACTTTTGCAATTATTTTTAAGGTAAATATCACTTTACCAAAAGTGTCTTTACAGTCCATTGCAATTCTGTTCTTTATTGAAGGAGCAGCAGCTTCTGAATCTTCTATAATTGGAGATCAAATAGAAGTGAAATCTAAGGGAATAACTATAAGTAATAAAGAATCAAGCAGATAACAAAAAATGCATACATAAAAATAAGAATTAAAACTTCGATTACCAGTAAAAAGTTAAATTTATTGTTCGAATTTAATTCTTTTTACCATACTGTTAAAATTCAAACTAGATATGGATTAGATTACAATATCATAATAAATATGTAAACCATGTGAAACAGTAATCAATTATTTAGTTTATTATAGGCCTTAAATGTGTTCCAAATTTGGTCAATGTAATGAGCTGTAACATAAACAATAATTTATTAAGGAATAAAGTGTCATATATAGCATTTAATTAATAATAATGTAATGTTTTAAATATTTTAACTCGCTCTTAGAATTGGAAAAGTCACAACAGAATAAATGCGTATGTTGTGTATTAGATTCCTGCTGCAATAATCTCTTTAGTTTCAATAATTTACTGTATTGCCAGTAGAACGAAGTTTATATATACTGATGAATTCTACCGTTTATCTAAATTCTCAATATTACGTATTTACAGTCAAATATAATGCAAGGTACAAAGGTCATCGTAACTATATGCTATATTAGATGCATCACGTCTTGACACTGGTTGATATTCGCCTATCACCATTCGACCTTCCCTATTAACCTAATATATAGGATTAATACGCAAAGCGTTGGATACACACTGGGACAGGGCTCAGACATAGAAGGCCATTACGATTCGCTTAATCTGCAGCATTGCTCTTCCGCTATCATAAGCGTATTCAGCTGTTTTCTGCATCTCTCCCTGATGGGCGTATAAACGACTCTATGCCGGATGCCAGAAATAACATTATGACTGCCATTAACATTAAATCAAGAAGATTGATTTAGAGAAAAAGATATGAAATTTACGACGAAAAAACTTGTAACTGAATGCTATGATATTAGAATAGATCCTAAGTTGTGGATAAATGTAAATTTCAAACTTTTTTTTAAAAACTGTGAAATGGTTTTGTATGAATTATTTTGTCGTCTAGCCTTCTGTCATGATTTTTTAAAATTTGTTTAAAAAGTTCTGAAATTATTCGGTTTAAATGTGAATGATGGCAGGCAGGGCTCTTAAATTTAGTGAT
>JAPMOQ010067357.1:548475-568843 GCA_026543055.1 Argiope trifasciata | reverse complement strand
CAGAATAAAGTTAATAACATTGCTTTTGTAACATTACTTCATATTATAAAAACAAATATATTCGAATAGATGCCAAAAATCAGATTTTAAAGTTTCAATGTTTATAGTCGCATATTTCTAATACAGTGTGTTTGGAATTGAACAATTAAGACATGAAAAAAATAATTACTTCAAAACAATAACGAATACTAGCTTTAATAATATTATTCCGAATCGACCATAAAATATTTGCCAAAGAAACAATGTACCACATTGCATCTAAAGAGATTATTATTTCTTCAACGAGAAAATTATTCTACAGGAAATGTTTTACTGGGCTAAAAATTTATTGTTATTATTATAATATATTAATTTATGTTATTTGTTATCAATTCTTATTGTTATAAATTTATCATGACAACGAAATTCAAAAAATAATAAATTACATATTAGTCATCTACATGAATAAACTTAAGCTTACTGCATGAAAAAGTAATTACCGAAAAGTTGTTATTTTTGTTTTGCTCATCATCTGTGTCAGACACAGGCGGTAAGAATGATGCTATGCACATAGTATTTAGGGCTAAAATATTATGTGTATAGCATCATTCTTCCATATTAATGTGATTAGGAGAAAACTTTTATATATAAATTATGTTTTCCTTCTCTTCAATCACATTACTCATTATGTAATCATTTTTATTTGTTTGTAGCGTTGTTCGATTGTTCAGCTCTTTGTTTAGCATTACAACGAAAATATTAAACTTTTTTCATACGAGCATGGCCGTATACGAAGAAAATAGTAATATATATTAAAGTAAGATAAATGTTTCAAAATATTCAAATACAACCTGATAAATACCTTATCACCTGATTATTATTTCATAAAACTAAACATTTCGTAACAAAATTCTAGATAGTTGTTAACTTACATAATTCTCTTCTTTCCGTTTTTAAATTTTATGCTAAATATTTTAGAATAGTCTTGTACATTCAAGCACTGCTACTATTTCAATTCAGAGGCATTTCCTATGTAATAAATTTGATTTTATATATTATAATTTATGACACGAATATTCTGTAATTAAGAAAAAAGAATGTATGAAACGCTTTGCAAGCAAATTACATTTCATTTTTCAAAAATAATCCTTTTAATTTCATCAGAAGGAGAGGACCAAGCGAAATCTGGAAAATTATGAAAGGAAGAAAACTATTTCGATGCAAGAAAACTTCATTTCTACTGTTCTTCTTATTCTATAATTTAGTGATTTTTCAATCAATAAATGCAAATTTTAAATCAATCAATAAATCGATATCTACGAATTTTAAAACTAAAAATTCTAATTTTATCATATACGTAGTCGCAAATTCAACGTAGTAAATAATATTCTTATTAATTGTACAGGCATAATGTACTTGGATAATAAATTCTGCTTAATCGGATTGCAGCAACAGTAACACAGGCAGCAACTGATTGAATCATAAGGGCTAACGCCGACCAAGGTACAACCTTTCCCTAAGGATGTACGTATCTTCACTCATAAGAAGAGTTAGACCCCACTTATGCGTGCACCCTCCTAGATGGCGAGAGCCAACCACCAAACCAGAAGCAAAAGAAGAAATTCCAAATGTAGCTAATTTTAGTCTGAAATTAATTAAAAATTTAATTTACTCTTTTTTGTCAAAAAAAAAAAACACCTACATGCATTAAAAGGAACCAGTTATTCACCAAATAGAGATTATTTAAATTATTTCTAAAATGTGATTCTTTACACTTTGCATACAAAATTAATTAAATAATGTTTTAAATAGATCTGAAAGAACGTATTAAGAGTTAATTCTAAAAACAAGTTCCGAATTAAACTAAAATAATATTCCTTGAAAGTAGAAAGAAATTGCGGTCCTTGAAAAACAAAAAATTCTAGGTGGCAGTATTTAACTATTATTCCTGAAATTATTTTAGGAATTAAATCTGAAATGAGAATCACTTCTCATAATAGCTTTATTTGTCATGTCGATGAGAAAAATCTAAGATAATAGCATTACTATTTATAAAGAGAAAGACGAAGGATCAATTTTGAGATATTCAGAAATTTCTCGAAATACTCATTTCGGGAACTTTTGTCAATGAAATAAAACTCTTCATTCAATCCTCATCCTGTTAGTAATTGAGACGAAATAATTAAGCATTTTCTTGAGCTGAAATTTCTTCGTAGAAAGAATTTCTCTTATTTATTCGAATAACTTTAATGAAACAATTACCCATGAGAATTTGTATATTTTTCTAATATTAGGAATGAAAATTTTATTTTTGTTTCTCTATTTTAGTTATATCAGTGTTAAACTTTGGATTATAGTTTAACTCTTTTATATTTAAACCTTGGAATTTTTTTTCAAAAGTTTTGTAAATTATATCTCAGAGCAAAATAATAGGATTATAGATCTTTATTCCGAATGCAATGTTGTAATATAAAAATAAATATTATAAAATAACATTTATAGTTAACGTTGTAAGCAATATGCATACATATTTTGAAAAGAAAGCAAAATGCATTTATTGTTTAATATAAAAAAGTAATCAATATTTCAAATGACATATACAGTTTCTCTAAAGTAATCTTCATATACTTCTCTAAACGTGTATTTTATGCTTGTAAGATAAGATCCTTTGAGAGATTCTGCAAGATTTTTTTTTATAATTTCATGGCTTTGTGAAAATGAATAAATATACCAGAGTTTTTATTTAGGTCTCATTTTGCACTTTACATAAATTTATTTAAAAAGTACTAACTTTAATGTGATCTTTCGTCAATATTAAATAAATAAGGAATTAAATGCTAATTTTTACGTTTTAGTTAACTTGATAGCTAAAAATACTTGTTTAATAAGTAGTACTGAGTTGTAATTGCTTGCTAATAATAGCAGCTTTCTTGTATTAATCTGTAGTTGTACTCAAAAATCTTTATGTTATTGAGTAAATTTTGCTCAGATTCATTCAGAAGAAAAATGGTATTGATGCCAAGATGTAAGGTGGTGACTACATTTTTCAAAATATATTAAGTAGGAGTTTTATCAATATTCGGAAATAAGAGTTCAGATGAAAAAGTTGTCTCCGATTATGTTGTTATTCTAGGAAACTATACTGATCTTATATAAACTATCGGAATGAATGGCTTTTATATTTTATGTATTTGCTTTTTAAAAAGATGTAAATTCGGCTAAAATCAAGTTAATTTTTGAAAATCTTTCATTTTTACACATCCGTGTAAATGGGTTCACAATAGTTGCACGGTTTAGTATTTTATGCTCAAATTTATTTTTAATCTAACAATTTTTCCAATTATTGATTTTTCTCCCAAGCGTATATTTCTTTTTAGTCAATAAAGGACATGGAGCCACAAATTAATCAAAAAACTTAAAAATAACTTAAAATTTTTACAATATTTTGCAAGATACGCCCTTCTAAAGATACATTTACATATATGTCAATTTCTGTTATACTGGATTTAGATAGAAATTATGATTAATAGAATTTAGCTTAGAATGATGTCTCTACCTTTGACTCACATCACAATAAAATTAATCGCAAAAGGGTTGCCTTAAATACTGCAGATAACATTTACTTAGAAGGGAAATATTTTCGTATGAATAAAATTATTACGCACATAATATTTTGTCAATTTTTAATATACAATCCCTTCAACTTTCTTCGATCTGTTACGCATAAAGGAAACTTTCTAGCCACTGTTCCTTTAATTAATTAGAATCATTTCATTCCTTAAAATTATTGAATTTATCGAGTGGTATTTTTTAGCATTAAATGATATTTTTTTTGAATATTCAACTTCTATTTATCTTTTTTTGTATATTTGCAAGCATTATAGAGTTAAAAGTAATGAATTATGATCCGTTTGACAGTATTTTAAAAGAGATTTTATATTTTGCATGTGATCTTGCAAAACAAAGGGTATTATTTCATTTACTTAATTTTTTTCCTTTACTGTATTTATTACAAATGAAATTTATTTATTTGAAGAAAAATTTGATTATCCTATTCAACATTCCCCGAAATAAATAGAATGATAAATTTTAAAATACCTTATATCTTGAGTGCAGAAGGTAATGTTTTCAAAATAATATTCACATATATAGATAATAAAAGTAATTTTTTAAAAATAATATTCAGATATATAGATAATAAAAGAAATGTTTTCAAAATAATATTCAGATATATAGGTAATAAAAGTCTGTTTTGAAAATAATATTCATTCCTTTGAAATGCTGCCTTATACTCTTAAACTTTCGAAAGATATTATTTAATCATTTATTGCGCAAAATTTTAAATTTTAATTACTTCTATTAAGTTTTAAAGCCTTTGCAGAAAGGTACAAAAATTTTATTATAATTAATCACAGAGAAATTTCCATGTATTCCGTGCTAAAATTCATATATTTAATGTTTGAACAAAAAAATATTATACATTAGAAATGAGGAATTTTCACTAAAAAGTAGATCTTTTTATGTTTAGAAATAATTCTAAATTAATGTACGTTGCAATAATGTCCATAATGTTAATTTCCTTAGTTCATATTTATACCTTTGATTTTTTAACAAAATAAATGTTTATCATACTTTAGAAATGATGGATATTCATTAAAATGATTCTTTGAGAAATTGAAAATAATTTCCTAAGTAATTTTTTATTACTTTGTGTTTCACTTGAAATAGTTGAAATGGAATATGATTAATGTGGGCAATATCATTATAAATATAGTTGTTTCTAGTCTTTAAGCTTTTCAAATAAAAATCCAGTAAATATATTCGTATTACGAAATTTTAGGCTCTTAGATTCAATAAGCATATTTAGTAATAATAATATTAATTTAAAAGGTATTTTAATTTATGAACGGGCTAGTATATTTCACATAGTTCCTACCATATATGATTAATTAATGATAAAGCCCAGTTTGGGGATCTTTCTACGAATATTGTACCAAGCGCTTTAACTATATTTTAGCAAGACTGGTTCATTCGTTTTAATTGTAAATTTTGAGTTATTTCTTCACAATTAAATGAATTTATCATTACTAAAACATTTATACTAACTAAACCCACATGAAACAATGATATAAAAAGGCTAAAGCAAAAGAATGTTTTAAGAAATGTTCAAAGCCAACCAGTAGACATCGAATTAAATGACCCCGCAATTGATTTTAGCACCACTGACCTCATAATGGATTTTCTTTTGATTAACGACATCTTTTATTACTGGGTGAGCCAGAGAAATTTACTTATTTGAAAAAAATTCCGAGCGGTGAGTTGGGTGTGTAGTGGTTGAACTACTGGAGGGAAAAGTCCGCAAGTTTATTTCTGTTTGTAGACCATTGCCATCATGCTCTGGTCTAGGGTAAAGCTGGCTTTCTACGTCGAGAGCTTCTTTTCTAATGGTCGCTCACTTGTTGCCACGCGACATGCCTTCCGCTTTCGCTTTGAAATTCCTCCTCACAGATCCGTTCCTGGCCGTAATTCGATTCTGTCATGGGTTAACTCATTTCGAAAGTGTCGCTAAGCCCAGAAATGGGCATCAACGGGCCACCAGAACTCCAGAAAATGCCGAAAGAGTGAGGCAGTCAGCTCTGCGTTCGGCTCGCAAACACGCACCTGCTCTGGAAATTTTTGACACCACTCTTTGACGAATTCTCCATCAAGACCTTCAATTTCATCCCTATAAATTGATTGCTGTGTAAGAATTAACTGAACGCGATTTTGTTGCTCCTCCAAATGCATATGAAATGCTGCTTGATAATTTGCCTGAAGACGCGGTCATTTTTTTCAGTGACGAGGTTCACTTTGAAATCCTTGGTTTATGTCGATCGACCACGGACCATAGCTCATCTGAAGAGCAACATTCAGGAGGCCATTGCAAACATACAGATTGATATGCTGCAAAAAGTGGACACGAACTTCAAAAATTGACTTAATCAGGGGGGGGGGGTTGTCATTTAACTGATGTCATTTTCAGAACTGTATGGATAGAAATAGAGATGTTGCATTCTTAAATAAAAAAAGAATTCAAACAATAAATGAAGTACTTTTATTTTTATTGATCTTTCTAATAAGTAATATTATCTGGCACACACTCTAAATATTACAACCGAGTGAAATTTGGTCAACGTGCCAGTGAAAATTAATGATGATAAAATAATGTTGGGAAAATACTGTGAAATTGCAGCACCCTGTAATATAATAACTTTATCTGCGGCTAGAAATTGTGAAATATCATTCACGAGACCAATGCACTGTAAATAAAATAGGGAACAAAGGAGAGAGAATGAATGAAAGATTGAAGAATCACCGCTATAAGCCAGGATGATTCGTATTCTGTTTGAAGAGTAAGAAAGCTAGAAGCAAATCATTTTATGCAATTTTCGAAAGAGGACAGAGGGTCTAAATCAACATATAGAAATGCATGAGATTCTCCTGAGGCCTGTCTTATTTATCTGTGACACCTAAACTAGTATTGACTCGTGCCCGGCCTAGAAGATTATGAACTCATTCTTTTGAGAAAATATTTATGGGTGAAGAACCACCGTTCTTGTTATTGATTTTCATAAACAATATGGTTGAAAACTCATGTTATACAGGTCATTGATTTCTCTTTACCAGTTGGAAACTTTTCTTAAAGCTATCGTCTTTAAGAAATCTGTTCGACTTTTTTTTCTTATTTTCAACTACATGGGATGATAATAAAGCAGAAATTTAATTTCTTAATTTACTTATGTCCCAAATATAACTATTAACACTCACGAAATCTAGAAAAACTAGGAATAAGTTGTTTGTTCAAGGATGTGTTTTTTCCATTTCAAGATATTCCCTCATTGTAATTTCTTTTTATATTAAATTTTAATGTCTTCTTATGTTTATGCATGTTAATTATGTAAAAAATTAAGTATTTTAAATTATTCCCTCTTATGTATTTGAGTTTATGTTATGCTTTTCTATCTTAAATTTCAATGGTATTAAATATCTTCAAAATCAATGAATACATATATATACCACTTTTATATACTATTAACCTATTATATCATAAAACCTTAGAAATATTAATTACAGTCTAAGGATGCGTCACAATGTGGCAGTCAATGTTTTAAATTTGTCGTTCGTAAAATAAATCTGTCAGCAATATTTCAACTAGTTTCGCAATTTGCTGTCAGAAAAGTAAACAGTGGAGAATTACAGCTAAATCCTAGATTTTCACTAACAGCTTATAAGATTTCGCCCACTCAGATCAAAACCGAATATATATATATATCTACAGATCTTCGAGAAAAATTGTAAATTCCTGAACCTCGTTAAAGAATTTTAATACACGAATAAGATCGCCATCTGCCTTAAATTAAACTTTTTAATTTTAGAAAGGAATGAAGATGAATATTTAAACAATTTTATTCATTTAGATCTTCAATAAAATACCCATTCTCAAATGAAAAACGGAAATAAAAGATCGTTTTAGAGTAACTGGAAGTGCATAGGTGCACTGAATGCTGTAAAGTAATTCGAATTAATGGAAATAGAATACTAATACAAAAGCAAATCTAGTTTAAAGAATTATATTACAACGAAGCTGATGCTATCATTTAAAAAGAATCAGATATTCTAAAAATAAGCTGTGCATTTAATTCTACAATTTGCTTAATGTATTTTTATGGTTTTGGTTTTCGATTGAGTCATGATTCATTTTATTTCTGTTGATCAATATTCTGTAATTCTGTAAAGAAATCATACGATTACAAATTTGAATAGATACCTTAAATACCGTTTTTAATTTTTATTATTCATATATATAATAAAAATTAAAAACGGTATACATTAAAGAAAATATTAAAAATACGATAGTATTTATTCGTCTTTTGTTTTTATTTTTGCAAGTATATTTATGATTAGGGTCACTTTATTAAAAGTGTGTTTAATAAAGACCCATTGCATTTTATTTCTAATTTTAGAGGTTATTATTCAGAAAATAAAGTGAATATTGTAGAATCTAGTATCATCGGCCACTGTAAAACAATTTTCTAAGAAAGAACAGCCCATCATCACCTACTTTTTCATGTACCCTCCAGGTTGGCATGATCCAACCACCATACCAGAAGCTTCACATCCTTATTTGGAGATGCCCGCTGGAGGATATGTGTATACTATGCATACATACATCTCTCGAGTCTATCTATGTATACTTATACGTTGTACAGGTATTCATTTTTTTAACAAATGTTCTAACTATTTGAAGCCTGCATTCGTACCAAAATTATTTTAGTCAAACTTTGAATATACAGTTTAATATCCCATAATTTTGCTCTGACAGTAATGAAAATTTAATTTCTAATATATTTATAATTTTTTTGTTGATCTAATATCATGATTCTGTATTATTAATGACTATAGAATTGATTCTTTAATAAAGGAAAAAATATTTTTCCATTCGCAATTTGTTATTAAAAGTAAGGCAATGACTGATTGAATATATTTCAAAACTTAAATTCCAAGTTAGATAAAATAAGAATTATTGGAATTTTTCAACTGGCATTGGAAAAGATTTTGTTGTTTGTTCAACTAGAGGCTATTTCATGCTTTAAGCATACTTGTTATTTATTCTTATCCAAGAAAAATAATGCTGAATATTTTAGCTGCGTGGGTAATTTTTTTCCTGTTTCTGACAACCGAACAACGACATGTGGCTTAGGCATTCCACAATAATCTTAGTAACAGTCAACCGAGGCTTATTGATTGCAATTTTCTTCCTATTCCGTGTGACACGTCCAGAGTAATTTGCTTGTTTTTGCCATCTTCATATTGGAGCTAAAGCTAGTTAAATCTTCTATTTTCATTATTATATTCTAAATAGCTTTCTCACAATGAATTTATTTTTTAAGATCGGTAACTAAGTTATTTCCTAAAAGACTCGTTGTTTGAATATGTTTTTTTTATAAACCCGTTAGAATTTTTTTGGAAGTTACACTGGTTTTTATATTTACATTTACAGGCGTTTTGATATTATTATTTTACATCTTTCGATGAAATTCCCTCTAATTCTAATCTTTTGTTGAATTTACTTAGTAAAACCACATAAATTAAAATCTAAAGCAGACATTTTTAAATTTGATTAGCTATTTCTCCATAGATAGTTAATAAGTAATCAATCTATTTATTTAGAAATATTTTATAATTGATTAATTGCTTCAAATGTGAAAAATACTTGAAATTTCGTGTAATTCATCTGTCCATCCTCCATGCAGATCTTTTTCTAGTTTCAGGAACTTTTAAATAATACAGTTCTTACACAATCTTATAAGCTTCTAAAGTAGAAGATTTTTATTTAATCCCTCTTTTTAGTTGAAATTTCCTTCTTCCCATTAAAAAAAATCCACTTAAATTTATGCTACAGTTTCATAGGCCTTTGTTCAGAAGTTTTTATGCAAATATTCAAAAATTAAAACAGTTTTGAAATATTTTCAAAATATTTCAAACTGAAATCTCACCTATTTTATAAAATTTCAATTATGATTAATAAAAAAATAATAATTTAGTACTGAATAAGTACATTTTTTCTTTTAAAATAAATACATCTTTCGAAGTAAAACGATCAAAGAAAATGTAGGAAGTAAATTTTCTTTTATAAAAAAAATTGAATATGAGAATCGTCATTTCTATAATCAATGAAACTTATATTTGGGTCATTTTTATAGTAACGCATGAATAAAAATGGTAAGTTATAAAGCTTTGCTTAAAAATAATTTTAGAAAAACAATTATCTATTAAAAAGGTTCCTTCCCAAAAGAATGTGAAGTTTAGAAGTATATTTCCAAATACGAAGGGCTTGTATTGATTAAACAAATCACTAGAAACAGTATTCAATAATAACATGAAACTTAAACAAAATACCGTGCATTATCCAAAATATATAATACATAAAATTTTTAACTTTTCTGTAGGTTAGAAAAGTAATTAAAATTATTAATGAATAATTCATCTCCGATAAAAATTCAAACAAACTTTACGTTTTCATGATTTGAAATTAGAATGTGCGTAATATTAATAAATATTTGATATGCATATTTGTGTAACTAAAGCTATAAAAATTTATATGCCTAAAAAAAAGATGAATAAATTTTTTTAAAGCAAAGTGGGAAGGGAGTAAAATACAATGGAGTTGAAAGAAGGTGGGAAAAGAAAATTCAATTAATATTTTGTATACTTTTTTATATTTCATTTCTAAATTTTCAGAATATTTAATTTTATCCTTCAAGTGATATATGAAATATTGTTCTTATAATTATAATTTTAAGTATAATTTTAGTTTACTTTCAGTTTTTTTTATTTTTTCCATTTTGTAAAAAATTTAGTTATATTCTCCATTTAACCCTACTGTTCTGTCCAGGTATACACGACCCGAAATAAAATTTATACCTTCGTAAAAATATATAGTGCAGTGATATTTTCTTGAATCATCTAGACATCTTTGTTAAATAATACAAATATGTACCTCTAGATGGCTTTTAGTTTATTTTTATTTCCGAGGAATATTTTTCACTTTATACCTAATGTATCGCTTGGGTCAATATGATCCAATGAAAAAAAAACATTTATTTTTATACACACATATTCGTTTTTGTTTGGAATAATTCAAAAGTAAAGAATAGCAATAGTTTCTGTAATTTATCCCTTTTCGGAACCTCTTTCTTTGTCTTTATGTATTTGTTCACGTTTCGTGAAAGTGCGTGCAAGGTTCAAAAGTTGATATGACTTGCAGGGGGCCAATCCCTTTGCTCTTTTGCAGCGACTTTCCTTTTTTTTTTCTGCTGAGTTTCACTCTCTGATATGTTGTAAATGAATTGTGTCTGCGTTGTTGTGTAAAAAAAATGTTGAATAACAGAACATTTGACTCACGCTGATACAGTTAAATTAATACAAACTCTTGACAACGAAGATGTATTGAAGAATGAAAAAAAAGTATAAGTGATGAAGTTGTGAGGGAAATTTCTGACAACGGTTTTGATACCGATATTCAACAAATCAATCATAACTAAAGTGTGAAATTATATGCGTGAATTTGGGGTACAATATCACATGCGATAATTTCTTCACATCTTATTTCTTCTAAAATAGAAAATGAATATGACTGATACCATTTGAAAAAATAAATTACAACTTTCTGAAAAAATGTGAAACAAAAAATTTTGCCATTCTTACTTTTTATTTTACAGAGGACACAACAGTTGTAAACCACATACCAAAAAAGAATATGATTGTTATTCTCATGAGCACTTTGCATCATGACAAATTTTACAACGGACCAGGCAGAAAAACCATAAATGACTTAGATTAACCATTATGACTTAGATTATAATTCAACTAAAGGGCCCGTGGATACTTTTTATCAACTTTTAAACACATGCACGTGAAAGCGAAAAAAACTCCTTTCGTCATGTTAATATTCAGTGAACGATGTTAATATTCAGCTTGTTATTTCTGTGAACGATGCATTTGTTCTCTGGACTTCAATACATAGTGAATGGAACGAAAAAACAATTGACAACGGCTATTTTTGGTAGAACTGGGAATTGGAAGTTTTTTTTTAAAGAACTCCTTTTCAGACACATTGATGCAAGGCCAAACCTACCAAGAAGTAAGGATTCAGTAAAAATAGTGAAACGAATACAGAAAACAAAGGAAAACGTACCATCGGGATCTGTTGAGAATACTTCTCTCTGAAACGTGCAAGAAGTCTCCGCCAAGTAATAACAGCAAAACTAATATGTTATGCTGCAATTGTAAGAATCACATTTCCGAATCTCATGCAAAATATTAATAATCAAATTGTAAATAAGAGTCGCCTTCCTTACCTTAATAAGTTCCCCTTCGAATTACTGCAAGAAAGTAATTAAAGTAGTTTTCACCATCGGGTCATATTGACCCGAACACTATATGCGTAAAGTAAATATGAACATAATAGCAGGGTTAAAAAAGCAGCAATGTTCAGTAAGTGTAAGTGAAATTAATTGACTGGACTTGCCTCAGTGGTAGGGCGTTGGATTCATATCCCTTCGGTTATGTGTTCGAACTCATCCGGCTGAAATAAGCTTATAGCCATGTATGTGGTGATTGGTGTACATATAAATCGATCGTGGCCATAAATATATGGATCCTCCATATAGGGACAATACCACAGGTGGCACTCATTCAAAGGTGACCGTTCTCTTATTCAGGCCTAAATTATGATCTGCAAATGAAATTGTTGAATGAATACCGCCCATAAAATTGGTTGTGAAACATAAGTAGTTGAGTCGTACTCTTTTTGCTTAAAATAGTTGACTTCGTCAGCAGGTTTGTCAATAGCAATAACAAAAGCAAATATTCTTTGAACTATTGCTGAAATTTGACATAACCTTTAAATTTTCCCATTTTCGCAGCACATAGAACTTGCTGTAAGGTATACGAGCAAACAAAACATAGCTTAATCTCGCTCGTCAACTAATTTCTCTCATTGAGCAGACGAATGAATCTTTCTTTATAGATGAAAAACGACCCATGTCAATCAAGTTGCTCCCACTTATTTCTCTGAGAAGAAACAGCATTATTCACTACTTGTTATTCCTTTATGGTACCGGATATTCTTTCTAGGGTTATGTATAAAGAAAAAATAAATTATATGCAACCTTTCCTGCTTTGTTCCTTGAATGAAAGCAAAAGGGCTCTGATATGACTCAATAGTAATAGATAAAATTAAAAGATAAAAAATTACGAATTGACGAATCAAAAAATAAAATTTGAATTTATACGTCTTATTAAAATTTTCTTCAAGAGTATATAAGTGAATGTGAATTTATAAGACATTAGACTAACGACTAACCACAAAACAAGTCATAAAGTCTTTTTAACTCTAATTTTGATAAAACGAATCGAATTTTGGATATCTGGACAAACTTTTGCAATGTCTTTAGTTTTAAAATTTAGTTCTTATGGTTTTAAATTTGAGTATAATGATTGAACTCATTAATTTAAATTTGGTGATGATAATTTTCGATTTACAAGTCGTAAAATATAATAAAAGAAATTACTTACTTGCCTTGATATAATTGATGTAATCTGTGGTACTAAAAAATGTATATTTGTTCCATCAATTCAAATATATAAATGCAGATAAAGGTGAAATTTTTTAAATCATTCATTGAACGCATAGAATACAAACTTTTCAAAGTGACAGATTTATACGATGAAAATATAAATAAAATAAAATCCATTATTGTGCACATTTTTAATCTAAAATTTTAAAGCATATGAAATCTATAAATGATATTTAAAATTAAATAATAATTTCTAATGAATATCATATAGTTTTAAATTACTTTTTTAAGTATTCATAGTTTTTCAAAACACTTTAATTTAAATGTCGAAGCAATTTTAAATTTTTACTGTTTCCTGTTTAATAGAAGATGAATGAATTTCAAGCAGTTTCTTCAGTTTTTCTTTCAACATAGACATAAATCCCCTAAAGTCTTCAAAGATTTATTTACCCATAACGGTTGAAGATTCAAATAATTAGGAACCTTGAAAAATATTAATTTATAAAAGTAGAGCAATTTGTATGCAAAGTGTTACCTACAGATCTTTTGAAGCAAAAGCCTTGCTTTAAACATATTCTGGAAAAATACTTAGTATTAGAAAATTTTGTAGTGCAAGGACCATAACATCTTCTAAAATTAATAAGAAGGAAGATGATATAATCAAAACACATTAGACTGAGAAATTGAAATATGTATCCTAATTTCAATTTAAAAAATAGTGCGTTTAGTTAGTTTAACTATTATTAGAACTACACTATTTTATATGAAAGATTTTGATTTGAATAAAGATTTTGTTGGTCAGGAAATACAAACATCAGGAATACAAACATCATATCTAATATGTTTGAAATTTAGAAAATAATATGTTAGAGTATATACTTGGAAAAAATTTCTATTGACATGATTGCGAACTTTTCATCAGTGACTAATTTATATCTTTATACATCATCCAAAAAAAATTTACTCAATGTCATGAAATACAGTTTTATTGAATGTATTTGTAATTATTTTTACCACAAAATTTAAATGAATGATTTTAATGAAGAGATAGAACGATCGCCTCTATACGTTGAAGTTATTGTTTAACAAGTTAATGTTATTGAAGTTATTGTTTCATTGCAATTTTGGCTCTTTAGAGTTTTTGGATTTTATTTATATACCTAGGTTTTTTTGAGTCGAAAACAATAAACAATTTAAAAAGTTGATTGTACATATAGAGTAAGAAATTTCATCCATTTCTTATATCAGCCAAATCTGTCAAGATCAGAGATTTTAGTTCAACTAACCGTGATTCCTTCTGAACCATAGGACGGTGGGCAGATGTGAAAGTTAAGGACGTTGGGTAAATATAGAAAGTGACTTAAGGATGAAATTATCAGTTTTCAATCCAGACATTAACTCTCTAGCGTGGAAAAAAATTCAATCCTCTCATTGATAATTGTTTTATTTTATTTTGAATCTTGATAATTTAACTTTAAATTTATTTTATTACTAATAAAGAATAAAATTTTTATAAGCAATACATTTTAATTTATTTTATCAGTAAATGTTTTTTATTCTTGATGTATAAAAGTATTTAGCTAATAAGTCTATTTTTTTCTTATATATTCCGTTATCTGGCCACAAAATATTGTTTATGCAGTAGGTGGTCTGCATAGTAAAAAAAAGAGTGGGAATTTATGGTTTAGATAACAGCTGGTGAATTTTTCTTTATCCGGAACGTTACACGAAGTATTTGTTTCCCTTCATTGTGTGTTGAATATGATTCTGATTCGTCTCTGTGAGGTATTCTCTCTTTCACATGCTTGTTGCGAATTATCTCATACAAAGATTTGGTATCTTCTGAATCATTCATCGCATTTTTTGCCAAACATTTTGAATTACAGCACCATGAAAATGGTTTGTACACTGCTTTCAAACATTGATACATTTTCAAATATTCCTATAATTTTATAATTTACCTCACTAGAAGTATTTGAGGAATAATATCACCGATTCATAATATTAATACTAAAATGCATTTTATTAGAGTACGAAATTGGTGTCTGTTGAAACCTATTTCAAGAAATGATTAATTATAAAGATAGTATATGATATAATAAAAAGACAAGATGATAACTGCAAATAAAATTTTGAATAAAATGTCTCTCTTTGTTATAATTCACTGAATTTTGTAATTGGCTAAATTATTTTCATTTGACATGATTTGCAACTTATAATTTTTATGTATGTGATGAAACATGATGCATTTTCTATTATTCAATAGCATATTGAAATTATAATTTTATTATAATCTATTGAAATTACAATTTTCAACAACGCATATTTGTAACTGAATATATTTACTTACTAACAGAATTTAATAGTTACGTAATATAATTAGTAATCAATTTAACAGAAATATGTTTTAAATCATATTTAAAATCGGGATTAATTCTTCCTTCCAATATCCTTGAAAATGTGATTTTGATTATCATTCTTTATTCCTGAAGAGATTTTGAAAAATACCCTTACTAATCTTAATTTTCATTAATTTTTAATGTCTAGTAAAATAGCATTCTAAAAATGCGGATTGTGATGCTTTCTGATTTTAAATGAATTTTTGTAATTTATTTTGATCCATTTTCAATGCATTTTTCCGATTTCATCATATCATTATTCTACAAAAGATTATATATGAAATGAATCTAGTTTTTTTCAAACAATACTGAAACTTCTCTAATAAACCCCAAATCAGTCTTTATTTTATTCTTTAATGACTGTTAGCAGAATAATATCTTTAATTACTTTGGAATAATCATTTTTATATTTATTAGCATTTATATCAAAACCAACCTTTGGGGATTAAATCAAATAAACAATAATATAAATAGATGAAAGATAATTAAAATCATAATTTATACGTTTTAATTAATGTTGCAAGATTAATAATTTCTTTGTATTCAGTTTTTACATACATCCCCCACAGTTTTATTCTTTTCTTTCGCTTCGAGAAGAGATAATAGGAGATCTTAAACATATACACTTTCTTTATTATTATTATTCTTTCTTGATGGCAAAGCAGGAAAAGTATTGCCAATGAAAGTAATTGAATAGAAATGCCGAGAACTAAGAATAATTCCATTTGAAGTTTTCGTTGTATTTGAAGATTAGAAAGGAAAGAAGTTTTAATCAAATCCACAGACGACTAGTTTATAAGGAATGTAAAAAGTAGTTTTTCAGATTATTCTGAGGCTCATTTTAATATTTCTGTTTAATTGTAAGCAAGAGAAAGATTTAATGCCAATAAGAATTAATTAGTTTGGCGATTTTTTCTTCCTTAAAGATTCATTGTTAAAGCACGGATTCCAATTGAATGGCCCGAAAGACAATAAATAAATAAATAAATAAATAAAATAAACACATTTCAAGTATTGTTCTTTATTAGAAAATACTTCTTTTCTATTCTTTATTAATATGTCAAATATAATAAGAAATTTGCTTGGAAGAAAGAAGTTCAATGCTTGGAACTAATTTTAAGAGTATTTGAAAGAGCTGCTTAATTCAAAATGCATGCTATTCACAAATAGATCCCTATAATTTTAAATAAAAAAATACTGAAAATGCGTTTTATTTAGTCTGGTTAAAATTATTAGAAAACTCTTTTTTTGAAATGTAAAAATATTAAAATGAAGCTCAATTTTTAATTTAGTTTATTAATTTTTCACCTTCAGATTTATAAGTTAATTTGTATTAGGGGCTGTCTTAATATTTATTTATTTCTATTCTTTTTCTAAATTTTCTCCCCGGAGTTTTCAATGCTTCTTTTTTAAAACGATTCCCTATATTCAGATTGCTTAATTTTTCAAATGAATTGGTTACATAATGATACATTGAAGAATGAATAATATAACGTAAATTGAATAATGTAACGTAATTTTGCATCTTCTGGACTTTAAGTGAAAAATAATAGGTGGAGTAAAATCAAAATTTCTTTAAAGAGAATTTAGATGGGAATTTAAATTACAATGTTTTCTGAAATCGATTAACTATTAAAAAAAACAATCCCTGCAGTACATTAATACATTGCAACTAGACATACATTTTCCCTTTCACAGGTTTAGGTTCCAATTCAAAACTTTCTTGTTAGATTGGACAGTAGACAGGAATAATATAAATAAGATGTAATTGAAAATCACATCCAAATTTGTAGACTCCAACTATTTTATCTGCAACACTATCTGCTTGTTTGAATTTCTTATATAATTGCTTAGATATATTCAGCTGCGAACCTTTAAAGACTTGGAATTTTCAATAAGCACTTCTTCTTGTTCAGTATTGCCCCCCAATCGGAGGAATTCCAAAATATGAAAAATCCTTCTCTCCATTGAATCCGTCATTTTCAAAATTTTCCTACAGAATCTGCAGCTCAACTCTCTACAGTTCGCCCATTTGTAGATTATTCTTTTCAAAGTTAATACAATTATTCCTTTCTGAATATGCGCATTTTGTTTATTTGTATGCGGGAAAAACATTTAAAAGAATTTGAAGTGTCATCTGTCTGTAACTTTTTGAACTAAAACCAAAAACTGTGGGACGAAAAATTTACGCACTGTAACAAGAATTAGCAGTAAGAATTATTTTATTAATCGTAATCGTTTCTCTGTTATGCATTTTTGATAATTATTTTTTTCGTGTCACCTGAGTGTGCCAAAGAAAGAACTTGAATATTATTTATTTAACATATATTAAAAAGTAATACTGTAAAAGAAAAAAACGAAAAAATATTTATATGGGTATGAATGGCTCATGTGTTTAGGCTTAGAAAATGAGTACTTTAAAAGAATTAACGAAGAATGAAAGAAAGTAATAAATAATAGAATTATTAAAAATATGCCTATGCTTTCTCACATAAAATAAATTACTTAAAAATATGAGAATTCTCAGCTACACAATATAAATATTCACGAACAAGAAAAAAAGTTTTTATTATAAATAAGTTTATTTTTCTTATTTCTATGGGTTTGATGAATTCCGTTAAATTTGTTATAAAACAAAAACTTTGCATTCTAACTAACAAATATGCCCAATGTTTCGTAAAAGTCCAAAGAAATTTAGAATAGAACAAATCTTAAAGTTGCGTGTTATTCGAATTCTTCCAAACGAGTGATATCCTGAGCTATTCGAAAGTTTTATTGATGTATTCATCTCCTATCCAAGCTATGAAATATGATGATCGTTGGTTTGGAAAAATATATCATACCTTTTCCTTGCACTTATTTAAGAGTAGATATGTTTTGAAAACTTTTTTTGGGCGATAAGTTGCATGACTTTTCTACTCTATGAATGTATCGAGGAGTGTTATTTTTCTTTCCTACAAGGGCAATGTCAACAGAAACATTCATCAGTCTTATGTTTTCGAAAACAACTAAAGAAGTATATGTAAAATATGTTTTTCGTTTATGCCTTATGCAGAGTGAAATTGATCGCATGTAAGATGTGAATAAAGCATTGTAAGAGCTATTTTCAGACATAAATAAAAAGGGAAAGTACTTAAGAAAACCAATATTTTCTTTCACAAATATTAAAGAATTAGTAATCGTTCGATCAAGAAAGGATATTACTTTCCACAATAATATCATCAAAGGTAACATATTAGTAGGAGAAATAAAAGAAATTTATGTGAGAATTTCTTTTTAGACATTAAAATGCGAAAATGTTTTAAAGGATTGCTGACAGCAGTTTTTATTTATTGAAACATCAAGTCCTAGAAAAAATAAAAAATATGGTTTCTCGATACTTATTAATTTTTAATTTTTCTTCGAACAATAGAAGGGGTGACATTGTTTTAGTAGTAAAGCTGAATACATCACTTTTATTTAAAGTTTTGTACTTTGTAATATGTTTGAAATATGTTAATTCAAATTAGTACTTCTATTTTTCATAACATTTCAAAAGGGCTTATATTCAAATACAATCGACTTGATATTTTAGAAAAAAAAAACCCATAAATTCTGTCTTAAACAAGTTATAATATGAGAACGCAGAATATATGACAAAATATTCGACAAAAAATAAATAATTCATGATAATCCATTTTCATGAGAATTTATCATGGCATTCTATGTAATATCTTAGAAAATTAATGTGCAAAATAAATTTTAAGAGAGCATAAATAGCAAATCATTTATAAATTTAATATATATCTTACTGGCATATTCATGTAGAATTTAAACTATCTTTACATAGCTTTATATAATGATAAATAAACTGCACTTGCTGAAATATTCCCAATTTTATTTTTCTTCCTTTTAAGAACAGATCTAATGCACTAAAAGTGTGAGTTTTACTATAACTTGTAACTTTAAAAAATATTAGTTTTTATAATTTCCTTAAATTTTATATATTACAAAAAAATTAGAAAAGTTTAATAACAATCCTTGCGACATAAAATTATAGACCTTAAATAATTTGTCACTTTAATTTAAATTTTCGATTAGTAATAGATAACTGAGATTGAATTTAAAATCATGAACAATTTAGAAAGTAGTAATTAAAACAGTCATGAAATGTAAATTGTGTGTAAAAAATTTTTTTTTTCCAAAAATTCAAAGTTCCCATTCTCAAATATGTTTCTTCTTCTTCTCTTTCATTTAGCTCTATTTTTCATGAGTAGAAAGTTCTTTAAACAACATGCGTTCATAAATCCCAATCATTGAACATTCATTGTTTGCAAAAAAAATGTTAGAAAAATCTCTCAGTATATTTTTTCAATGAAATATTTATTTTACATTTAATCAGATGCGGGTTATGCAGAATGTGCATAGAACTATTGCTATTCAACTTTCACTGCCCAATTATACTATTTACATCCAACTTATTTATTCAATTATAGTGAATACATTATTATTTGGTAAACAAATTTTCAGTACACTTCAAAAAGTAAAGACTTTATTTAATTTTTTAAAATAATGTATTTTGAAACCTTTTTTCACTTAGTTATCAGCTGCAGTTCTTTTATCTTGCTATGCGTATGAAGACTCATATACTTTGAGAATACATGATAAAATAATAATGAACACAGTAAAAATATTTTCAATGAGCATGTTTAAGTAAACGAACATAAATAGAGCATGAAAAATTATATTATTTTCAAGTAATATTAGCATACATTAAATAATAATTTTCTGTACGCGTTTTTTCTGTACTTTGAAATAAATTAACTTCATTTCCAGAAATATCTATCTATCTATCTATCTATCTATCTATCTATCTATCTATCTATCTAT
>JAPMOQ010067357.1:490083-537223 GCA_026543055.1 Argiope trifasciata | reverse complement strand
TAGTAATGCAAAAAAATCAAACATCTATCATCAATATTTACTTGAAGAGTTTTAAAGTATTAAGTGATTCTCTTCAATCAACAATTCTTTGAAAGCTAACAGGAAATGTCTAACAGAAATTACCGCATACTTAAATTAATGAAATATACGATACATTATTAAAAATAATGTGTAATTATTAATCAGATGTAATAAAAGCTTAGAAATGTAAATGTGCAATCTTTTGTCTTATAACTGAACAACAATACGTTATTTGTCTCATGACTAAAAGTAAAATTCAGGAATATGTGAGATTAAATTTCTTCTTTGGCATCGAACCTTTCAAATATGAGACTTTCAAACAACTCATTTAAAATTCGTATCTTTTGCTCTCATCTCCACGAAAGATAATTAGAAAAACTTTCAAGTCATTCTTATTTTTTTCTGCTTACTTTCTCCCCTCACCATAGAATGTATTCATCCAAGAATTAGCGCTACAGTTCAGACTCCGATGCAAATAGGGTTCATTATTTACATCTAACTAGCGACGGATGTTCATCCCCAGTGTAGGAGGGCCTCCTTTACAATCGGCTCTCTTGAGGTAATTACGATTCCTTTTCATTCTTTATTTATTTTTTATTTTTCTGCCTCAATATTTTGAAAGTTTGCAATCATATTTTTCCATTGGCTTAAAAAATAAAGTTAACAGTAATTGATAAAAAAAATGAAGCATTTTCAATAAAAAAGTTAAATCCTATTTAAAAACACACTAACAATTTTTATTGATTGCATGAAATTTATCAGGTAAGAAACATATAAAACAAATTATCAGGAAGTGTAATTTTATCTGTCTTTGCTTTATCATTACTGTTCTAAATACTTTTGAAAAAATGTAGGAGCGCTTCTATAATCTTTAATTGAATTTTGATAATACGACTAATTGACTGCTAAATTCAGATTTGCTTTTGAAATTAAAAAAAAATGTTTGATTTAAAAAAAAATTAAAGATTTTTTAAGAAATATTTTTTGTCTTTTATTCATTTATTAGATTGAACAATATTTTTGTTGAAAATTTATATGTGAATACATTTGTATACTAATCATTCAAAATATCTACAAGAAAATCCTCTTTATTTTCAGACATTTACTATTCATTAGAATGAAATTAAATTAGGAAAATATATTGGATTTAAAGAAATTTGGAAAAAAAATTGAATTATCAAAGATATGCGGCAGGGTGGAGAATGATTTTCAAAAAAAAAAAAAGTTAAAACTAAAAGTTTACAAGAAATATTTTGATGTTTGAAAGCAAAAACTGTCTAATAATTGAAATGAATGGTCATGAAAATTTCTTTAACGTTGTAGCAGCAAAAAGTTTTTATGAACAATTATATATAACATAAAACTCAAAAAAAAGTTTTAGGTGAATATATATTATATATTTCTAATGCATTTGCAACATTTTTTATCTTCAATTCTTCCTTATTTCTTCCTCAAATCAGATATTATTGGTATATTTCTATAAATAAAATTCATTTCCTTACACAGTTTATAAGTGAAATTTGGTTTTATTACGTTAGTCGATTTCCGTACCCATAAGCAAATGAGAATGACCCGCCTATAATTTTATGTTGTAATTAAAAACATTACTTTTAATAGCGCTCTAAAAAAATTTTCTAGCAACTTTCAAATCAACGTACTTTTCAAATTAAAAGCTATTATTAAAATTGTTTCTAGGTTGGCTCTTGTTAAAAAAACTATCTAACTTTTTAATATTTCAAGTTCACCATTACAGTGGCTATTATTGTTTAGAAGATACATTCTTCAGATGAAAGATTTATACACGAACTTAATAAATCCATGTAAACTTAAATCCTTTGTTATTTGATTTCGCTGATTGATTCTACCAAATGGTATATAATTGGAAGATTGCCAATTAAAAAAAACAATTACTCTTTAGGTTGCTGTTTCAAATGGTACTTGTCATGGAAAGGCGAAGTCAGTGATTTTAAACCGAGGATGCATCTCTTGTTATAGTAGAGCCAACTAGGGTTTAGAGTACGTCTTTGCGTATCACAATATTCACATTTAACCCCTTTTCAAAGAAGGATATATTCACATTTCTTACAGATAGAGCACTTAAAGAACATCCGAGCCTAAGTTGGGACTTGGACGCGGGACGTCCACATCATGGAGAAGGCACTCTTTTCCTATGCCAAGATGCCCGTACTTCTTAGGAAATCTAAAGAATCATCATAATTACTATATTTTTAATTGAACGCAGGTTTAAGCAATTTCTAAAACCTATGCAGTATAAAAGCTTAGAGCAGGGGTAGGCAACGCGGCGCCCCCGATCGATTTTTAATACACCCTCGCTGGACTAATGTAAATGTTTGATAGCCAGAGCGATTTACTTACTCTTGTCAAACGGCGCTATACAGCAAGTAGTCAGTTGAGTTCAGGATTGTGCATAGATTAGCAGTTTGCTAACCTTGAACGTATCTAATAAAACACACGTATTTTTTGTTAGTGTTTGATCGTATTTAGAATAGACCACGCGTAGACTGTGCATTTAAAACTACCAAGTAATCTGAAGTAATTATTTTCTTTCAAAACCCATCATGGATAAATGTAAAAGAAAAAGAACATATTATTTTAACGATGAATGGAATATATTGTTTCGTTGATTACAAAGGGAAGTGTATTTTTTTGTTGTGTAATAATAGTGTTGCGATTCTCAAGAAAAGTAATATTGAACGACATTTTAAGACCGTTCATACCAATTTTGACTGTGACTATCCAATGAACTCTGAAATTAATAGAAAAAAATTATTTCTTTAAAATCTTCAATAACTAACCAGCAAAGTTTTTTACTAAACCACTGCAACAGCATAAAGCAGCAACGATCGCGACGTATAAAAAATCGCATTTGCTAGTTAAGAATAAAAAAACCATTAACAGATGGAGAATTAGTGAAAGAAGGAAGCCCTGTTAGGAGCTGCTGATTCACTTTTTGAAGAATTTAAAAATAAACAGGAAATAGTTTCAGCTATAAACACGTTGCAATTATCAGAACGAGCTGTTACTAGAAGAATTGAAGTAATTGCGGAGAATTTGGAGGCAGAATTAGCAAATGATATGGAAAATTATATTTTCTTTTCGCTACAGATGGATGAATCGATAGACGTGACAAATATATCACAATTAGCAATTTGCGTGAAGATGGTATTTTCTGATTTTACAACAAAAGTAGAATTCCTTAAAGTTCTGCCATTAAAGGGAAGCACCAGAGGTGAAGATATCTTTTCTACTTTTAAAAAGTATATAACAGATGTAAAATTACCTGTACAAAAGTTATCGCCAATTACAACACACAGGGCACCAGCGATGACTGGTTCGAAAAAAGGATATATTGCCTTAAATAGACAGGATTCCTTAATCCCAAAATTTATTTCTTATCATTGCCTCATACATCAGGAAATGTTATGTGCAAAAACAATCGGTTTTGAACACTTATTTACGATAGTAATAAAAATTATTAATTCCATAAGATCGGGAGCTATGCAACCTAGATTGTTTAAATTACTTTTAGAAGATGAGGGCGTTCAGTTCACAGATCTTCTTTTACATACTGAAGTGAGGTGGCTGAGCAGAGGTAAAATTCTTGAGTGGTTTATCAAGCTTTTGCCACAAATAAAGGAATTTATTGCATCAAGAGGCGAATTTTACGAGCAATTAGAAAATAAGATCTGGCTAATTTACCTCGGATTTCTGACAGATATAACGGCAAAGTTGAATGAATTAAATTAAAAAATACAAAGGGAAAAATCAGCATATCGCTGACATGATTAGTGAAGTAAATACATTCAAATGCAAGTTAGTGCTGTTGAAATCCTATCTATTGAAAAAATCATTATCACATTTCCCAAATATAAAATATACTGTTGAGAGTTTAAATATGAATAATGAAAATTTTACTGCTACATCATATTTAGAAATTATAGATAAGCTAATAGAATAGTTTTCTTCTAGATTTGAAGATTTTGCAGCATTAGAACCCGCTCTAAGATTTTTCATAAATCCATTCAATGTTACTGAAGATGATGTCCTTGAAATAGTTTCAGTGCATTTCGAGCTTCATAATATCGAAGACCTAGAATTAAAAATAATAAACTTTCAAAATGATGTCATTTTAAAAGCGCATAGTAATGATAAAATGTTTTGGAACTTAGTCGATGAAAATATTAGGTTGTTCGGAAAGTAATTTCGTTTTTTCCTGACAAAGGATTTAATTGCATTTTTCGCACCCAATTTCATACTTAAACCGCAAAATCATTTTATGTTTTAAGAACTGATATAGCAAGGCTTGAGTGTGAAAAAGTGCAGCTGATTCTTCGCAGTAGTTTTTGGATGGTGCCCTTTTAAATATGGAGAGCAATAAACAGCATTTTCGTCATTTTTTTTCTTTTTTGCTATAAAAGGTAAAAATGCTGTTCAAGCCAGAAATAAATTAGCCAATATGTGTGGAGAAGATGTGTTAACAGTACATCAGTACCAGAACTGATTTGCAAAATTTTTCCTTCAAATGAGGAGGCCAAAAACCACCTCGATCAGTTTTTTTTACAGCAAAGACCAAAAC
The DNA here is from genome assembly GCA_026543055.1 of Argiope trifasciata. Lineage (NCBI taxonomy): Eukaryota > Metazoa > Arthropoda > Arachnida > Araneae > Araneidae > Argiope > Argiope trifasciata. The sequence continues at coordinate 532,605 of JAPMOQ010067357.1, read as the reverse complement.
TTTTATGAGCGTGTAATCATGTTACTACCAAAAGGTATTAGACCAGAATGGCAATTTTCTAATTTAATAAATAATTTATTCATTAAACGAAAATTTCTTTTCATTTTGACACAAAAATACGAAATGACTTTCCGAACGACCCAATAAGTATCCTATTTTAAGGAAATGTGCGCAAAAAATTTATTCATATCGTGCAACAACATCCAATTGCGAGTCTTTGTTCTCACATATGAAATATTTGAAATCAAAATACCAAACAAAGCTTAATGACTCATATTTAGATAATTGTTTAAAGACCGGGAACTCTAAATATATCCCCAATTATAAGAAATTAGCTGAAAATATGGACACACTGAATTATATGTGTCATTACGTATGACACCAAAAAAATAAAGTTATAAAAAATCTGTTTTTTTAATGCCTATTTATATCTTTTGATTATCTGTAAAATATGCACCCTTGGTGATTTTCAAATTTAGTATTGCGTCCTTAAGGAGAAACAGGTTGCCGACCCCTGGCTTAGAGAATACTTTTATGCCAGATTTTATATCTTATATTAAATAAAATAGTTTTTGGGCAAGAAAATAATTATAAAAATGAAATTATTCAAAAATTATAGAATATAGTACTCTTATTTAACAGGTTTGGATCATTTAAATAAATTCCTGAACGAATTATAACAAATGTATGGAAAAATATAAAGTGACAAATTTGATATGACGCTTCCATTGTAAAGCATTCATATAATTTTGTTGGAAATTATTTTGCCGAAATTTAACTTAAGTTTATAATTTCCATTGTGTAGGTATTTTTAATTAATATAAAACAAAGAAATCATTGCTTAGCCAATGAAAAGTTATGAAAAATCTAAAATATATGTTTCTCTTGGTAGGTGCACTATTAAAAAATTCTTAATATGGGAAAAACTGCAATATTTGTATTGAGAAGAAATGGAGTGAATGAAACAGTATCAGCAATTCAAATACTTTGACCTTCCTCCAAAATTCAAAAGTTATAAACCTTCCAATTATAAAACTGTTTATTACTGATTTTTAACATTCTTGCTATTTTAAAACACTGCAGTTTGAGCAATGATTCATATAATATGAATACAAACATAACAGTTGTATTTTAACAAAATGGGAAACAATCTTTATATTAAATATTGGAAATCATGCAACCAAAGAAAGTCTGTAATTCAAAATAATCCATACAATTAATAAGGGGTTGTTAATTATCAAAACCACTGAAGATGCTAACACGTAATGCTTAATATTAAAATATTAAAAATTAAACTTAAATATTAAAAATTTTACTTAATATTAAAAAAATATGTTTTATTGGTTGTCACTTAATAGAAACATTAACTACTTAAATCTTTTAAAATACCTCAAGATATAAAAGCAACTATTATTGCGATTTAAGTTTAATGTGATTATTCATTTTTTTTATTTGTTTTAGAAACAAAATGTTTTACTTATCTTCTATTGTTTTCACTATTTCGGTTAATTTACTTCAGTTTCTCAGTATCACCCATGATAGTTTCCGATAACTTAAATACTTAATACATCTGAATCTTTGCAATAATATTATTTTTCCTGTTTATGTAAAAAGAATCATATGAAATTTTTTGAGCACTTTCTCTAAAAACCAAGAAGTTCGATCCTTTAGATACTTCCTGAAATTCCATAGGATACTTCATCAATCTTGACCTTCTTTTTCTATCTGCCAATATTTTCAGAAAGGAGGGAAGAAGCCATTCTTCAGGAGTTTATCTGTATAAGGAAAAAGGGAACCCCAAGACAAACAAAGAAAGAAGTCTAGGGGATACTTAGAAACCATAAAGACTGTTTCTTTTACTTTTTAAATTGAATGAAATCACTTCATAATATTTATTTAAGATATATATTTTCCTTTTCATGTAAAAATTTCCCAATATATATATATTAGTTATTATATTGGTATACAATCCTTCAGATTATTTATTATATATATTTTAATTTCATTAAAATGGGTTAACATCTTTAATATTGAACTGTACTGGAGTCTCGCAGTTTCACTATTTTAAAGCAGTGTTTATTAATTAAATAATTCATTGTTAAAATAAGTAAAATGGTATTTGAAGTAAATGCATCTAACTATCATATACCTTATTTGATGTTTACTAATTAACATTGTGCTTAAATCACTTTTTAATAGCTTAACTCATCAAATTATATTATATTGGCATTAATAGGTAGTAGGTATTTTAGCGTGGAACTAACAAACAAAACAAGTAAAGTAAAAAAAAAAAAAATTATGAACTTAACTCTGAACCCTAGAATATTGTGACTTAGAGATCTGGGAACCAGCAGGGAAAGTTCCAGAATACTTTTCTGGAGACAGTAAGAAAAGTCCAGTGAACTTATCTGGTAAACTAAAGAAAGGACAAGAATCTTCAGGCACACGAAATAAAGAAAACATAAATAAAGGAATCAAATAAATATTTACGCATGTTGTGAATCGTATTACTGCTAGCAGGATTCGAAATCACGATGTCTTGACCAGAGAGAAGACCATTCGGCTATGGAGAGTGAACTGCTTTTATTCAATACGACAATATGGAATAATTCGTATGAAGCATTTATGATAATACTATTATTATTCTTTATTAAGCAGCTATTATGGTAAAAGTGATAAATGTTTTTTTATCAATATTTTATTATCATTATATTTCATATTGTAAGATATGGGTGCATAATTTTGCTGTAATTAATTTTTCAAAATAAATGTCGAACATTTTTTGGGGGATTTTGTGCTCAATTCAGTAACTGTAGTGATAATAATTTTAAAATGATGTGCATATATTTTTCAAAATTTCCATTTGATAAGCAGTCTTGGTTTTTTGCACTTCCTTAATTTTTACTAGATAAAAACCAAATATTTACAAAGAAATATTTCAAGCTTGTGCATTTATTTTATTTTAAAATTATTTTGTATTTTCAATTTATACTTATACGTTTTACAATCATTCTAACATATAATGTATTATATTAAGCTTAATGAACCTTGCTTGGTGCATTACAAATTTTTAACAGTTTTAAAATATATATAAAATATTTAAAGAAAAATATCTTGAAAAGCAGACATATAACTTCTTCCGAAGAATGGTTTGAGAACAGTGAAAGTTTTAGGAAAATTTAATGGTCCATAGACAACAGACATATTGTTGTTTTCTTTGGTATAGCACAGTGTATATCTACAAAAAATGTCGTTTTCTATTATGTTTAGAGAAATTGACATGAAGAAAACATAAATTCTACACCAGAAAAAATTGCAAGAAACATCTTCAAAATGTGCCTTTCTTTTCACCCAAGAGAATATTTTTTGTGTGTATTCGACTCGAAACGACACTGCAGGTATACCGCTGGACATACCATTAGAATCCCCGGAATGACATCCTTGTGGAATGGTTTACTACGTTTTTTCCTGTACAATCCCGTCAGGGTGGTTGTCCCTTTTCATTCAAGGGGAATGGGAGATTTCACTTATCTTAAAGGTAAAAGGAAAGTGAGATAGAGAAAGCTTTCACGCTCAGAATGGACTTTGAAAAAAATTTAATAAAATGGATCCTAACATATATTTATTAATGTAATGAAATTATTTAAACTTGTAAAGAGGTAATGTAAAATATTTTTATATAAGTTATATGCTATCCATATTGTTTTATATAATAAAACTCATTCACTATATTAATAAAAGTAAATAATTTCTTTGTTGAAACAAAAAGTTGCTGTATATTTCCATGATAATTAAGTAGTTAAGTTTACAAGTTGAATTGAAGTGAAACTTCAGATTTTAAATTATATAGTATAGAACTACACAAAATTGTTTGACCAGGCGATTGGATAATTTTTTTGTAATCTTAATTTCACAGGTTGGAAAGAGAATCGATTGAAAAATGGCCAATTTATATTTTCTTAGGCAAATAATTAGTCGATTCAAAATTTCGAAACAGTTGCCTCTGATGTAGGTTATAACTGCTCCATTGTTAAAATCCCTCTATATTGAGATTATTCGAGTCAAAATAATTTACTAAATCGGATAAACCAATGAACTATGAAAGAAAGTATTCATAATGGATAATACTTTTAAGCCTTACACTTTATTTTGTTATATAATAATTTCAATGTACTTAATCATATCTAGACAGTGAATATTTCCATTTCATAAAAACAAATTATATTGAATTGTGTAAGTTTATTATCTTTAAAGAATCTGTTCCAGCATAATGCTATATTAGTACTGCTGGAATATTTCGGTAACGCTCAATTCATTACTGAATAAACATTTTTGGGTTTTTCAAAGTTTTAATTAATTTTTTTTTGTCTAAAATGTTCTTAATTTTCCCCCTGGGAAAATATCTTTGAACTCCAAATTTGTTGCATATGCAACTCAAACTATTTTAGATGTATTTCACTCTTCTATTTATTCCGTTATGAATTTTCTTAATTTTCTATTTATATAATTATGCATAGTTTTACATAATATGAAAGAAGAATTTTTAAAATATAAGCAATTTTCAAAAAATTTTCCATTATTGCGTGATTTTGAATTTAAAACTTACTTGTAAGTACACCAGAAGTTAAAGAAAAATATTAAAGCCTTTATTTATATTAAAACCTGATCAATATGAAAAATATTGAAAGTGTTGGGAGTATCCATCAACATTTGGAAAATGAATTAAAAAAATCTAAAATAATTTGATCTACTCAATTTCCTTCCTACAGTGAAATACATTATGGATAAATATTCTTAGTATGTAAAACTGATTAAAATAGAAATAAAAATGCAACACAAAAAATCAATATCTTTGAATTTTTTTTTAAATTTAAAATGTTACGAAAACAAATTTTATAGATTTTGAGGAATTGTAGGGAAAATATATAAAAAATTAATTTCATTTTAATTCATTAAAATTCTGATCAAATTTCAGCAAAATATGTATGCTCTAAATTTAATATAACTACAACAAAAAGAGTGCGAAGCAGAACGTCAATTCACACATATGTACATATTCGCCATAATATTAGAAGAGGTAAAACCAAGAACATTCCTATTTCTTCAAAATACAAGTAATCGTTAACAAAATGCCTTTATAGTGCGTGAATGGAAGTAAATGTACTTGAAATTTCAAATTTATCTCGTTTCAAAATGAGTCAAAGGGAACTTTTTTTTTTATTAAAATTGCATTCTAAATTATATTTAAATAAAATAATAAATAAGTGGAAGTTCTATCTCCTCTTTTGACTAATAATCTTGACTAAAAATAAATAAATTAGAAGTAATTGTGAAGTTAATTACATCCTTCCAAACTGATTATTAAATTTAAAATTATCGAAATCCGTATGCATTGTTAGACTTTTCATCGATTTTTTTAAAAATTTATCGAAATTGCAATTACGTTATATCAAATTACTGATACATATGGTACTCAAGATAATTCAACAAGGATCCTTTTTAAATCAAATTAACATTTCCAATTCTTATTTGAATTTTTGAAAAAAATTAAATCACATCTGTTAAAAAATAGTGACAATTTAAAATTCTTTATTTTATCAAATGTTATAAAACAACTAAGTTTTAGAGAATGATTATCCTTTTAAAAATGAAATGGAAATTAAGTGTTATTTTTAAAATACACCCACTATTTCCAATAGAAGTTTGGAAATTTTAAATTAATTGCCTTTTCGTTCATGCAAAATGTCACTTTATCTTTTTTAAAATTATACATTTTCATCCAATTACTCTCAAAATAAAAATCATCAATCGACATAATTAAACAGTATTATTTTAAAGCCCTTTCTTGGAAAGTTATCAGTGTTATTTTGTTGTTAATTATTGATTTTAATCTTATTTTATTAAAATCTGTAAAATGATTGTTGTGTCTTCAAAAATAAACTATTTTTAGTTTCCTATCCTTTTCAACATAACACAAAATTAACATGAAATAATTAAAAATACATTATATTATTTTATGAAATTAAATCATAACAAGATCATGGTTTCTAATGATAAAGTGTTTATTTTTAATTTCATAGCAGATCCATAATATTTATTATTAAATCTCCTGTATTATATACCGAAATTATTTGAAGAAACATTCCGAGGTGAAATTTCTATTGAAAATATTTTTATAAATAAGTGGCCATGTTCAAGAACAACAAACATAATACATACAGCATGAAATGTACTAATTGTACTTGTTGTCATTTCTGTCTTAGTTCTATAAGCTTTATTCATATCATGTTTGGCATTCTAGTAAAAAGTATTTTCATTTATTGGTTTATTTATCTTACATGAAAAAAAGGAATTGATATATCTAATAGCAAGGCTAATGCCGATAAAGAGAGTCCGATTAACCTCTTCGTCGTCCCTATCACCTTTAGAGAGTAATTTTGTAGGGCACCCAAACATGCTTTTCTGCATTTAAAAATTAGTAAGCGTTTAAAATGCTTTATAAATGCTTAATTGTTTGAGTTTTTATTTTTGTTTGTTCTAATACTGCGAAAAACAGAGGAAAAACATAAATTTTTGCTGACATGAGTAGATGGTAGAAGAGTTAAATAAACCATGTGTACATTTTGATTTACATAAAAAATATGTGTAAACAGGAAGCTATTTACACATATTTAACTTAAACTATTAAACAGATTAAAAGAATACTTGAGAAATATATGGATAACACTTTAGGAAAGGGAGTCAAAATCTTGTTTCATCAACTCTTTGTAAGATTCTGTGGTTCTAATATATATAAAGTTTAATCCAGCTTAGTTGATAGTTGGAAAATTGCAGCTTACTTAAAAGAGGATACAAATTAAATGTGACACAGTAATCCCTAACTATTGCATTCTTTGCGAAATGAAATAATTTTAAAGGAAAATGACAAATTGTATTATTGTTTTAGAATTTTTCCTTTGAATTGCTTCATATCATAGGTTTTAAGATGAAAAAAAATCTAAAATTCAGTACGATAATTGCATTTTTTAAAGGACCTTTGTATTTTTTTAATAATTCATTAAAACCGAATACCTTTAATATACAAATAAATAATAATATTAAATGTACAAGATTTGTAAACATAGAATTTAATCTTCTCTTTGCAAACTGATTTCTGCGTTTAAGAAAATCACAATTATGATAAAGAATTAATTCAACAATTACTCAAATTTTCTTTTTATTTTTCAGTTATATTTCAGATTTTATAATTTGATAAATGGATCATACTAGGAAAAATGATAAATGAAAAAAAAGAATGTTTCTCGAAAGATATTTCATTTTTACAATTATTTATTAAAGGGAGAAATTATATTTTGCTATGAAATTACATTGTCGAGTAAAAACAAGACTTTCGATAAATCGGAAAACAAATGCTCAACTTTTCTAGATATTTTCCAAAAATGATTCTTAATTTGATTGCTTTGATAATAAAATTATCTATAAAATTTACTGTTGTTGGCAACAATTGGTAATTCTTTATTTAAAATCAAATTTTCTAAGATATTTGAATAAATAAATGCTCTAAGAAAATCTAATTAAAATCAAAACTATAAATGTAATTGAGAAATGAATAAAAAGATTGTAGATTCTGCATTAAATACCGTATTAAAACCTTTTTCTCCAACTAACATTCCTCAGATAGTTTTGAGAGCAGAAGGCTTTGAACAAATATCTGACAGAAAATTGACCAAATTTTTATTTTTGATTAAAGATTGTAAGTTTCTGAGATTTCAGAATTTTTAACATCAGCCAGTTTGAATGATTTTATATCATTTACTGTAAATTTTCTTGAATACTGAATGAGCTGTAACTTTTGAACTCATGATGTCCATTATTTAAATTCAAAATCGGAAGCAATTTTTTTCTAAAATGATCAATTTATAAAAAAAATGAGACTTTGAATATTTATCTTCAAATAAGTCATCAAAATCTTTCTACACCAAGAAAAATTTAAGAAGTTTAAGTTTGAGCATGTTAAAGTTATTCTTACATTGCATCATGCCATAGTTTTATTTTTCTTAAACTAAGGGGAAACCTGGAATTTTTCTACGTTGAAATCAATAATGCATTAAACGTTATTCAAGCAATAAAACTTTCGGTACCATTTTCTTAAGAAATGGGACATATTTTCTTCAATACCCTTATTTCCATTCAGAATTAAGAGCAAATTTTATAATGTATCTTGGCTTCTTAAGAATTATCAATATTCATTACATGGAAAAAACCTATTTTTTACAGGTTACAAACCCTTTTTTTTCTAACAGGCCGATTTGAAAACTTTTTTCATTCTTTTTTATTCATTCTTAATCAAAATTTAAAAATATTTAAAATTTAAATTTGATTTTCCATCGAAAAATATAATTTCTATAGCGAAAAACATATTTTTCATCACCTACAAATAAAAACTTTGCTCAGAATAATTATTTTTCCTCTGTTTCTTAAAGCAGCAATAACAGGATTAAAAAATAAATATTTGATTTCAAAATCCATTTCATTTTCATTGAAACCCGTATAAAAAAATCAATAGAAAAGAAAGTGAATTTTCGATTTGCTCTAGATTGAAACAGTTAAGTTTAGGTTTAGTAAATATTTTTTCCTTAAGAGATGTTTGCAAATGTATAATTTCATGACGCTTCTTTGGTTTACAACGAATTGAATCCATCTACAATTCTTTTTCATGTTCCAGATACATATATCAAGAACAAAATGAAAAACAACTTCTTTCAGATCAAAAGTACAAAGTGAAAGTTTAAACTACGAATTTTGAGGTTTTAAAAAAATCATATTTGGTAGATGATACCATGATTATATTTCTTGAGGTTTCTTATTCCTCTTCTTTAAAAAAATATTTTAAAGTTATTTATGATTTATTTTCCACATTTACTCTGAACCTTTATAAAAATATTGATATTTTATTTTTCGAATAAAATACTGCTCTGTCTACAAATGAAACAATTATGCATTTGCAATGATATATAAAATTGTAATAAATGAAAGGAAAAATCAGTTTTAAAGCTCTGTTAAATGTCATCATTTAATTTAAGTACTAACCCAAGTATTAAATTAAATTTCTAGATGTTAGATTTAGTAATTATTGGAATTACATATTAAGTACCTTTCCTCATATAGCGTTTATAAAGTAATATTCGTTGCGGTAATATAATATCCTTAAAGATGATACACTGTTTAATGCAGTAATAAATGCATTGACTATTATATCTAGTATTCATCATTTGTCTTTACAATGTTTTATAAATTGAAATATAAAAATATAATCATTTTCTAATACAACTTTATCAACAACGAATAACTATTTCATTATCGATACTTTTATTATCCTTAATAATGTATAGACAAATTATTTGATTATTTGTTATTAATAATTGTAGCATAATTAGTGTTTAGTTGTATTATAATAGTGTTTTCTGATGCAACCTTTTACCGATAATTACACTGCAGGTGATTGATTGCTGCATGGATAATCCGCTATATCTGCACCGTTTCGACTTCACTAAGCCGAGGATGATGTGTGTCCAGGCATCATTCTAAGCATCTAAGTTGAGGATGCCAAGCATCAATTATGAGTTAATCTCAAGTTCTCATTTGTTTTGAATTACTTATAATTGCATACATGAATAACTGAAACTGAAAAGTCAAACCATACGATATTTTAAATTATTTTCATCTTAAAAATGCAATTGCACTTTTAGCAAATATTGTTGGGGGTTTAATATAACCAAGTAATAAGAGCATTTGTTAATTGTGTTTATTCCATTTAAAATGATAATTATTTAACAATTGATTTCTCATAATTTTTTAGTTTTCATATGTTTTTAAAACTCTGGTTAGTTTTTTTCCGCTAAGCCATAACCTAATTATATAAATTCATAGAATGTTCGATTAGTTACTTTTCAGTCGTAATACGAATTATTCAAAGCAATGTTATTATTTAAGAACCTGAATCAAAATCTGCTGTGAATAAATTTATTTTAATTTTACTGTCAATTTTACTATCGATATACATCGAAAGGACAATCAAAGTACCAATTATATTTAAGGAACAAAATAGAAATTATTTTCTTTACTTTTCTAACATTTATTTCCAACAACACTCTCCAAACGTATTTTCAAGACAAAATTGTAAATATATTCGAGAAAACTGAATAGTAAGAAGGTTATATAAATACTTTAGATGTCAAAATTGTAATAAATTCTGGAATTTATATTATGCTTTGTATTCAAATACGAAAAATATATATTTCCAAAAAAAATTATGATTTTTGAAAAAATGTAAGACTTATGAAAATGTGATATTTTTTCATACAAAGTGACGTTTTACTAATAGTAAAGAAGGATTTTTTTATTACTAGCATATTTACATATAAATATTCATATTTTATTAAATTATTGCACAGAATTCTTACAAGATGATTTTAATGAAATACTACTTATCTATAATAACTAATTCCTGTTTTAATAAAAACCCACATCAATATTTATTTTCAGATCAATAATTTTAACAAAAATGTCTCACGCGTTTTAAAATATTGCAAGTATTTATGTTTTATTTTCAAAACCAACAAAACCATTGCAAGGAGAGTTTAATACATTTTCAATCACATGCTTCAAACAAATTATTTTTAATAAAAAAATTATTTGCTGCATTTTTTATTTAGTATTTTTATTTTTAAAACATAAACATTTAATATTTAAAGTATGAACAAAATAATTGTTTGTTATTTTGAAGTGCAAGACATTTCTAACTAGCTGATTACATAGATTTAACAACGAAGGGTGGGAGTTGAAATTTGAAAAGCAAGCAATTTGACTGTTCCTTTCGAGACTTTACTTCCGGTTCTAAAAATATAACTGGAAGTCGTTCAGCTTGTAAAACTCGACGTCGAAAATAAAGATCAGAGAAACTTGATACGATTATTTGTGACATTCTTTTGACAAGCAAAGAGATTGCTTTTCTAACATTTCCGAAGGAATTCTCAGAAATTTTCTTAGTTTCGATTGAATTTACTTTTAACAAGTTTTCTTAGATCAGAAAATTATGCATTTCTAAGGGAGCTGAAGTTGCATATTCTTGTGAATTTAATATACTGAATATGAATTTCAAATCCCTGACATAAGTTTTAAACTCTTATTATTCGAATATAGAAAATTGCAAAGCATACTTTTTTCAGAAAAAGTTTTATTTTGCTGAGAAGAAAATATATGAGTTATAATTTGTCACTCAAAATTTCAAAAATAAAAAAAATGTTGCTTTAAAAATCTTTATTACGAATTTTTATTCATTTAAAGATATCTCATAAATGGATACATGCACAGACAAATTCTATTACAAACAAAATTGTTAAATTTTTCACAATGAGAATTTTTAAATTTAAATTAAAAAGATTAACAATATTAATCTTCAGAAACAAAAGCAAACGTTTTTTATAAAGCTAACCATTCTTATATTAAAAAAAGAAGAAATTTTTAAAACAAATACTATGTCATCAAATATATTCATAATGTGCTTCAAACTAAATAAAAAACAGTAATCTATTATTGTTAATGAGTGAAAAGAAGCACTGACGTTATAGATAAATTTCATGGCAAATAGTAGCCTTGAGAGATGAGAAAATATCATTTAAATAGAAGGCATTTTAAACAACCTTGATTTGTATACAAGAAAATACTTGTCATTTGTATCAAAATCACAAAATTATTTTGTTGTTTTTAATTATCTGGTGTAAAGAACATCTCATCAATATTTTAAATATTTTATTCATATTTTCACAATTTTCTTATGTTTTAAATAATGAGAAAACTGATTGGTGTAAAATTAATTAAAATAACTTCCAGAATAAACTGCATGTTTGTAATTTTTCCCCATATCAAAATATGCGGAGATAAACTAATTTTTCTTAGTTGCTATCTGCATTAAGCATCAAAAAAGATATTACAATGAAACTAAAAAATAATAACCATTTATTTGAAATCCATCATCAGCTGTAATTGCAATTGCAACTGCTGCATTTTTACTAAGCATTTAATGTATCTTTCTATTTGAATATACTAGCTCAGTTTCGTTTTTTTCTAAACATTCTTTGCAATTTTGATAATTAATAATTAAATATATTTTAACAATATCATTATATCCCCATCTAATACATTGTGAAAATTTAAAATACAACAAAATAGGATTAAGATCTTAGGAAACTCTCACTTTAAAATTTGACAAATCAAATTCAGAAGCGATATATTTTAATTAATTTTTTTTAAAGTTTGAAATTCCTAACAGTACAGAAAAATAATTTAAAATGCATTATGCATTCAAAGGATTTGAATTTTTTTCAAGTTTTCAGTGTTACTTAATGTTATTTCAAATTAATTGGGATTATAATTTTATACTTTCTGTTATCTCTCAGGGTTACTACATTGATATTTAAATTTATTGTTCGAGTTCTTTATTGAAATAATAAGCAATATAATTTGTCATCAGAAATATTTTTAGAAAAGAACGCTTAGAACTAATTTGAATTAATTATAGGCATGATATATATATATTGTTAATGCATGTGTCTTAAGTTTTCAAACTGATTATTTGAATGCATTTACAAAAGTGAAATATTTGCTAATTGATAACAAAAAGCATTTAATTGCTGTTTACGATTTTAAAAGATGCTTTTGAATATGTTGCTCAAAATTAGCAAATTCAGTAATTCAATATAAATATTGCTTAAAATTAATCATGATATGGAAAAAAATTAGTCTGAGGTAGCAGAATTTATGGAATGGCAATATGCATACATACAGATAGTAGTAGTTTAGCAGGTAAAATTTATTAATGGCAATCATTGGCAGTCTTACTTTTGTGTTCAAGTTATTGGAGTTAATTTTTTTGACTTGATTATAATCATACGAGTAGTATTAACAAGATTTGAAGGAGAAATACTATTTAGAGCTATACACATAGGAATTCCATTTCGAAAAGCATTCAACATTTAGACTCCACAGAGTCAAGAATACACAGGGAATACCTACTTTCAAATATAACTTTAACTATAAAACCGATGTGGCCTATCACCGACACTTCATGGTTGAGACCTGTGATGGGCACGTCGAACTTTCATCATAAACAGACAAGTAAAATGGCATGAAATAACACCAGGAATCAACTCTAGAAATAGATGTCTGCATGCCTGTTAGGACAGTACGGCGAAATTTTGGCCTTAATAGGTTATGGCAGCAAAATACTAATTCGAATGCTTTTTAACAGCACGACATTGCCTTCAACACTTTACCTTAACTATTGACTATATTAGTTGAACAGATGACTAATGAAACATTTTGGCTTTATAAGATGAGTTACGAATTCAGATTTCCAGATATGACAATAGAGTTCGAGAGTGGGGCGGATTTCACTAAGTCATAGATCCAAGTTATCAGTAAAATTACTACGCACTTAACTCCATAATGATGTGGACTCTTTTTACATGGAATAGACTGGACTCTCTATCATTATTTGGAAAAAGTTATTTCATCTTCTTGGAAGCCATTTGCAGCCATTCATGCAACAAACGACGGTTTGGTTTTCATGGCATAATACAGATTCACCGTACCAAAATTTTTTGTTTTGTGACTGCTTTGAAGAATGTTCTGGGCATTTCAGAGAATGATAGTCGCCTTCATTATAAGACATGAAATTCATAGAGTATTGTAGAGGTCAGTTTATGCATAAAATTCTTCACCGACAATACTTCTGGAATTATAGACGTTTACAAAAGCAGCATGACTAAATATTTCTGATTGTGCCTTCCAATGACTTGTTGAACATTTATAGTTACTGCACTTCTTCTGGAAAAAGGGGATCTGACATTTTGTTAGGAGGTATATAATGACTTTTATTACCTAAGTGTTTTTCTTGAATTGAGAAGAACAAAAATATCTATAATTCTACATTTGTGAAAATTTAACCAGAATCGTGTCTGAAAAATAATTATTAAAGGACTCAGAGTGAAGCGAAACTAAATTTTTAATTAGATTAAATTTCCTTAATATTGTAACAAATATATAATTTGTGTTATTAATCAACTAATTGTATTATTAATTCCTGCTTTAAATATATATAAGATAAAAACTCTTTTTTTTAATATTATGTCAAATTATTAATCATACATATATAATGGACCGAATCTTTAGCACAGAAATTTATTACATTTTCTTTTTGAAATTAAATTTAGAAACCAATCTGTGAGGCTTTTTTTATTCTCGGTAATTTCAATAAAATGAAGCTGTTTCAAAGAATATGGTTCTATTTGTTGGTTTGATGAACCTATCTTTCATTTAAAATTTTGCTAGAGCATTTTCCTGCATATAAAATATTATAAAACTATTAAAGAATGAATTTGAAAAGGAAATATTTATCGGCATAGAAATGTTACGGCTATCTTCATATTTAAATATAAAATGCTTGCGATAGAATTTCCATCAGATGTATAAGCGAGGCAGTTTAAAGTAATAAATGACATAAGTGAAATGGTCTGGAATTTTATCAGATGTCTTACTTAAAATTCTCTGGAAGATAGGTTATATAGAGATGTAATTTAGCTAAAATTGGAATATAAATGAATAAATATTAAAATGAAAATGAAAATAATGGACATAAAATTAATAACTGAACTGAAGATAATTAAATTTTCATCACTACATGAAAAACATCATATATAATTTTTACATAGATAGTAACAACTTCAGACATTAAAATGTATCATTCGCTATTGTTCGTTTAATATTCTGGTATTTCTTTATGTAAGAAATTATAATTTTTTTATTTATAGAATACCTTTTTCTTAAATCTTAAACCAGCTACTCAGACCCGCCTGAAAGCACAGGAAAAATCTGAATGACATGACCACCACAGCAGCAACAATGGCGATAACTATGATTGTGTTCTGCGGGCCTTCAATGGCAAAGGAACAACCCTTCCTTAGGCAATCCATGGAAGAAGCCAGACCACTCGGAATTTCGCATAACCTCCAGGAGGGCAAGCTCAAGCCACTATTCCAGAAGAATCGCATCCTCATTTCGAGGACCTCCACTCTCGGAGAAAGGCAGAAACTCGTAAAAATAATTTTAAATTTTAAAAATGATAATTTGTTTTTTTGGATTTACTGAATGAATACGTAATCGATAATCAAACTAAAATTATCCTCAAAAATATTAAAATATTAAAAGACAGCCCGATCGTTATTACATTTACTCACATTTTTCCGTATCCACCAAGGCGGTGAGAATTCACCACCAATCTGGAAGTTTCTCGATCTCAAATACGAGTTTCTCCCCTCTGCTGGGATTTCTATACATTATTAGACGTTGATTCTATAGTTGAATAATATAGAATTAACGGTTAATGGTTAATCATTGATAACTAAAATAGAATAGATACATTCGGGAAAAGTTATATTTCCCTAGAAAACACCACTTATACACAAATTAAGTGAAAAAATTTCATATTAGGAAAAACACAATATTTTTCCCTTAACATTTTTTAAAAAAAATATCTGTTTTCAGATTTTGAATGTTAATTAAAACTTTAAATTTTTAATCTGAATTAATCTAAGCAGACTTGCGAACTTTCATTTAACAAAAAGTTGAATGAAATGAATGCGAACTTTCATATAAAAAGAAAATTTTATCAGCTATTTAATTTTGAAACAGCGATTAAAAATATGCGAATTTATAAGTTAAATTCTTTTATAAGCGACAAAGATCAGGCATAGGGAATTGCATCAAAAATATATTAAGCTATTAAATGTTACTTCTTGACACTGCATAATAAAATCCAACATCCATCAGTTAATGGATTTTGGATTTCTACTTTTAAAAGGAAAAAAAATTGACCTAATTACAGAATTTAATTTCTGGTATTATACTTCTTCTTTATTGAGGCTGTGAGTACAAAACCGCAAGTGCAATTATTGATATTACTTGGAAAGCAATTAAAAAAGTGTATTTTATATCTATCTAGAACAAAATAGTATTATACGATGGAAATAAATTGTGTTATGACAGTAAATTATAATGAATGAGATATAATTGGAATTCCAAAATAAAAATAATAATGTGGGCTTAATTTACTTCATATTAAAGTTTTCTTCTAAATTTTTAATGCTTTAAATAAATATGCTGTCGTAATTAATTATACAATTACATTCACGAGGATTTCGTCACTGTTTGAGAGAGTGTTATTGTAAAGTAACAACATTTTTTTTTCAACTTTAAGGCCTAAAGACTTTTATTATTGATAAAAGCATTCAGCTCCTTATAATACATTCGTTTTTATAAATAGATTCTGACGTATTATTTTATCTTCTAATGCAATAGCATATTTCTTGAAATATTAAATGTAAAAAAATTAATCTGCTGTATTAAAACTTTTCATTAAAATTCGTATATAACAACTGTTGACATTTTTATTTTACTGTTGACACAAACAACTGTTGACAATGACATTTACACGCACATACACATTTAGTTTAGAGTTTATAAAAACAGATTTTTACTCGACAAAAAAAGTGTTAACGCAAGATTGGAAATCAATTTTTAATTGTTGTATTTTTATTAATTTGTAAAAGCTACAGAATAGGTTTATGGATGGAATAACGCATAGTGTAAATGGTTTCCACGACTTTGCCAGAACATACGTACTCTTTTCTTGACATTTTATACGACCACTATGCATAAATGTGCTTGGATTTGATGCAGAAAAATTAGATATGGAATTTATATCTTCAATGAATGGATGTTTGTGGACTTGTTGGCATAAATCTTTTCCTTTCATATAACTTTATAAAAAGGCATTCAGGGATTTCAAATCACATTATTATTACTAATAAAGGAGGCTGAATGTAATTAAATTATTATAAATTTAATAAAGTCATTATAAGTGTAATGAATTTAATTAAATAATTATAAATTCAACTAAATTATTAATAGAGATTAATTAGTTATTAATTCTGATGACATCAATAAATATACATTGAGAGAGTAGTATTTTCCCTGAAAAAACTATGTTTTTTTCTGTTTAAGGAAATAAAATCTATTTTCACTATTTCTTTAAATTGAGAAAATTGAATACCATCTTTTTATACATGATGACTTAAAGTTCTTTATATAATATTTGTTTCTATCTTATAAATTTCATTTTATCATTATTTGTTTGTTTATTTAACCGTCTTCATTCAAATATAAATGATATGCACAGCTTTATATATGTTTGTAAGGACTACTCTTTAAAAAAATCGTGTTTTCTTTAATAGTAATATGAATACAAGTGCAATGCTCATTCACTGATATTTAAACAAAACTTTTTCTTGAAAGACACCCAAGATATATTTAACCACGAACATTAAACATCATAAAATAGGGAGATAAATATACTTATGAGAAACCATAGCACTGTCTATATTCTACTATCTTTGGTTCTTATACAGGCACTTCAAAAAACCCAAACAGATACTTTCTTTAATGTATGAATACGCCTGCTATAAATTGTTTCCCTTTTTAAAAACAACTTCTATTTTGATGCAACTGAACTCTTTTTAATAACCGTGTCTCAACTCATCTAATATTCTCTTCAAAACTCATAACAAGCATATTCAGCACAGAAAAAATTCAATTCAATCAAAACAGAGAACATTATGAATGCGTTGTATTCTTCAAACAATGAAGTATTAAAACAAAATAAGTCCAAGGTTTTTTTCAAAAAAAAAAAAAAATCAAAACTAATTTATTCAATGCGAATGCATAGTATGATGAAATATTCAAAATCCTTTAGAATCTTGAGCCTATATATTATATATATATAGAAAGAGAGAGAGAGAGATAAAGAGAGAGCGATAGATATAGTCGCATGAAAAAATCTTAATTGTAAGAATTTTTTGTTGCTGATTATTTCTGAAGGACGCAAAGTATATATTTGATTGATTTACACTTTGGCATGTATTTATCTCACGTAATTATTTTTATCCTAATTTAAATTTTAAACCCATTTTGAAAGGAAAGCAACTCTGATTAATTGTAATGCAATTTATAAACAATTATTTAAAATTAGAATATGTTAAAGGGAATTTGCCCTATATCAGTATTTATTTATTACATTTATGTTCTTCATTAAGTTTAGATATTTATCCAAAAGATTGAAACAAGAGAAGAGATACAATAAAAAGCCCGATGCATATTTTTTCACTTTAATACTAAACGAATATTAATGTCATTTTTATATGCTGATAGTATGTAATCAGTTTGACTTTAGAAGCAGATAAAAGTATTTTTTTAACTATAATTTTTCTACCCTACAATATAAACAGAAAATTTTAAGTTTAAAAGTTTGCACATGAATTATAATAGATCCAAGGTCATAAGTTATCTTACATTTTCTAAGAGATAGTTTCATATAAATTTATAATTTTCAGCACGCACAAAAAGTAGTATTTCTAGTTGGGAAAAAAGATAAAAATGCTGTAAATTCACAGAAATAATTCACAAAATCATATATCTTTAAGCTACAAAGCTGTGTTCAGACTTTTCAAACAGAAACAAAAAAACTCTGAAATAAAGAAAAAAAAATAGAGAAATGTAAGAATAAGAATAGAAAAAAAAATTCAGCAAATAAATTCTAAGAATAAGAATAGTTTTATTCTGTAATACCAAGAAATAACCAAAGCAAATAATAAAAGAAATACTAGTCAAACTGAGTTCGGTAGGGACCTTGTTTCCAGCAACTGTATTCGAAGGAAAAAAATTATTTTCTTCATGTTAGCTGCCGCCGATACTTTCTGTTTCACTCTTTTTATTGTACAATACTTGACCGTGAGAGAAATCACTCGAAAAACTAGTTAGGTACATTGTTTTCTTCACATTTCCTGTAACAAAAAATAGTGAATACCATTTTCTGTTCTTTAAATTTATAAAAGATATGAAGCTATTTTTCAACTCCTAGTTATTAGATTGAATCAACATACTAAAAAAACTCTTTGATAAAACAGTATAAAGAATTATTATCTTTAAGTCAGAAATGCAATCACAGTTAGAATAGACGATAAAGGAATGAACATATTTTGTGAAACAAGCATTTATTAAAACTACCATTTTTGTTTTATCAGGCTCTGCATATGCTTGGTTCTCATGCATATGCTTGGTTGTGGTTCTCATTTATAATTTAGATTGATTCAACAGAAAAGTTTTTGTGTTTAAAGAATAATCAAAATTTAAACTAGGAATGACAGACTATTTCTACAACTAAACGTTTCTTCTTCATGGATATTTACCTACCAAATAAATAATTATGAATAGAATTTTATTCAATGTTAAAGTATTATAATGCTTAATAATTTGAATGGTTTTTGTTTATTTTTTATGTTTTATATTATTTCAGTTTTTTTAGTTAAGGGGACTTGGTACCTCAAAAATTTCGAAATACGATGAAAATATCGATCTTCTAATTTTTAGTGAATATCGATCCTTAAACCTTTGACTTATTAATCTGAAAATTTCAAAACAATTAGACAAGTATTTAACGAGATATGGAGTTATTTTGTTTTACGCGGTATCAGATGCCACGCCCACTTCTTGTGTTTACATCAAACTTATTTCATGTGGCAGTAGCCAAGCACTTTAATTTTTTCAATGAAATAAAAAGTAGGAAACTTACTTGAGACTGTAACGTTCAAAACCTTGCTTGTTTATGTTTTTACTGCTTTCGTTCTTTATTTTGAATGAATTTTGCTCTTGTTATTACAATCATTTTAAAATCAAAACTGTGCTTTTCAAGACTACAGAATTTATATATTGCTTACCTGCTTTTTAATTCGTTTTGGAAATGCCTTTCAATAAAAAGAAATCCTATTCTCTTGCTTTCAGTTGCAAGAAATGTAAAGAAAGGAATAAAAACAGCTCAATGTATCCGTGATTAAATCTTATGAAATGAAAACGATTGAAATTCGCAATTGTCAGATACAATGAAATGAAAACTAGATGATAAAATTGACATTTTTTTTGGAAGAAAACATATATATATTTGTCATTGGTCATTTTGGTCATTTTCAAACATGTCATTACTGCTTATGTCAATTAATGCTTTGATTGCTTCATCTATATACTTCAGATTAACACAAAACACTTATGTAATTGTGTTTGAATATGTATTGTTTAATAATATATATTGTTTAAAATATTTTTCATATGAACTGTAAGTTATATGCAATTATTGTGAAAAAATCAGCTCGACATCCTCTTCAAATTATGCTGATAATGATAAACTCAACTGATAATTTAAATTGAATCAGTAAATCTTATAAGTGTTTTGCACAGAAAAGCACATTATTGCATTGAATAATAACACATGGTATTGCCTTGGTATACAAGTATTTGTACTTTTTTTTGTCATTTCCAAATATGTCGTTACTGCATATACCAATAAATACTTTGATTGCTTCTTCTATATACTTCAGATTAACACAAAACTTATATAGAATTATGTTTGAATGATGCTATATTATTTAAAATATATTGTACTTATATAAGCTATTTCATATCGAATATTTTTGTACTTATGTTTTTGAAACTGTTTTTTGTCGCATACATTGTCTAGAAAATTTACCCACTTCAAAACTGCTTATTTAATTTGAATTTCAATGAAATGGGCTAGAAATTTTACTGTGTATTATTAGCTATATGATAAACAGAAGTAAAGATCATTTAATAACCATTTTTACTAAAAAAAACACAGTAAAAAAAAGAGCATTTTGTACCTTTTCCTCCAATTTTTCTAATAATTCCTACAAATGATAATGGCCATTAATAAATATAATAATGTATATTAATAAAAGTGATATCTTAGCACTTACAAGTGCCATGTTATTGCTCTGAAAAAAAAAACCCAACTTCATATGAATTGTTTTTACTATAGTTTTATTGTGTTGAAAACTTTAAAGCTGTTTTTCTCATTTTGCTTTTTTTCAAAATTCTGTCAGCTACAAAATGTAAAAAGTCAATCGCATGTCATTGTATTTACATGAAATTTTTTCTGCTCACTCTTAAATGTATGCTTAATAGAATTAGGGATGTATTTGTAAAAATTTTGATTAGAATTTTTTCTAAAAATGTTCAAAGTGAAAAAATCTGATTTTTTCCATAAAATTTCACAAAATTTTGTGGAACATTTTTTTTCTCCCAAACTAATACAGATATCAAAAATCTGATCCCTGATTTTGTTACATACATTGTGATGTCCCTGTAAAAAATGTTAGAGGAAATAGTTTGAAAATTGTATAAAAAGATGCCTTTTTAAAAAAGGCCTAATTTAAAAAAAAAAATTAAATTTTTAATTTTTGAGTCTAAAAAATATTTAAAAATCTAAGTGTCAGCACAGTTAACATCTCTCTATAACAAAATTTAATAATTTTATCAAAAATTGTGGAAATTTTTTTGAGGTACCGAGTTCCCTTAAAATCATTGCTCTTCATGAATTCATGCATTGTTCTATGTTTATACTTTTATTTCTTTTATTTACATTTTTATTTATATATTCTTGATTAGTATCAAGACAAGAACAAGAATATTCTACTATAAACATTCTGAGAGACATTCTTCTATATATATATATATATATATACTTCTTGAACTATAAAAACTAAAGTGTACCATAAGAATATAAATAATGTTATCGAATTTGATATATTCAGATAAAAATAATAAATCCATAACTTTTTTTTTCATATAATGTGGCACATATGCATCGTCTAATAACTAATTCTCATATTATGTTTAAAAATATTTGAAAACAATCACAATTTTACTGGATAAATTTCGATTTCCCCAATAAAAAAGGAAATATTTATTTGGGCTTGTTAGTTTCCCTCTTGAATATCTTTAATGCTATTTGTTTTAAAAGACAATCTAAATCTTATTTTTTCTGAGTTTTTTTCGTCAAAATGGTGTATATTTTCTCCAATTGAATAATTTTTCAAAAGGCCATTCTAGTTTATTACAGAAATAAAAGAAAATCGAAATAAAAGTGTTCGAAGAACAAACAAACCAATAAAAAAAGCTTCAACGAAGCATGAATGTTATTTACATTTATTTACATTCCTTATCCAGTAGACCCATCAACATCGAACTTCATAAATTTGCTCGAAATCCTTTAAAATCTTGATGCCATGTCTCCTTGAGCAAATTACAGCCTTGAAGATTCCATTATTCATCTGATTAGAAAGTTCATTTAAGAAAAATACATGTTTTTTATAATTGCGTATTTAATATGTTAAAAGTTCATAAACAACTTTGACGCTATCTTAAATAGTTAAATTTTTATTAAAATAAACCAGACATAATGAAAGCTGATTTAGTACTTACACTACTGATGCGATAAAAATATTTGGAGAACACTTTATGGCTACTTAAAGAGGATTATCTTAAATTGCTTTATAATGGGAAATTTATTTTTGATTCTAATTTTTCATTAAACTAAGAAGTTTAAATTTTTATTGATGAAATCAATTATTTTCTATAAATGAACATCATTACATGACGAGAGCTCTTCATTTTGTTTTTATTAAAAATATAACTTATTCATTTAATGACGTACCTAATTTTCAATTAAATTATTTTTGTAAAACGTTTTGTACGTTTATTACTTTTTCCTAATTTTGCAATTACATTTTGGGCCACACATTTAAATAAAAACAAGATTACTTTTCGAAAGTTTAAATACTATTATAATCAGAAATAATAGTGTTTAAGCCTAGATAGTTTTAATACAGACACTAATTATAATTTTTATACACACCTGATCTTATCGCTGATTTTAAATGGGTGGATATGGAGTAAATACATGAAAATAAAAAGCACTAATAAACAATTGTCATTTTAGTTAAATTAAAGTAAAATAGATTCTAGATTGAGGAAGAACTTTTTGACAACTATCAACATGGAATTTATGGTATTAATTCTGAATATCGATAGGTAATTTTGCTCAATATTATAGTTTCATTCCAAGGATTAAATACATGAATGACGATTATGGCTTCTCCTTTTAAATATTTTTCCAGTGAGAATTATAAGAAAAGGGTTAAAAACGTATATGTGTGAAATTTTCTTGTTCCCAAAGCTAAGAATTGAAGATAAAACATTTAATTTTCTCTATTTTCGCAAAAGAAACAAAATGAAAAAATCCCTTACGATTTAATATAATTCAAGTATAAAGTAATTTACTTTAAAAATATGATTTTTTTAATTAGATGAGTTACTTTAATTGATGGTATAATAAAGATTTACGGAATTTTAATTGAAATTTTGCTCTTCCATCATTTTTAAAAGAATTACAAGAATTAAAGATTTTTTTGATTTTAAACTACGGCCTTAGTTTTAAAATGCAGGCTAGTCATTTACAAAGATATTAAAAAATAAATGTATCACTAGAATATAAACCAAATTTAAATTAATAATCTTTGTTCCTCAAGCACAAGATAACAAATTATAATTTAATGTTTTATGTAATTGAATAAGATATAAGCAGCTGAGTAAAAGTTATTTATAGAAGAAATATATTGATAGTATATTTTTAGAAACACGTTGAAACTTATTTGTTCATGTGAGTATTGTATGGCAATTTCTTTTCTCTATAGTGTACTTTTATAATAGTTTCTATATTAGCAATGATGAAAATTGGGAAATATTTTTAGCCGAAATAATTGAAATATAATACTACTTTATAGGAATGTATAGTACACTACCTATAAAATCTTCTAAATTTCATTTAGCGTTCATAAGCTGTATCTTAACTACCAAAAAAAGTAATCTCACAGAATTAAAAAAAAAACAAAATTAATGGGGAAATAACTATGTGAAAAACGCAGAGTAACTATTGTTGTTTAGTTTCCTTTTTTTTTTCTTTTCTATACATTTTCATCTCACCAAATTAAAATTGATTCATGGACAAATCGAAAAGTACACATTCCTAATTTCCAAGGAACGGATATTGGAAATATAATATTTTCAAAATTTAGTCGATCGAAATTTAAAAATAGATATAGAAATAAACAAGCCTTTAAAATAAAACAATAGAAACATTTACATTCTGGGATGATTGCAATCTTCTAGAAAAACACTGTAATAAAATACTTCTGGTTTTTTGCTAAGCACTAGCCGGTTTCTCCAAAGAGCATTTTCTTGACATCAATGCACATACGTATTCAGTATTTAAAACTGATTTTTTGTAATAAGATGAAAGATTTCTAGTAAATAAAAATTGGACTAATTTCATATAATTTAAGTAAAATTCTATTACTTTCTTATCTAGACACTTTTCAGAACAAAACCAGACCATATTGATTTATTATCATGCAGTGTAACTGAGAGATATTAATTGCATCATTACTTTCTTTGCACGCAATTTTAAAACTAATACACATTTAAAACAATCTTTTATAGGAATTTGTAAAAATGTATTCATTGACATAATATTAATGAATAATTTTTGTTACTGAAGTTTTGTATGGCAATTATTAACTTGTTAATATATTTTTTGTTTGTGATATAATGTGTGTATATTTGTTGATTTATCCTTTATTGCATTAGTTTAAATGATGAATCAGATTTATGGTCACAAACAATGATACTTAATTGTATTCATGATTGTTCATTCTATACTAGTCTGTATACCGAATTTTGAGGCAATCCATTCTCCCGATTGTGATTAAAAAAATGCTGTTTATAAGAGGTTTAATTATAACTATCTTATATATCAGCATATAACCAGTAGATTTTAGAATCTTCCATACAAAAAAAATAATGCAATTCTCAAAAGAAAATATAGTGTATATCACACAAAGTATGTATTGGAAAAAACCTATTTCTTTATGCTGTGAAGAGAAGGGGGAGTTTCCTTACTGCGCATTAGTAATTAACATTAGTAAGATGAAGAATTCTGAGTTCAAATAACTGATAACTTGAAATCCATAAAATTAGATGACATTTTTATTAAAGGTTTGTATAAACTTTGAATATAAAGGGCGTTGCGTTTTAATTTTTAAAAAAACATTGAGTTATCACCATTGCGAATTATTTTTAAAAACTAAGAGAAAACCTTAGAATTAATAGTAGAAACTCATAGGAATCAATTACGATGTAGATTGTATTAATTAATTTATTATAATCTTTAAATTGATTCAAAAATTTATTTTTTTCTTTTGAATAATCATATTCCCTTTAATGTAAATAAACTCAATTAGATTCCAATATAAGATTAATAAGATTAGTATATTTTCAAAAACCATAGTTTTAAGGGAATATTTTGATGTTTGTGCTAGATAAACGTTATTTTTAACAGAAGAATAAATGAAGATATTTTCCATACTAAGTAAATAAACAACTTGTAATAGTATCAGATCTTACTTTTAAAGATTTTCAAAAGGTACTATTACAAATTAACTGTAAGATTCCCGATGCAATCCGTTAGGTGATGATGATGCCCTGTCCACTATACCACAGCAAGTGGTTTCAGTAGCGTCTGTGGGTGGAGCCCTTAGCACATAGGGCAGAAGTTTGACTCTATGTCATATAAAGATGACATTCAAGCACTCGCATGTACAACCCCTTTTTACAAGGGTGCTCTTTCTCACTTCTCACAGAGGGTATACATGAGAAAAACAGCCATGCCCGAACCAGGACTGGAACCCCGGTTGCCTAAATCGAGGGGAAGACGTGCAACTCTTAGTCCAGGATTTGATCAACCCGTCAGGTAATAGTAGCAATTGTATTTGCTAAAATTTAAGAAGAAATTAGATATAAAAGATGAAATATTACTGTAATTTACCTAATGAAAATAGTATGTCACACCTTAAAATTTAGAAGAAATACGTTGTTCACGTCATTTCTTCAATTGCATTTTCTCTTGAATTGTTGCATTGATCCTCAAATATTTTTAGTACTGCACATCTATTTTTCTAAGTATCTATACGATTTTTTAATACAGTTACTTTTTCTATACGGTTTAAATCAATTCATTTATATCGCTTTTTTGTCTTTCAATATATATTGCTGATTGCCTAATTCTTCTTGCATGCTGCATAAAATTATCTAAGTATCTACCGGGAATGCAAATTAGATTCAAAGATTATTACGGTTTTACTGCGAAGAAAACTCCACACATGGAATTAATTATGTTCATATACCACATTTTAATTTTCTACAGAACTGATTTTTAGCATAGGGTATGTTAGAGTTCAGAGTCGGTAAGCCAGAAGGAAGTAAGGAACCGACTGATGATGATGGATGTTATTGAAGAACCTCTTGAGATAGAATTTCACACCCTTAAGCGACAAATATTCGCTTAGCGGTAAACAGTCTTCCGATAAAGTTGTGTGGTGGCTGCTGGAGTCTAACATAAGCCATATCTTTTCTTTTGCCTCGCAACGTCTTCCACTGAGTGGTCATATATGTCTTCACTTGTATTGGCCTAGGGGATAAAAGAAGGAATGGCCAGGATAAAAAGATCGACCAGGAATTCTATTTCTGGCACATTTCTGAAAATACTCGAGAGAAATGTATTTGTCTCTCTTATATACCTATTTGAATGATTTGCACTGACACCATTGAAGCTGCAATGGTATCGATAGAAACGTTGTGCTTCTATTTGCAGTGGAAAAGAAGGGATTTTTATGTGAATCAATTTTAGACTGAACTTCGAGCAAGAAGTAAAGAACATGTTCATGCAGTAATCCTTTATTTGAGATAGGTAAAAAAACAACAAACAGTTTTTAAATCGAAAAAGGGAGCAAAAGGGAAAAGGGAGGGGGATTGACAAACTTCTTAATATCTTACTTCAATCAACATCAATAGCTGATCTTGACCAGTTTACAGATGACTGCTGTAGTTGAAATTATGTCAATTATATTTTAAAAAATGAAATTAAATAAATTAATGCTTTTTTGTGTTTATGTCTTAAACGTATTAAAACCAACTAATTGTTTAGAATTTTAATTCTAAATACAAGAAATGTCCCCTAAAATATGAATGAAATTTCTGTCTCGTATTACATACTTCAAATATGATGAAAGCCTAATAATATTTAAAAAATACATAATTCTAAGAAATAATGTTTCTATCCTTTAATATAATAACTTCCTAATTCATGATCCTTTTCACCAATGGTTATAGATAATTTATTAAAATAAAAAATACATATTAGGTCTACCATTTTCATTACTTACGGAAAAATGCCCTGTTTCTTTCTAAAAATAAACAGATTTGCAACCAACCTACTTTAGAATAAAATATTGTAACATTAACTAAAATAACATTATTACTAACATTTCATATTTCCCAATATTTTATGAAGCATTTATTTTTATTAAAATTTTTGTTTCTTTTCAAATTATGAATACAGTCTATCATAAATACACTGATGGAAAAAAAATCCAAACACTAGGAAGGAGCTGAGCTAGATAAATGAAATTTGGTAGGCGTGTTTATACATCTGAAAGATGACGTCGATTCAAATTTCGAGCTACGCGCGTAAATGTGGCGCTAGTAGCGACACTATGAACATGCAAATGAGGTTTGTTTAAATAAGCGCTGTAAGGTTCGTGATCGTTATTTACAGTTGATATTTGACGTAGTGGGTTAATGTTAGTCAATGATGCCTCTGAGAAGACGAAGAAGCCATTATCAACAGCCCACTGAGTTTGAACGGGGTCGTGTTGTAGGGCTATGAGAAGGTGGGTTTTCTTTCGACGATATTGCTGAAAGACTTGGAGGAATGTATCCACTGTGCATGAGTATTGGCGGCAGTGGTCAAGGGAAGGTACTGCCTCAAGAAGACCAGGTTCCGGCGGCCACGTGGTACTACTGAGAGGAAAGACCGTCGTATTCGGCGTATAGCTGTGGCTAATCGTACTGCGTCTGCAGCTGAAATTCGAGCTGCAGTTGGCACCACAGTGACACAACGAACTGTTACAAATCGTTTACTTCAAGGACAGCTCCGAACCAGACGCCCTCTACAGTGCATTCCACTGACTCAAAAGCACTCCCGTTTGCAACGTGAGTGGTGTCAAGCTAGAGCTCATTCGAGGACGGAGTGGAGATCTGTTGTGTTTTCTGATGAAAGCCGGTTCTGCCATGTTCGCAGTGATAGCCGTTTGTTGGTTAGAAGGAGGCCAGGTGAACGCCTGCTAGTGACCAGTCTGCGGCCTAGACACACAGGGCCTACTCCTGGAGTTATGGTTTGGTGAGCAATTTCGTATGACAGCAGGAGCACTCTTGTGGTTATCCCACGCATCCTGACTGCAAATTTGTACATCAGTTTTGTGATACAACCGGTTGTGCTGCCATTCATGAACAGCATTCAAGGGGATGTTTTCCAACAGGATAACGCTAGCTCTCATACCGCTGTTGTAACCCAACATGCTCTACAGAGTGTCGACATGTTGCCTTGGCCTGCTAAATTACCAGGTCTTTCTCCAATCGAGCACGTATGGGACATCATTGGACGACAACTCCAGTGTCATCCATAACCAGCATTAACCGTCCCTGCATTGACCACCCAAGTGCAACAGGTATAGAACTCCATCTCACAAACTGATATCCGACACCTGTATGACACAATACACGCTTGCATTCAAAGTTCTGGCGGTTACACATGTTACTACTGTACCAGCATTTCACATTTGAAATGGCTGTACCTGTGGTCTTGTAACTTTAATCAATTAAATATGTTACCTAGACAAATGTATTCCTAAAATTTCATTACTGTACAATAATTTTTTCTTGGTGTTGGGATTTTTTAGCTTAGCTAACTATCGGATAATTTAAAATCAGCTACACTCTTTTAACATCATCTATAATGAAATAATATAAGTGAATTATATTAATAAAAGATCAAATAGTTTCCAAAAGAATTTAGAGTTTTCGAGTGTAGCCTTTGAATAAAATGTTTATTAGTTTCTTTTACTTATACATAATGCACATTTTTGCTTGAATTAATCTTGTTTTTCCTTAAGGTATTTATTATGCATAAACTTTATAACCATGATTATTTATATATTTTTCAACTAAAATCATTTAAAAAAATTCTATTATTTTTTTTCCTTTCTTCTCATAATGTTTAATCTTTGTATAAAATCTATAATTATTTCATTCCATTATTACAATTTGAAGCATTACGAAACCCACACAAAATTACATCAATATTTATAAAAGACTCCCAGAAACGTTTTATTTAAATGTTCCGAAACAAATTAAGCACTGCATTATCTAAAGCATGTTTAACTAAATCATTATTATCAAAAGTTTTGTCAAAATTTCAGAGTGCAATTGGAAATCTGGTAAAAATGTATCATGCAAGAAATCTAATATTTCTTCTAAATCTAATCAAACAAGTTTGTATTTTCAATCAAATTAAAAAACAGGTTTTTACCTGATAGGATTTATTTCATTCCTAAATATAATTCTTTTTTAAATATAATTCGCATTTTATAATATTTTTGAGGCATTTAAAACTGTCAAGAGCCATTTGTTAAAACTGAGTAAAGTTTAAATCTCTAAGCACATATGTAGGTGATAAATTCATGAAAAATTATGAGTATATCTGCTAGAAGTCTAATAAATGTATCGCTGTTATTAAGTAATAACGAAGCAAATGAAGTGATAACAACAGAACACGATTGAAACTATCATTCAACTTCCCAGAAGTTGCTATAGACATAAATCAACACAATTCTTTTAAAGTATGAAACGTGTGTTGGAAGTTTGGAACTTTAGTGCTATCGCTATTTCCAATTAAACTAATTTAAAGAATTAATGTAGACAGAGTTGAATTTACACACACAAACAAAGTTCAAACGCCGAGAATTCAATTAAAGTTTATTTACACTTTACGTCTGGTGTAATTTCACTTCCTGCGCATTGTCTTCTCTGGTAACCTACCACCCTCCAATTGGGAGTGTAAATGATACTGCCTCTGATTCAGACAATGATGGTGTGATTGACACCAGCCTATCCTATGATTTGCAAGAAGTAGGTCATTATTATCCAGCATTGTAAACAGAGGAATGAGTTAATCAAGTTATTATCCTACAACTTTCCATGATCTTCCATTGTAAAAGATTTGAATTAAATCAGGCACATATTCACCACTATTCGCTGGAGTGAAGGAGAACAGAGTTGGTAAAACTTAAGACATAGATAACATATTTACGTGTATTCGGAATCTGAAATAGGAATTTATTTAGTTACTGTGTTATGAACAGTGATTCTCTCCATTATAATCGATGAAATCATTCTTTCCAATACTTGACCTTTAATTATGAATTAAAGATTAGGATCTTTGGTCTATAATTAAATTTTAAAAATATTTAAACCAACTTTTTTGAAAAATGGAAGAAATAAATTTTTGAAAATAATTTATTTGCACAATTTATTTTTCTAAATATTTATCCACATATTTTATGATATTAAATGCTCTTAGATTTTGAAGCTTTTCTGTAAATAATTCATAAAAAGTGATTGATTGTCGAAATATTCGAGCATTCATCTCAAATCAGTGGCCTATGTTTAAGCTTGGTATTAATGACTGTTTTTAAACGCAGATTCGTATTAATAAAAAAATCTTTTAAAAAATTAAATACATTTAATTTTTTTAAATATTCCTATTTGGAAATTCTAATAAAAACATATTTATTTTTCTGAAACAGCAAACACTAACTTAAAAGCTAAATCTTTTGAAAAATAAGTTGATGAATAATAAATTTGGCTTGAAACAAGAAAGAAATTGAATGTTTATCTCTTTAAAATTATATTAAATTTTATATCATAAAAATGAAAGAATTTGTGCAAATTGGACGAGTAAAAATTCAGTTCGTAATTCCAAAATGTAGTATTAAAAAAATAAAACTTTTGAGTTTATACCAATTTGATCATTTACACTGATATTTGAGGTAAAATATTTATACACTGCTTAAAATGATTTATTTTTGCTTAATTTAAAGTTTATAATTAAATTATAGAATAAATTTAATGAATAAATAGTCTATCAATATTTCATATATTTTTGGTAATTTGATTATTCCATGTCGAAAATAGTTCTGAAATGAATTTTAAAATATTTAATGAATTATATAATATTTTTCACTTAAATTCCTATTTCTAAATGTTTAAGAACAAATTTACTTCGCTTGAAAATTCGTATAATAAAATTGATAAATTTTTACAAGTGCATACATTTTCTAAATTTCAACACGAATTATATCGAAGAAACCCTTCTATTCAATTGTTTTTGATAATTAGTAATGGATATATTAAATTATGGATAATAAATTAACGCATTTCTTTTGTTAACACAGTGCCAAAGTAAAAGTAAGTCAAAGCAATGTCTATTTTACTTTATAAATTATTCCCATAATAAATATACTCTCTACATTAATTATAATGTAAATTGTCTATACTTTATAATTTTATGCAACAAAAATCACTCTTAATTAAAGTGCACATAACTTGGCTGAACTTATTGATATATGAAAGTTAGGAACTAGTTCCGCTTAACTAATTATCGGATAATTTAAAATCAGTTACAGTCTTTTGAACTTTATTGATAAAGTAATTATAGGGGAAAATTAATTTTATAAAATGCAAGACTGTGCCCCTACTGTGCCCCGACTTTACCATTTTAATAAAATGTTTATTAGAGAATATTGTTATACATAGTACAGTTTATTTGTGAAAATTAATCTGGTTATACATTAATTTATTATGATGTATAATTTATAATAGGTATTGTCCATATTTCTTTTGTCTGTATTTTTATATTTCGTAAAAATAGAAAAAAAACTTTTTTTTTCGTTTTATAGGATTTTTTGTTTGTTTGAATCCTATTTTTGTTTTATTTTTTTAGTACAGTTCGTTGCGTTTATCAATTCTCTTCACTTCATTAACAAGCTTCCAAATTGATAAAGATGATAAAATTTTATTATGATAGAAATAATATTTTTTTTCTAATCGAAGTGAAGAAAATAAGAATTCAAATTAAATATAAAAATCAAATGGTTAAATAATTTATTCATTTTATTTCTAAGAAAATTTAATGAGGTATTAATAAACTTTAAAAAGAATTTCTCTTTAAAATTTGAAACGGGCCTAAATGTAAATGCGAAAATTTATAATTTTATTTGCAAGTACAACAAGTATATCATTGATGATACTCAACAACATTACCAATGATGAGTTATGGCAATAACATGCTTTTGTAAAGAGACGGGATTTCCCAGAAATTGCTTTCACTTAGTGTTAAAGAAATATACACAAAGCAGAATCCTTTAAAGTATGAAACGCACTGCAGAAGGCTGATACATTCGCGGTATCAATATTTCCAATTAACTAATTTAAAGAATTAATGTCGAAAACGTTAATTCCACTTCTAAACAAAGTTCAAAGACTGAAAATGTAATTACGGTTCGTTTACACTTAAACTCTTGCCTTGATCTCACCCGTCGCATGAGTCTTCTTTGACAACTTACCCTCCAATTGGGCATGTAAATGTTACTGTCTCTGATCCAGACTACGCTAGTAAGACTGCCGCCAGTACGTCTTCTAATCTGCAGGGAATATGTTATTACTCTCCTGCTTAGTAAACAAATGAAGGAATTAACCAAATTATTCTCCTACAGCTCGCAATGATCCAATTTAAATCATGCACATATTCCGCATGATTGACTGGATTGCAGGAAACCAGAAGCTGTTAAAACTTAAGACATAGTAACCATATTTACATGTATTAGATAAGTGAATAGGGACTTTATCTAGGTTACAGCATAATCTTCAGTGATTCTATGACATTTAATGGTATCAACTGCTGCATTCATTTTCCGTTTATTTTGAATTTTATTCGGTATACTTAAATTAAAGAAGATTAAAAGAATGTTTTTGAAAATTTCAAGGTATAATTTTACTAGAATTTATTTACATGAGAATATTTTTCATAATTAAATTTTTCTAAATACCTTTATAGATATTTTATGAAATATCATTTTTATATTTTGTAATTTTGCAAGACGACTTAAAAGTACTTGGAGGGTGAAATATTTTGAAATATCGAGGAGAAACTTTATATCCTGATGTAAATCTGAAAAATAATTAGTGTTAAACATATATTTGTATCAATCAAAATATCTGTATGACATTTTGCTTTTCATTCAAATATTCATACTTGCAATTCCTGATAGTTGCATATTGAAAGAAGTTTTGTAAAGTGGACAAATAAGATTATTTTGGAATTTTCAAAAGAATTGAATGAAAAAATTATATTAAATTATACCAATTTGAAGGCGTCATTGATTTTTACTGAAACTTGTAAATATATGAAAACTAGCATTAATTACTTCCACCCAAATAATAACGCTCAATATTTTCTCAAAACTGAAAAGCAACTTGTATGCAAATGAACAATAAAAATTCTTAAAATGCAATAACACATTGTAAGGCCCACATACCTGTTTATATTTGTAGTTAATGTATAAATGCACCTGAAATTGCATAGTAAAGTATTGGAAAAAATTATTTGAAATAACATTAGGTGTCATTAAATTTCAGGCCATCTCTTAGTGTGAAATATTTTTATTGAGATTGGAGGATTTTATTTTGAGACAAAAAATAATTTCCTCCATACGGAAGTAAAAATATAATACTAATAATGTATAAGTAGGGTTAATATAACTTATTCTCATAAGAAATATTATCTTTCCTTTTTTGTAGTGCGCGATTTGTTTTTAACAAGGTAAAACAAATATGATACTTTTTTATTGTATTATTTTTCTATTCTATTCAAGCTATTTTCTGAAAGAATTGTATTTTATTTTATTCAGAGTTAAATTCCGAAAATTAGATTTTATCCTTTGACATCCATTTCCGTTTAGAGTAAGAACCGTATTGTAAATGAATAGTTCAGATAGTATAGTCTTTCAAGAAATAAAGTTATTTCACAAGCAAATTTTCTGTATTTGATTATACAATGATATCTGAAATTGATTTATTTTTTTGTTACTCAGAGCTTACTATAATATACGAACAGTAATAACCAAAAAATTTTAATTATTTCTTTCTTGTTACATCGACTACTTGAAAATGTCTTGTTTGAATAAATAAATATTTCGTCTTAAAGCTCATCTGGTTTTCTTAACCAATTTAATTTAATCAATGTCAGATGTAATGAAAACTAGATTTTAACAGTTTGTCATACATTATACAATTCATGAAATATTTTTCCTTATATTATGCTAACGTTACCGGAATGCTTTTAAAATGACTATCCCAAAAATATGCATATAAATAATAAATTTCCTGAAATTGAATTTTTCATGGAATTATTTTTTATTGCCTTTGAACTTTATGAAGATCAGCAATCTTATGCTCGTAAATGGAATAGTTAAGGGTATATAACATTATGTCTGATGTAATTATGCATTCTGCCTGAGTTAAAAGTGTGATAAAATTAGGTTTGATTTAATAATACATCCTACCATGTTAAGAGCAAGATAAATTAAAAAATGAAGGATTTTTATTTTTCATCCTGATATTATTTTGCAATCCTTAGAAAATGTTCAAAAGTACATTTGGACTACCGTATAGAGCAGAAAATGAAGATTTATCATGAGTTCAAGCTTGAAAACTTTAGAAAATGACTTGATGCTGAAGGATAATATTCTAGTACAGTTGCCATAGAAAATACTTTAGCATTAAAAATTATTTACCGAAACCTGAACAATAAGAGTTTCTTTGATAAAATATCTGTGTCTCCTGCTATATTGGAATATTTATTTCAGAATCCATGAGAGACTTTAAATATAAGTTTTCTTATGCAAATTTGCTGGAGCTCGATCCCTTATTATAAAATTTTACGTGGTCGTACTTCTAAATATTATATATTTTGTACACATATTTTTTATTTATTTCTAATGTAATATATTTTTAAAAGATATTAATAATGAAAGATTATATTCTTTTCAATGTTTAATGTTAAAAGATATTTAATAATTCTTAAAACCTACTTAAATTATATAAAAAGTTTGACATATACAATTAGTTTGGTAAATAAATTATGTTTATTACTTTTCTTTCTGACCCTGCAACCTATATATTCAAAGAATATTTTTTATCAGTTTGTGCTTAAAATAAATATTTTAATAAATTAATATTTTATTCACCAGTTTTATTGCATTCTTTTTGTATATTGTAATTTATATAAACTATGTTTTTTAAATTTAAAAAGTTTTTATCACACTTTAAATCTTGATTTTTTAATATATCTCTGATCCTTTGAATAATGTAACCAGAAGACCTATGGTATCAGACGCAAGAGTGAAAAAAATGCATTTGTGGGACACAATAAATAAACACTAAATGAAGAATTTATACTACTTAAAACAGATCTCGCTTTAGTTTACTCATAAATAAATTTTTAGAAATAAAATAATACTAACAAAGAACAAAATGTAAGTTACATGCTGAATAAATATTATGCATTCAACGTTAGAATTAATTTGAAAGCGTACTTTTTATTTCTATTTTTATTTTTGGATCTATTTTAGAGAAATCGCGCCATAATACCAAAATATGTGACAGTTTTGTGTGAACATAATAGAAAAGCTTCATCTGAAATAAGATATGTGTCACCAGTGTGAAATATTGCCTTTATTTGCTGAAATTGAGGAATTATATTAGATGTCTGGATGATTATTAATTTTTTAAAGAGAATTCTATAGAAAAACTGCTGATAGATTGGAATAGGAATTTTAAGTGGAGGTATAATGTCTTTATTTTGAGATTCTATTTAAAGATCAGGATGGGTTGATGTCTTTACGCTTTATAAAATTTCAATTTAATTGCAAGATGAAGCATGTATTTTTCGACTTTCAATATTATCATACATTTTAATTTAAGGCACCACATATGATAAAAAATGAAAATTGTAGTCTTAATTTACGATTATTGAACATGCAACAATATCTATGATTCTTAAAAAAATTCTTTTATTCTCAGAATTGAGTGAGGCAGGGAATATAATTGATTAATATTTCTAAATATTTAAGAAATTTGTCTCAATAGATTATTGCAATAAAGACTACTTATTACTATGGATTAAAAAGTTTAGAATATGGCGGACAAAAAGAAAGAAATATACGTTAAAAAAGAAATGCAATATTATCTTTAATTAAAGTGAGCAAGAAAGAATTATATTGCGAATATTGATATTAAAATTTAAATTAAGAGAGTATAAGCATAACGCTCAAAATAGTAATAATTTAAAAAAAAAACGGATTCAGAAAAATTTGAAGTAAAGTGGAATATATTATTATGTTTGATTCTCTCTTTTTAGGCTGGAAAATAAAATGTTAGATTTATTATTCAAAATTTAAAAAAACGAAAAATAGAAATATTCACTGTATGTTTAAAGAAAAGTTCCTAATATCATAACTTCTGATAATAAATTTGCTCATTAAAATTTAAATGAGAAACAGACTTACAAATTTTTAACATTTAACAATATTAAGAGTTCGGAAATCTCGTGTGATGTTAAAATTCACAGTATTTGTATTGCACAAGGGAAAACTTAAGAATATATTTAACTTAGTTAATTTTATATTTCAAAGTATTATATGCTATGGAATCAAATAGTATGT
This sequence comes from Argiope trifasciata, assembly GCA_026543055.1. Taxonomy (NCBI): domain Eukaryota; kingdom Metazoa; phylum Arthropoda; class Arachnida; order Araneae; family Araneidae; genus Argiope; species Argiope trifasciata. The sequence continues at coordinate 495,847 of JAPMOQ010067357.1, read as the reverse complement.
AAAATCTGGAATAATAAGCTTGTTTACGGCTGGATTGAATACTTTCAATTAAATTAACCAAAAGTGGCAAACATTTCGAAAATTTCATGCCCCTAAAATAACAGGAAATCAATTTTACTGTACGTTGCCAATCAACTAAACGATACTAAATTCTGCAGTTAGAAGTAATGCCGAAAATTGGATTTCTCTCCTACTAGCTGTTTCGATATTCATTTGGCTTATTTGTTGACTAGTGTGACCACTTCATATTGAATATCGTGAAACTTTAATTTTATTCTATAATTGTTAGAAATAAGGGGACAGTATGAAACATCTAAATTAATAATTAAACTTTAGGTTGCAAAACTCCATTAATAAGCATTAAGGTAAGTAGAGTAATAAAAAGTTTTAACAGAAATTTATAGTTAAAATAATGATATTCCGTAAAGATTATTAAAGAGAATTAATGTGAAATAATAACGAAGCACATTTTCTTATGTATTTATTAGTTCGGTCACTAGCCGCTAAGAAGAAGGACTGTTTCAAATATCTCTAGCACAATAATTTGATACATGCTAACAGAATTCAAACATTCTCGATAATAAGAAGAATCGAAATTTCAGTTGTAAATAAAGGGGGATTTTCGATAGAAAATGTTATATGTGATGCTACATTTAGGATATGTAAAATAAGTGAGTTGCTTTAGTAATAAAACGAAAGAAAAATAATCACTTCCTTAAAGAATTTGTCTTGTAAAGCTAAATCTCTTAGGATGCGATGTTTTAACCTTAATTCGGAAGCTCAGAAAAAGAATTAGAAATAACATCCCGCTCATATAAACATAATATGCGAATATATATTTAATATAATGAACTTATTTTCACTTTAATATGGTATTAATATATATATATATTTAATGAATATGAAAACATTGAAAATGCCTGTTTGAAATCTTGAAAATGCATGCTATTTATGATTATAAATGGCCTCTAACAATTGATACTATTAGTCACAAATATATAAAAATAGGTTTAAAAGATGCATGATGCTCATAAATATAGTTATTCAAGATTTCATACAATTGCAATAAATTGAACTTGTGTTTTTAGAAAACTCCAAAAAATTGTCTCTGTCTATCATAGGAATACCTGTTAATGTCATTTTTAAAAAAATTAATTACTGAGCTTATAACCTTTTCAAATTATACATTTTTGTAATCAGTGGAGATACCCACATATACCCATAATCATGAATCTAACATTGTAAAATGAGTTTTTTATTGATACAGATGGCCCCAGTTCCTTAAATGGTTTCATTGGAAAATAGAAAAAGAAAAAAATCTACTAATAATAATGGTCAATATATGCCCCTCTTCAGGAATAGTTATTAGAGTTAAAATGCAATATTAGTTTACTTTGAAGGTTAAGAATATGACCTTCAGAATAATGTTTTTGAAAAAATGAAACTTCTAATTATAAACAAAGGAAATTTTGACACAACCTAAGTAACTTTAGTAAGAGTTACTAAGCAAAAGTAAATTTTCGTTATTTTATAATTAAAAAAATAATTTTGTTCTAAATTTTGGCAATCAAGTAAAACAATTTTGATATTAATTTCAATGAAAATTTTAATTGTTATGATAAATTTCAAATTGTTTGCATTGTTTAATTGAAAATGAGATTTATTATTGTTAAAATTTAAAGAAAAATTGCTTTTTTTATTTTCAGGTGTGAAGTTTAGCTAATAAATCTGAAATTGAAATTACTTTATCGGGAGAGTTGTTGTCTTTGAGAAGAGATTGCATTCCACTTAAAAAGGTTGCAAACTGAAGAAAACTCTTATGAAATTAATCATTCTGTTTTTATTAATTGTATCTTTATACGTTTTTGATCTTCACTAAACACATTTAAACATCAGTGAACTTTTTCAGGTAATATTTAGAGAAAAATATATAACATCAGAGACAATTTTTTAAATAAAACTTCAATTAAATTATTTAAATTTGATGAATTTTGAATTTTTTAAAAATCTGGAATAAATGGCTTTTATATTAAAGATAATAGTTCCATTTACATTCATTAAATATATTTCATGCAAAATTAATAAAAATAAAATATTAACCATGGAATTAAATCCTTTAAATAATTCAGTAGTGAACCAAGGTAAAAATAATCTATGGATGAAAAGGATATAGAGGAAATTAAAATGAAGAGTGTTATATCTTCATTTAAATTGTTTTTCATTATAATTTGACGAAAAATAAGAATTATTTGATCTTTTACAGACTTCCAAAAAGTGGACTCATCACGAAAATTTCCAATTAATCAGGTACACTGTTAGTAGAAATTTAATACTCAATGCATAGTTATTTTGGGATTTTTCTTGTAATTCAGAAGTTAGTATTTTAACATTGCTTTTAATATGAGAGATAAAGTATTTGTGAATAAAAAATGTTTCAGCTGAAATATAGGTATCATATAATTACGATCTATTTGAACAGCATTTATTATTTTGATTTCAACATGTCATAATTTATATTTGATATGATATGGTTGTATTGTATTTTTTTTAATTAAATCAATTTCTTTTATAATAGCATTTCATAACAGCTTTAAAAATTCCGAAATTCAAATACTTCTTCATGGACATCAAACATCTGTATATAAAATGTGTACACATGTAATAAATTATATATTGAAAATATTATTTAAAGCCAAACTATTTTTTGTTAAATAATTATTAAAAATATTGGCTAATTTTAAAATTTCAATTGCACTGTTTCATTGATTTCCATGGTAGCTGACACTATGTGTCTATTGATTGATAATATCTTAATCTATGTTTCAAGTTTATCGAAAACTAGTCTATCCATCCTTATCTATCTCAAATGTACCCATTTTCACCAACTCCCCCACCCTGTGCTTGGCGTGATTAGTGATACGATAACCCCATAGATATGTTAAACTTTCAGGAGACAAATTTGGCTCAAAGTCAAAACTTTGACTTGGGAGTTTCGTATGCTACACGAACAAGAATAACTGAAATGATGAATATTTTTTGTGTATTAATAGTTTATTTTAAAAATTATTATTTTTAAATTAGATCATATTCAGTTTAATATATTGATAGAAATAAACATTTTAATAGAAATGGACTTGAAATTATTTTCAAAACAAATATGCTTTTTACTGAGAGATGTCCTTAGTTAATAAAATCCAATGAGTACCATCTTTATCTAGGTTGTGATACAAATTCTTCATTAATTGCTTAACGTCCGTAACTCACTGAAATAGTGAATGACTTAGCGAAAAAATATTATAAAACTTTCTACAGAGTTAAACCTTTTAAATGCTATTTTCTAAAAATATTACTTTTTACTTTATATTTGAATTCAGATTTAGAATGTTTCTCTAATTTCCTTATGCCTTTGAGTAGGAATCGAAGTTCAATCATCGGAAAATGGTTTAATTTTCCTCTGTTTGTAAATAAAGCTTGCAATTGAATTAACTAATTACTTTTATTAGATGGAAAAGTTATTTGATCTTAAAATCAGATTATTGTACACTGATCTTGAAATTATGCAATTTAATTTTTGATGTTATTTGTTCCAAAGCTACAATTTAAATTCGTTTTCATGAATCTGTGCAGAATTAAAAAGTATCATCAATATGTTTTATATTATATAAAGATATATCTGAAATATATCCCCCTTTATTCTTTCCTTTAAAGAAAATTTAAAGAATGTTGAGAAACCTGAGGAAATTCAGAGGAACTTTAAAACCCCTAAGGTATGACTGAGTTCTTTGAAATGTCAGGGAAAAGTTGAGAGGTGACCCACATATCAGAATCTTCAAGACCTAACAAGCACAATTATTTATAATTTTTGGTATTAAATTTGTAGTGATATCTTAATAAGCTAGTAACATTCACTGGAAATTGGTGATCTCGTTTTGTTCAGGGATCTTTGACAGAATTCAATTTCCACATTGGCGCTACACCAAAATCCACCATCACAAAGAACACACTCTTCGCTCGCCATAACGCTTGGCACTACGAAAACACGCTCCTCGCTCGCTATAACGATTGGAGCAATAAAATCTTTAGTCTCTCCCAGAACTCATTGGTGGGGGAGTGTTTCAGTGACACCTTAATAAGCCAGTAACATCCACTAGTCATTGGTGATCACTTTTTGTCAAGGGAATATGATACGGGGCTACAAATTGTAAGGTCATGAGTTCGATCTACACATTGACATTCAATCTACATTGACTACACAACACTAGTGGAATTCAATCTACACATTGACACGACACCAGAATCCACCACAATAAATTCATTTAATTCTCAGTGTGTTTATGGTCTCCCAAAGTAATTCTAATAAATGCATCACATTTAATCAAACTAAATTATTTCAGTACTTAAATTAAGTGATGGGATTTTTAGAATATCAGGGGGAGAATTCTGACTTAATATCTTCAATTTTCTCTTAAGTAGAACAAAAAGTTCCTTGACAAAAGTATATTATACTTTCTGAAATGTGTTTTAGAAAAAGTCGTTTAGTATTTTAATGAACTTTAAAAATGAATTGACAATTGAAAAAAACAGTATAAGTGAAATATACCAAAAGTTCTAGTTTCTTATATTTTTTTTTGCAATTTTTGAAATATTTTAAATTTAAAAAGCAAATAAATTGTATAAATATGACAAATTTATTCTGTAAAGAACCAATTAATACCTCTTTTATTATATGATATTAATTTTTCTTTTAAATCTACATTTTATTTCCAAATATGGAATGTAAAACATTTTCACTAAATTTCTGTAGGATTGTTTTTTTAGGTTTAAAAAAAAAGAATCCTTCTTGTATGAAAGCTGCAAACCTAGTATAAATGATTCAAAAACTAGTTCGAATGAGACAAAGGCAATTTTTTGCAACCAAGAATAGCAGAGGATTCCAAGGAGCAATACTTCACCATGATTGCAGAGCCAATTTAAAGAATTCCATCTCAAACGGAACTGTCTCTTCCTTTAATGCCCTTATTACTCACGACTATTCGAAGCATCTATAGTAATAGCATCATTCTCAATGAGAGAATGAGGACTACGCAACTAATGCGCAAGTCAAGGAAAAAAATCAGAATTCCAGAAAATATTTATTTTGTAATATTTCTTCAAAAAAGGAAATTCCTTGCGTTCTTTAGTTATTTTTTAGCACCAGGATAAAGTAATTTCATATCATTTTATTAAATTACATAGCATCATTTAATATATTTTGGAAATAGCTTTTGTTCTAAATATAAAGATACTACAGCATATGAAGGATATTATCATTATATTAAATAAAGTAAAATATTTCAGTTTGTATAAAAATAAATAAATAAAAAGATAAAATAAATAGATTTCAAGGACATTACTTGTAAAATCATAAACATCAAAGAAAAAACTTGTATCATGGTATCTAGTATGCATTGAGTCAAATTAAAATTATCTGAATTTTTTATTGACATTTACAAAGAGTTTATATGAAATATTCTAACAATTTGAACATACAGTTTTCTCAATAACAATTAATTCAAGATAGAACAAAATGTCTATATTAAATAATTTATAGATAATTGTTAGAATTTTCATGACGGTTAAAAGGAAAAAAAAACATTTTCTTTACTCAGTTCCAAACGTAAAACATTCGACCAAATTAAAGCAATTAGTGTAAAAATGATTAATACAAGTGTAAATTAATATTCTGTCAAAATAATCAACTGTGAAATTCAAAATTGCCAACTCA
>JAPMOQ010067357.1:432819-480083 GCA_026543055.1 Argiope trifasciata | reverse complement strand
AAGATAAAGTATATACAAATGAGATTGCAATAAATTGTTAAACGTATAAGGATATTAATTTAGAAAAAATATAGAAAAAAGTGAAAATGTATAAATGTACATAAATAATTAAATTATTATATTTAATTCATTGTTAAATAATGTGCGATAGCAGAATTTATAGAATTGGAGTATTTTTATAAAAATGCACTAAGTAAATACTGCGAATTCTTACACTATTTTAAATTAAGAAATTTCATATATTTGATGCATCCAATTCAATTAAATGAATATAGATTCTTAACTAATATTTTCTCTTTATAATGCATATGATTGTGTTTTATATGATTTCCATTATTTTATGTCCTTGCCAAAGACAATTGGCCATAACTTGAAGGTAATTATGAGGCATCTTTAGAAAACTGCATAGGCGTAACTTGATAAATTCTTCATAAGTATATTTGAACCTTTTTCGTATATTTTAAAAGATCTTCAGAAAATGCTAATCACTATTTATTTTCAGTGATAAACACAAGTTGGTAGAAACTCAATTTACTGGATTTTAGCTCACTTATATTGCTGAAATATGAAACATTCAGAACCGAATTGATCAAACAATTAATCAAAGACTAAATAATTTCTTCGTAGCCAAAGTGAAATAATAGGAATTAATGCTTGAAAAAAGATATTTTCTAAATGTAAACACATAGCGCCCTCGATTGAGATGGCATCTTGTTTCACTGCCATGGTCATGTTCTTTTGAAGTGCTTACATTCTCCTACTGTAGTCGCTATAATATAGACTCATACTATGCCCATCAGGAAAGAAAATGCATAATTACATAAGTAGACACGCTTTTAGTTTCCAAGGAACTTCTATTAATTGTTAATAGTATGCAACAACATACATGTATGCAAATACAGCAACTGAAAATTTTGCAGTTACAAATACATTATTCAAAATCAAACTGCTATTGTCATTTATTGGGTGATCAAAGGTCTAATGATTAGGAATTTATCTTTTTCCAATATTTGCTGAATAATGAAATTTATTGAGCCTGCTTTAGGAGTAAGAGTACATGAAAATCTTTGGCTACACATATTCTTGCTTGTAGAATTAACATTAATTATTATAATTTTTGTACCAAGTTATATGAAGAAATTTGAAGTAAAAATGCATGTTTATTTAGCTGCTCGCAGCAGAAGTAGTTTATGTAGCTCTTTTAAGAGAAATAAATTTCGTCAAAAATTCAAGAAACAATAACGCAGTATCCATTGAATAGATCAAAGAACTGAAAATTGGAAAATATTCACTTACTCTAAAACCGATGAAATTAAAAATTAGAGCACAATCAAAGTTTGTACTGATTGTATTCTGTTTCATACATTTCGTACATAAGAGAAAAGGGCAACACATTCATTTTTAGTGTCTTTCAATGTTAAATGAATTTTCCTGAGGGTAAGTTTTTTATCATTAATAGGAAAATATATTTAGTTTATGAATATTTTTATCTCGGAATATCTCTCTGCCTCTTTAACCATAAATGTTTCTTAAGAACTACAAAAAATTTAACTTTATATGAGGTTTTTGCATTCTAAAATATAAAACGGAATCTTTCAACTCATTTAATTTTTTTTATAATTTTAACACATTTTTTTAATAATTTTTTTATATTTTTAATAAACGTATCACAGAATACATAATAGATTTGAATATTCTGGGGATTCAGAAAAATGAATAGGAAAACTCGGAAGTGAAATATTTCTGAAAATCTCTTGTTGTTGTTGGCAAAGCTACTTTTTATAGAATACGTCTAGAAAAAAATTTAATATGTGCAAATTTTTTTTAGTTCTGGAAAATCTTGAGGGCCCTTATCGATAAGAAGTAAAGTTAGAAAAATTGAAATATGAAACTGGGGAGTCGTACTTATGATATTAGCCAGTTATAACGCTCGTATCAGTATTTCAGTTTTTAAAGACATTATTTATTTAGTAAAGATATCTTAAAAAAAGGAAAGAAAAGGATAGTATTAGGAATAAAAATAAGTTTATAGAATGAATATGCTGTGTTCAATATTTGTTGAATATTAAAATAATTTTAGTTTTCATGCTGAAAACAGAAAATAATAATGTCATGACTTGTATTCATACGAATTTTAGATGCTTACAAAGAAAAAAAGGAAAGCTTTCTAATTCTCTTTTAATTTATTAATAATTTGGAAATATATTTATACGAGCAATTTTAATAATCCATATATAATCATATTTCTAATGAGTAAAGAACATTGAAAATTTTACTAAAATTAATATTTAATGGCATTTTTACGTTATAATTGGCGAATCGTTAACGTTTCGTCATAGTCAATCTATTTCCCTAGATCATAGATATTTTCCTCACTCTGAAGCTTTCATTGTCTGTGCCTCTAAAGAAATATTGTTTAAGATTCTATTTAGGAATTTCTTTGCAATAATGATTGGAGATTTTAAAATCACTTTCAAAAGATAAAACCATTAGAAGTCCCATTGGTTTCAATCGTTTGGAAGTAGAAGAAAGTGGTAGCCGTGTGACTTTATCGGAGTATGACTGAATTAATGTATTTATTTATTTATGTTTTTTTTAATTCTAGAAATGGGTGTCAGTACTTCCCTATAAGCTTACTTTTTTTAATACTATTTTTTACTTTTAAAATAATTTTCACGCTATAACCTAATCAGTTTTAATATTGTGTAACCATTTTCGAATAAATTCAACAAGATGAAGATTCAAAAACATAATCAATCCAAAAACATAAACATTAAATCCACGCAGTGAACTATATTGACATTTCTTTATCAATTTTAAACTTACCTTAGATTTATATGAGCACTACTGATCTTTGTCTACTTAATTTCTTAAATTTAATTCAGCCGAATAGACGATTTAAAACAAATGATTCGATAAAATTACACCACTCCAATGACTCCTTTGAAAAATATTTAATATCAAAAGCACACTGAATAAATTTAAAAATATTTATTTCAAAAAAGATTGACTCATTTAAATGTAACACAAATTCAATATATCAGTTATATCTTCTTAGCTTTGATATTTTTATTTCAATTTAAATAGTTCATTTACACATATCTCACAAATATTCTCCTAAGGAATCATGACCAGATTTGAAGGTCAATTTCGCTATCTAGATATTAAGTAACAATTCCCGTAATAGTCAGCGAATTAATTTGAAGTCTTTAAATTTGATTCAGTTTTAAATGTCGTATCCGAAATTAAAAATGTGAGAACCACATTATTATCCTTACATGATCAGAAATTATTCTTTAAATTTCTTTATTAAATTTAAAATTTAAGAAAAAGGCAAAGAAATAAAACTAGTTATCAAATAGGACACGATATATTTTGAGACAAACTTTATTTGACAACAAGCATACTAAATGAAGATATACCGTGAATATTTGGTTCTCAGTAATCGTAAGTCTCTTATTTAGTATTAAAGGATTACATTTGTAACAAATAATGTATAGCATTTCAAGTCAATATCATATGTGAAGTTATTCGAGTTACAACTCCCGAACACCTACACTATTTATTTAAATTACAAACTAGCGGGGGATATCAATCTGGCATGTTATTAGAGAACTATAATTGTAAAATATATTTTTGGTGCTAATCAGTTAATTTGGTAATATTGCTTTGACAATATGTACTGAATTTTTTTCTAAAACGAATGGCCCTAAAGTTCGGCTCAAATTTATATTCGTAATTGCAAGATCATACACCATATATGATATGTTTGAGGTATACGATGTATGAGAAATACGATACGTTTATGAATATTTTCATCACATGCAGGAGAGAATGTATACCAGCATAAGATAAAAAATTTGAGGGATTTGTTTTCCAAAATTTGTTAAGAATTTGCGTTTTAGATACTAATAATGTGCCCAAATTTGTGCACATATTTATATTTTTTAAGTACCGAGCTTAATTGCGTTATGACAGTCTTGAATACAGATCCCTTTTGAATGGAGTTCGTTCAAAATTTAGCAGAAAAAGATAAATTCTGTAAATTACAAAACATTTAATATATTCTAGTTAAAAAGCGTTTTCAAATCATCATGATGAAATACAGATAAACAAAATTCGATAAATGTGTTTTTCAAATTCAGTAATGTCTGAAATGTCAAGATTTATCTTAATATAGAGATCCAGTTTATTTTGGTGATTTTTAAATGCTCACTGCTGTTGAGCGTATAATAAAATTATTAATTGAGAAATAAAGTATTTGATACAGCATACATTGCAATATTGATTGAGAAAAAATGATAATGTTATGAAAGAAATCTAAAAAAAAAAGAAAATGGATTACACTCTTTTTAAACGGCTAAACTTAGTGATTTTATTTTATGTGTTATATTGCCAGAAGAAAATATGAAAAATAGAAATAATTATTTACGTTTTTGGAATGTATTTTCAAGTCGTATAGTATAGACTAATCACATAATTTTCGAAAAATGAAAAGTTCCACTTATAATGATAATAATTATCAGTTTATTCAATGACATAATAATACATATAAATAACAATATTCTAATAATTATAAATTAATTTAAGAATATTGTAAATGTTTATCATTGTATACATCTGGGAAAATATTTTTTATATTTTTATTACTTCCACGAAACACTATTTAATTATATTTTTTTCTGTAAATGCTTATTGTAACCAAATAAAATAAAACGTTTATAAAAAATGAAATATAATAAAAATTTAAATAAAGTAGTTATTATAATAATACTTTAAATAATATTATTTATATTATAATCACTTCACTAGTTTTTGCTTATGAAACGAATGTAATCAGTACTGCAATTTTCTTTTAAATGTAACAACATTAAGCACGGAAACAAAGCAAACTTTTTCCTTTAATGTATAATTTCATTCACTAGTGTTAAATCACTTAAAATATTCATGCATTTATATTTAAAAAATCTTTATTTTTATAATTTTCATACATTTACAGGAACCTAAATTTTTATAATCTTTATATAATTTAAAATCTAATTTTTTGTAATCTTCATATATTTATAAAAACCTCTACTTTCATTATCTTCATATATTTATAAAAATCTTCATTTTTATAATTTTCTTATATTTAGTTTCATTTTAAATCTTCATTTATAAAAATCTTCATATTTACGAAACTAAAATTATCTATATTTTTTTCTAATCTAAAAATTTTAAATCTAAAAGAGTAAAATTACATTCTGTTTCAAAATATATAACCTTTCCTACGACTTGTTAGAATGAATTTTACTATAGGCAAAAAATAAGTAGACTGATTCAAGTATTTACTTAGAAACATTATTTATTGTTCAAAAAATATGACTGGATAAAATAAAGATCAGAGAACCTCGATACATTACTTGTGACATCCCTTCGACAAATATAACGATAGTTCAAACAGAATGCTAAGAAAACTCATAAGTTTTTGAATCACAAAATTATGAATTATTAAAAGAACAGAAATAGCATGTTCTTTAATGTTGAAATAATAAATAAAAGTAATTCTAAATTTCTAATATTGACATGAAACATTAGTTCTTTGTATTTAAAGGCAGCAAACTGTAAATCAATTTATTTTTTCTCTGAAAACTTTATGAAGGTCTTTGAATTATTATATACTAGCCGCCTTTGGCGACCAGCTGGTTCGCCATGAGTAATGCGTTCTAAAATTTTCAATTACATCACATATTCATTAGCCTAGAAGTAATTCCGGGAATTGATTGGCCGGAAAGCAATATTTTCTTTAAGATGATGGACGAAAAGTTCTAAAAGAACACCTTTTCCTAATAATATTCTTTAATTTTATAAATCAATCAGTTTTAACTATCGGTTATGCTTCCAAAATATTAAAAATGTTTTTTTCGATGATGTTGCCAAAATATGAAACATGTTTTTTTTTCAAAGAAAGCGAGAAAGGGAAAAAAGTATTGAATTAATGATACAGATATTGCAAACGATTACATAAATATGCCATTAAGTCCGGATTTCAATGCATATCCTGTCTAAATTCAATCAGGTTTACTGTAAATAAAGATAATTTATGGAATAAATGATACAGATACTGCAAACGATCATAGAATCATTTGCATTTATTTTTTAAAGAAAATATCACATTTTATATTTCTTCTATTTTATCCTGTCACGTGCTGACAGCTGCATTTCTGAAGATTTATTTTGCGATGATAATTTTTTTTAATTTTAACTTCCGGCATTCTTTTATTTTATCCAGTCACGTGATAAAAACATTGTTAAAATATTTCTTTAAAACTTCGTTAAAAATAGATGCTTACGTTATAAATTTAAAAAACTGATACCGTTAGAAAGCTAATTTTTTTATCTTTAAATTGATGTAAAATCATGTTTGTGCAATAATATTTTCGGAAGTTATAACGGAAAAACGTCGAAATTTCGCTTAAATTTTAATTAATTCAAATTCTAATTAAAAATTCGAAAAAAGGGCTCCGAGGTGCACATTCCGAACCTCCAAGGTATGCATGTACCAAATTTGGTAGCTGTAGGTCCAACGGTCTGGCCTGTAGAGCGCCAACACACACACACACACACGCACACACACACACACACGCACACACACACACACATTGAGCTTTATTATAAGTATAGACGAATGCTTCACAGTTTAGAGTATAACAATAATTATTTTACTACTTTGAAGTTTACAGCTTGTTTACAGCTTAGAAAAGAGTATTGTAAAATAAAAAAGCAGGTCTGTACTCTTTGCTGTAATTTTACAACTTCAGAAGACTTTAAATTAAGATTATTCCTTGATTATTCTATCAAGGTCAAACGATACAAAATTTATTATTTAGGGTATAATATTATTTAAAATAATAGGATTCGTCATTTATTAGTAGCTTATAGTTTAATTCTCACAAAAATTTTCGATTAAGAATGTTATACAACATGAGCTTTTAATAGAATTTTCAGCAAAATATTTTTAAGTTTCCAATTGTCGATTATAGACATTAAATTACATAGGTCATGAATTATTGTGACTTCTCGTACAATTCAAATTTAAATTAAAAGAAAGTAATTAAAATAAAAATATATTACTGAAATCAATTGTATTTTTGGAAGTTATGAAAACAGAAAATTACTCGGTACTGAAGTCTTATGTATACTGCAGAATATCTTTTTATAATTTATGGAATCTCAAATAAATATACAAAAGAAATATTAAATAAAATATTAGGGATTTTTCACAAATATACATTTTTTTTGTTTTAAATTGTTTCACTCAATAAACGTATATCCAAAGAAATAATAATAAGAAGAATTTATACAGTCCTTTGGTTCTTAAGAATATAAAGCCAAATATTTTTGACATTAATACTTAATCCATTTGAAACATTTCTTACAGCTTTGAAATATTAAAAAAATGTATGTTCTGCAATAAATCAGACCGATGTATGGAGTTTTTAATGAAAATATTATTATTCAGGCAATCAAAAATTTTAGACAAAGAAACCTTGGGAAATCGGCAGTGGATGATTTTCTTTTCTTCTTTAAAACATTCAATAGAGTAGTTTGAATCACGCATTATTTATAGGATAGTAATATTCTAATTTTCATAAGACACTCAGTACTGACAAGAGAGTGAGGCTTTCCTTTCTTTGGATCAATGTCTCCTGAACATTTTACTAAAGTCGACTCATAAAACTTTACTAATCATACTTTGAAATTCAATTTAAAAGTATAAATAGTTAGAGATTTTAACTGACTCACACTGCATAAAATATTTTTAATTAATTAGACGCTTTCCTTTTTAGATACATGTATTTAATTGACAGCCGAGAATATATTTTTTTAGTAAAAAATATCTTTGATAAAACAGAAATATATCCAATTCTCCGCGAAATTGGATTGCATATTCTTTAAACTATGCAATCCGATGTATTAACTGATCTGGATAGACAAGCAGTGATATACAATGATTCATAATTTCAAATTTTTGTAAAATAAATTAATTTATAACACTTTATTTCTAGATCATAAAATTTAAAATTCGCGTCTGTTCATTTCGAAATTTAATAAAATTTCATTTAAATCCTTGTAATGTGAAATATCAATTCTAATAATTTTCTGTCATAGGAAATAGGCTTAAAGGAGCGATGATAATTATTTACCTTTTTATCTTGCATAACTTAGTTATCTTTGCTAAATTTGGTCACCTTATTAAAATTATAAAAATAAATAAATTTTAAATATTCAGTGACATTTCTTTCTAGCTACTAGTTTAAGTTATGATTAAATTCCAAGTAAGTTCTACTTTTAAAATTTGACTCACGTATATTTAAACGAGGTATATTTTAATAAAAAAAGAATTTTCAAACCCCCAAATCCCGTCTTAGCTTGCTTCATAAAAATGTATTAATATTCCAAAGGATTACAATTTCCCTCATTCATAGTTTAAGACTTAGGTACATATTAAATTAATTATAATTGTATTCTTCTTTGGCTGATGCCTTTCATAATATTTTATATAGATTAAAAAATGTTAGAAGTTCTTAAATTTATCACTAGAATGTTCAATGCCGAGTTATTAAAAATCACTAGTTTATTTAAATAACTTAATTCAAAGAATAAATTATTTGTAAATTTATAATCATAGTAAATATGATATTAAGAATTTTCGAAATAGTTTGAAAATTTTAAGAAATGTAAATTTTAGATTTATATTTTTTGAAAAAAAAAAATATAATTGTCGCTACGAATTGCTTCAAATAAGCAAATATAATAGGAATTTCTAACAACCATGCAATAAATAGTTTAGGTTTATAATTAATCCAAATATATGATAACATTTTAAATGCTATGCATGGATACAAATTTAACAACATTCTTTCCAAAACAAAATACAATATATTCACTGCTAAATAGATTTTTGTAAAACTATAAATTATAAGTTAACTTATCATCGATTATAAAATAATTGTTATTCATAAATTCCTCTGAAGTGAAATATATCTTGGATTTTAAGTAATTCAAACCGATTAAGTATTTTAATAACACTGAATATGCAAATTGCTTTATCACTAAGAATAAGTGTTACTAAAATGAATGAGAAGTTCATCTTTTTACCAAACTAAATTGTTTTGACAAATGTCCAAAGATGTCAAAAAATCGCACATTCACTTTTTAACTAAAATTCTACCGAGTTACGGGAATCAAAGAAGAGTTAATGCGATATTGCTTAAGAGATAAAATCCTTTGAAAATGTTTGAAATTCATTTAATTCTGTTGAAATACATGTGATTTAAAATCGTGCTTTTATATATTAATATATAAGTAAATTGTAACATTATATATATGTAAAAAAATTCAACAAATAATAAAATGCATATACTAAAAATTATTACAACTTTTAATATAATATTCAATAAGCATTGTAGTATCATAGTAATACAGTAGTTAACAGGGTATTAAATAGACAATAATTAATTGTTACAATATATTAAATACCTGTGATATTTTAAGGCAATGAATTTTTTATTTTGTAATGACTGAAAATTTATTCTGAATCCTTGAAACCGAACTCGATGTATTTTTTTCTTCTTATTCAGATATCAGATAAGATTTCCATAAAACTTCAAGCAAAAATTAGAATTTTTTTTAATTTTTTGCTTTTATTTGCTGCTTAAATGTAAGAAACTACTTATACAGACTGCATTGCATCAATAAGTTTCCTTTCACTCATTATTTTATTTAGGTTCAATTGAAAATAACTCTCAGTCTGAGTCATTTCGGTATAAGAAATAATTGTATATTTAATTTCCCATTTTAGTATCATTACTTATATATATTTCAAAAGTGAATCTATCCCCATTGTTAAGTTTGGTTAGAATAAGACTACGAGAACAATTTTGGAGTAGATGGCATATTCTTGGACTCAACTATAAGATAAGCGGCTTGTTTTAATGCGATTTTGTTTAAAAGATATAATTTTTTGAATGTTTGAAATTTATTTACTTCTGTTGAAATATATGTGATTTGCGCGTAATAAAAACTTTGATCTAATGCTTTTGCATGAACATTCAGAAAAATTAGGTTATTTTTCCATAAATATTGTTGCAGAAAAACAGATATTATCTAGAAAAATCCGTAAAATCAATGGGTAAAGGAGGCATAACAGCATAGTCAATAGATCTCAATAACATCAACGCTATTTATTTACAAATGTACAGATACGACAAAACACAGTAAAAACATACATACGCAATATAAACCACCTCTTATATCAAACAGCAAAAAACAAGGAGGTGATTTTGTAGTGGTGTAATCGGTAATAAACCACCACAATAGCACATAAAGCAACCAGACAGAACTCAGCAGTGGGAATTCATGTTACAATTCACTGAGATATCTCCAAACACTTGCTATTTTTCACTGTCTACTCACTTTAGCTGCAGTTTATTGCATACTCACTACTATAAGTCTAGCTCTCAGCTCACGACTCGGCACTTCTTTAATATTAGACTCCAAGATTAAGCGCATGGTTCATTTCTCAATTCGTTAATCGTTTGAGCTTCATTTAAGGCTTGCGCTTCTCTGGGCTAATCCAACTGATTCGTCTCTCTCTATTTAACTCAGCTCCAGCTCTGACTGCTGCCATCTTATAGCTTCTGAAGAAGGTGACAGAAATGTCCCGTATATTATAGTAATTCGCGTCCTATTGATCCTAATTTCAAACTTCCTGAAGATACTAATCACGTCCCTAAGTTGCCAAATGGCCTCCGAGCTCGGAGATCTTACATTCATTTAGCACCCAATAGAGTTCTACATAAAATTGTCTGTCTTACGATGGAAGTTCTTATCCTGGGAAGCAGCATGAGAAATTTGTAAATGTAAGAGTCATTATTTTATTATATAATATGCAATTATGGTTTTTAAATATCATAAAAACAGAAAACAACATGAAGAAAACTAGAGGTACATGAGGATTAAAACTCTCATTTACAATTATGATTGCAGATATATTATTTATCCTGTACCAGAGTTTTAGTTAAGAAATTATTTTAAAGAAAGTAATTAGATGAATTTAGGCATTTTTTTGATTATGAATAATAAGCTTATAAAAAAAATAATGTCTCTTAGAAGGGAAAACTATTCTCTGCTTTTTCACACATACAAGAAAATGTTTTTTTCCTTATTTGGTAAGTTTTAGCATTACTCATGTCTGTCAATTCATACAGAAATAATAATTTATTCTCAACAATATTGTCTAAAAATTGGGGAGATAAAAAATGCTTTACCAAGCGCGATGTTTTTCCATTTGGGATACACAAACACCTTATTTTTAATGAATTTGTTCTAAGGCATCATGCAATATTTACATGAATTTTATCACAAGAATTTGGCATATTGTTTTTATTAGTTTTTTTTAATGTATACTTGGACGATGATGAAAGAATATTTTGATTCGTTCTCTATAATTTTAAGTGATGAAAGTTATGGCAGAACTTCCCTAATTCAGAAGCATCACTTTATCTTTATAAATAATATTTTTATAGCATCTATTCTGACAGAATCATTTTAATGAAATATTTTTTAGCACTTTCCATTTGGTCTAAACTCTAGTTAGTAATGATTACGATTCATAATCAAAACTACTTGCTCGAAATTCATTTCTTCGTATTATCAAACTCAAAAAAATATTGAAAAAAAGTGTTTGGCAAGCATGTAAACGATCTAAATAGGCAGACTGCTGCCAAATGAAGAAAAACAAATTCCGTCATACTTTGTATCCAAGGTCACATACATCCTCAAGCACACACACACTCACGCACTTGTATGTAGGTATAATTATTTAGACATAAAATTATCCATAATTAAAATTTAACTGACTTTTCTGAAATTGCTGAGACACAGAGCATGGGGGGACTTGGCATCATTTCAACTCATAATTAACAAATTAATCTGTACTTTAATATCGATTAAGTCACTTTTAATTACATTT
Organism: Argiope trifasciata; assembly: GCA_026543055.1. NCBI lineage: Eukaryota > Metazoa > Arthropoda > Arachnida > Araneae > Araneidae > Argiope > Argiope trifasciata. The sequence goes on along the minus strand of JAPMOQ010067357.1, from coordinate 468,067 downwards.
ACTGAAGTAATTAAGAGAGAATAGTTAGTTTATTTTAACTGTAGCAGAATGTATTTTGTTAGTAATTAACTAAGCAAATTTTTCTTTTTTAATCATAATATTTTTATTTATAGACAGTTTCATAAACATTTATATTCGTATGCAAGATATTTTAAATAACAATTATATTATCAAGGCTTTAAGCGATTAATTTAAAGTTTATATGGTAATGAATGTTTGAAACATAATTAATTTGAAACAAATTCTTTATTTTATTAATTATATTTATTGCCAATATTTAGTGATTTTTTCCTCCACTTATAGTACTCTCCTTAATTATTATTCATAAATATTCTTAAGAAATTATGAATCATAAATATTTATTTTAGCTCTTAACTTCATTATTTTTTAATTCAATAATTTCCTAACTCTTCTTTAGATTATGTTTTTTTTTAAAAATAAACTTTATGTTCTTTTCACAAGAGTTTGTGTTGCATTGTGTTTTGTGCAGTTTTTATAATATAAATGTTATAAAATTTTTATTCAAAATTTTTAACTTTGATGTATTTATATATTTTAAAGAAACTTCCATATGTTTTCAATATAAATGTTTACTATAAACGTTTTTAAAAAATTCAAAAAATTAAATTTTTTTAAAAAACAATTCACAATTTTTTTAAAAATGAAATCGTTAAAGTCAATAGTTACTTAAAGAATTTTCTTTTAAATAAAATTACTGCTTAAAACTTATATATTCTTTGACTACATCTTTGCTCCTTATAGCTAACGCTAAAATTTTTCTGAAATATACAAGAATTAATACATTGAAATTTTTAAAATATACCCGAAATCCTATGTTTTTAAATCGTGAAGACATGAATTTGATATCCTTATGAAGTATTATTTAGGAATTTCAGAAGTGTTTTTATTTATATAATAAGGAACTTTATATGATATAAGGGTAATATCCTTCGTGTCATGCAACTTTAGATGTGAATGTTTTTTTTTTCTTTTTTTAAATTTTACGCACTTTTTTGATACGCATTCTTTCAAAACATGGAAAAATAATTTCCTTTCCTTAACATCCTATTTTTCCTTACTATAATTTTGAATCCAAAGATGATGTATTTTTAATTATATTTTTTCGAAAGGATTGTTTATATCAAAAAAATTAACCGAGCAGTCACGCTTATTACAAATTTTATGGATACAAAAAATATGATCAAAATCAGATTTGGAGAAATGGTTATTGAAAGAAAATGTATTGTTTTGGTTTTGTCTGTATTTATTTTGCCATGATTAACGTCGGATGATTCTGCATATATAAAACAAATCCAACATAATCTGGCACATTTTCAGGCTGCAAACATAAAAAAAAAAATGATCTATATTTTTACATATTGAGATGTTCCTTTATAAATTGAACATATAAGAAATAAAGCTGTTACTTTGCATGTTTGCGTTTATACTAAATGTATTTAATATTATTTGTAATTGAATTATAATTCTAATTAAAACATTTATTGGAAATTTCTTTGCATATAATATGTGTTATCAGAAAAGTATTAAATAACAGCAGTTATTAGGTAAAAATTGTCTAATTTTAAGTAGAAAACATCTCATTTCATACACGAACATTTTATGCACGTACAAATGATATATTTCTATGGCAAAAATTATTTACAGCTTTGTTACTAAGTTTCTAATTTAGGAATAAAAAGAAGCATTCTGATATTTTTGACAGACTACAGCAAATACGTGAAGCCCTGTAAAAGATTCAAAGCATTATCCTAATAATGTTCAAGATTTTCTAATAAACAAATCTGAATGGTTAATGAACAAAGCAACGAGCTCCACACCTACGAAAGACAGTTACGATCCTTTTAAAGTGTAACCGCTTTTCTCTCATAGGCGCCTTCAATTGCTTAATGCATCCTTTCTAAGTAAGGCATGTAAACGATAATATTTCGGGTTTCGACAATGATAATGTGACTATCATCAGGCCGTCCTCTAATTTGAAGGGAGTAGCTGACGACAAGAGGTCATTATTCTCCAGCTGGTAAACAAAAGACCAAGTTAACCAAATTATCTCCAGCAACCTATAATGATTCTTCATTGTTGAAGACATGAATTAAATCAGGAAAATTTTCTGCACTATCTGCCGTTTTCAGGAAAGAGTAAAGATGTAAAAATAAGGAAGTTAATATAGATCTGATACTTCCGTGTATTAATGAAGTAAAACAAGTAACTGGCTTCAAACTTTATTAAGGTTCCCTATTATCTTAATAGCCGAATCTTCTTTTATTAATATAAATTAAGGTCGGTGAATATAAAACCTCTTGGAATAGAAGGAATGTATTCTTGAGAAGAGTAATGTCATATAAGGTGTCTAAAAAAGTGGAACAAATGTTTATTTTCCTAAATTGGTCCTAGGCTTAAACAAACACAAGTTTTGTTAATTAAGGGTGGCATTATGCGGAAATATTTAAACTTCTATGCAAACTGAAAAAAAAACTTTTTACAAAGTCACATCTTTATAGTTCCTACATATAGCAAAACTTTCCCATATAGCAAAAATATTGCTTATGCCAGCATGTTCGGATTTTCAGGATTTTATCTATATATTCACGGAAATTGATTTTAAAACTTTGAGGGTTTTAATTTGACCACTAATTTTAATAAAATATAATATTTATGTTTAAAATTAGATATAAGCATGAACTTAATCGAAATTTTAGAAATTATGAATTGAGGATATCTCGGATAAATAACGGATTATTGGAAGTGAAAAGAGATTTCACTTCCAATATTCCAATCAATCACATAACTGTGTGTGATATTAAGGTTTATAAAATAATTGCACATTTCAATAACGAAATACGTTTTGAAATGCTGATGGTTTAGATTCATATTACATTCATTGTTGCACTCGTATAATTGAAAAGTAACATGCCATTTTCCGTGTTTACAGTATGCTTGTAGAGAATTTATTCATAAATTAATTGAAAAATCACAAATTGGGAATTTTTACTTTTTGAGGGAGGAAGAAGGCTCATGCAAGTACCAGAACATGGCAGTTTCCTTTATTTATTTTTCCAAATTACTTTTATACTAGTATATGGATAGTAAGCTCGCTCCTTATTCTAAAAACGTCAATGTGACATTACTGGCCTCCATATAATATTCGTAGATTATAGGGATGGTTACAATAAGATAATGAGCATCGTCCAGAGTTTTACAATTGAGTTTCACTGCAGAAGAACACAAACTTGTATTTCCAAAGAAATGTACTTGGACAGATGTCACTTTAATATAAATAAATGTATCAATCGTAAAAACGTTCATTTTTGAAACAAAAGAAGTTCTTTATTTATGAGACAGGCTAAAATTTCTGTAAATATTTGATGATTTATTTTTAGAAACATTTTGTTTGGCCCTGTATTGTACAGAGATATATTGAATGGTAAAGAAAATATTTGGTTAGTTTTGAATACATTATATCTATACTCTTAGTCCTTTGTCGTCATTTCTAAAATGGAGTTCTCAATATATGTTAGTTGTAAAAAGAATGTTGCATGCTGAATTCCTTAATAAGTATATTACATTACAAGGATTGGCTTTTTCTCATACGTTACTTGAATTGATACATATAACCTTGTATTAATGAGATTTCCTACATCTCATTTCTACTGATCTAATGTCTGTTGCATCTAAAACATGTTTTGCAAAAATGTTTGCTAAAGAATTGCAGAAATATTTCTTGACATCAGAAATCCGAATATAAAATTTTTCTTCATAAATTGTTAGGAGCAGGCAAATTTGTAGAAATATCAAATGTATTCATTGTGAACAGGATTAAAAACATTTCAAATGATATATGACTTTACAACCTCCCAAAATTTAAAGAAAATCAGTTAATGAGATTTTATGCAAATACACTGTGATACCCTATTTTTAATATTTACGTTTTACCTAAGGAAATTCAATGAGGACTTTTTCCAACTCCAATGCATGAAATGGGAGAATTGCCACTATATGTCCCTCTTAATATCTCAAAAAAGTTTTACAGATAAAAATATAAAATAAAATTTTTGCTTTTACATATATAAATCGATAAATGCGAGAAAAATGTTTTTTCACCAAGTATAAATGCAGTATAAAAGAGTAATTACGATATTCTTGGATTCCCCAATTGACTGAATATGTTTAATTCCAATACCTATTGATATAAATGTTTATTCTATTTTCTGAAAAATCTTGTATATATAATAAAACACTTCGTTATTTCCAAATAATAACATTGATATTCTCTATGAGAGATGAGAACATTGCATATGTCGTAGTTTCATTAGATGATGAGTTATTTCAGACGTTTGCCGGTTAACTCATTTATTCAAGCAAATACCCAAAGTTTATATCTGTTTCAAATGTTTTGTGAATGTATTTTTCATTCAGTTCTGTTTTCCTTCTTTGCATTTGTCATTATAAAAGAATAATAATAAAATTCGTTTTCTCCATCCAATCCCAATGGTAAACTTTGGCTATGAAAATGGGGACACAAGTGATGAAATTTAATTATTTCTTGATCATTAATAAGGAGTAATCATGAATGTTTTGATTAAATCTCTTACACACACACACACACACACACACACACATATATATATATATATAATAACAGAAAATCTTATAAGTCATTTTATAAAAAAATTAATTTGTCAAAGAAATTATTAGTTTTGAAATAATTACGTAGATGGTAAAACAGAGCTAGTCTTATTAAAGGGGAATGGTATATTGTTTACTAAGTTAAACAAATGTTTTTGCTATTCAAAATCGTATTTGTATACATTAAAGATTACAAGCTGAGTATCTTCATCACAAATACAGATCGTAAATTATTTTTTCAGATATCATGGGAAGTAATTCATTGTTTAAATTATTAAAAATAATTTTTAAATGCTTTAATTAAAAATTATGAAAAAAAATTAAATCCTTTATTTAAAGATTTTATCTGCGTTTATCCACAACGGTTAAATGTCCATTTGACACTGCAATTAAAAATAGAAAGTATTGTAAATTATTTCAAGAGGAAAAAGACTTTATTTACATCAATGATAATTAAATAAATCCACTACTTATTAATAAGCACTTTAATGAGCAATGGTATATTTAATATGGCTCACGTATAAAAGTTGAAAACGATGCTTAATATTTCTTTATTTTTCTAGAGGCATTTTTAAGAGAAATTATTTTTTTAAAATTGCCCTCTTTAAAAATCAAGTAATTTTTTCAACTTTCAACAAGTTTGCCCATTTAACTCATATCTGAGAATGTAAAATGGTGTGAACTATTATCTTGTCTTTGCACTTTTCATTCTGTTATAATTTTTTGTAAAAAGAAGAATATAAAAAACGTGATAGCAGATATCATTCGGAAAAAAAATCTCTTTAAAGAACTGCAAACAATTGACTTGTTTTGTTTACTGAAAATCATGAAGGATGTTAACTGAGAGAAATCTGTGTTATGGAAGAAATTTTCAATTTCAGAAAGAAAACTGGAGATCAATAATCTGCTCAAAGGCTTTTTGATATTAAAAAAAGACACACGTTCTTTGAATATCATTCCATAAAGAAATCCCAAGTTTGTTTTATAATGAATACATGAGTCCCTTAATGTAATTTCAAAATACTTTAATGAAAAATATACAAAAAGTGATGGACACTATAACAATATATTTGAATTTATATGAAGTTATTGTTATAGTTATTATTATAGTTAAAATAATAGATAATACAGTTATTATGATTACATTTCACAATCTTTATATTAGCTTTTCTTCTAAATGATTATGCTCTTTTTAATCATTATCAAAATTCTAATTTCTGAATGTTATCTAAAATAAAAAATGAAATACCTAAATTCTTGAAATGTATTAATCGGTGTGCATCTAGCTCTTTTAATTATCTACCAGTGACTTTTGGTAAATTGTAGAGTAGAAGGCGCGCAATAACAGAAGGCGCGCAACGACGAATCTTAGGTTATGATTAGCGATTAGAAATGCATTAATCGGCATGCATCTAGCTCTTTTAATTATCTGCCAGTGACTTTTGATAACTTGTAAAGAAGTTCATCTCACAAAAGGCGCGTAGTGATGAATCTTGAGTTATGATTAGCGATTGGAAAATTGATCTATCATCCTTTTCATATATCGATCAGTATACATATGCCATTTTTCACAGAGTCTTAGTAACATAATCTGATCTCTGTGTTAAATTTAATGTAAAAATAATAGTAGGAAATCATATTTAAAAACAATAAATAACTTTGTAACTATACACTTATGATAGAAAGCAGCAAAATCATAAAAGAATAATATTATAAAGGACTACTATCAACCCTGAAAGTAGGTACAATAACAAATTCTGCATAATTCATAGGAATAGACAGTAGAAGCGTCTACCATAGAACGCTACATATCAAATATGTTTTTTTATTTGCAGAGAATAGCTTGTGAAAAACCTCTAATAATCGGTAAGGAAAAAGATTTAAGGAAAGGTCAACGTGAATTAATAATAATATTTTATTTTTTTATAGAAAAAGGTATCCAAAGCAGTGAAAATTTATAAGTGAAGAAGAGACTCATGTTTCTTAAAAATAAAATTTTGTTAAAAAATGAGCATAATTTTTATTTATATAGTATATTTTTTAACTTATCCACATCTTATGGAGATAATAAGTGAAAGTTATTGATAATATAGACCAGATCATGCACATTTATTCCTAGAAAGGTACATGCATTAGAAGAACAGTTTATTCAAATTGGCGGGTGAAAGGCTTTTAATATTCATTCTCAATCACTACTTCTTCAAATAGGTCAATTCTACATAAATGAATTTCAAGATAATTTTTCAGTAAAGAACAATGCTGTAAATTTCACTATTCTAGAACTGCAGCAATGAAATATCGTGTAAATCAATGTTTGGATTAATCAAATTGGATTTGGATTTTGAACATGAATTAATAATATTATTTTATGCTTTTAAAGAAAAATGCATCCAGATATGAGTTATTGTTTTGTGATTTTTGCAGAAGAAAGAAGCATTTTTTAATTTTTGTGTTAAGATTTGGTTTTGTATTTCTCATTGATGCTTCTATTTTAATCACAACAATATATTTAATTGATTAAAAAGAAAGGATTCAGTTTGAGGCATATTGTTCCTACTAAATACTTATGTCGTTTGATTACAAAGTATTTACGTGTTTTTAATTGAAATTTTACTTTCCGTAAGGAAGTTTCAAAATATGATAAAAGAAAAAAAAGACTAGTAAATCATAAATAATAGTTTTTTATATACAAAGTATAGCTTGTGTAAAACTTCTATTAAGCAATAAGGAAAAAGATGAATTTTATAAGGAATGTAAGACTTGAATTGATAACAATCATGATAATAACTCAACAATAAATGTAATTTGACAATCATGACAATGATAAAGGCGATGACTCAATAAAATTGAATATAATCATAAAATGGTCGGTTAATGAGTAAGAAATATATATGAAGGTGAAGTTGTATTCATATTGAATCATTCAAATCATTCCTGGCTATCGTAGCTTCCCTGATTCGTATTAGACAAACACATTTTTTAAAACAGGTTTGTCGAAATTACAATGACGGTACCTAAAATATTTCTTAATATTCAGACTGAAGAATCACTGGCAAAAAAATAAAAACACTATTAAAATTACTCAGGAAATGTATATAAATAAATATCATTTAATTCAAAATACATCTTAAATATTGATTAAATCAAAAAAGGAAAAAAAATATAAAAATATCATAGCTGAAGATACAAAGGAGGTTTACCAAAGTTTTGAAAGAATAAAATGAGATATATTAATTTCTGAGGCAAAAAGCGATTCATTTTAAAAAAGGAAATTCACAATAAATATGAAATAAAGGCTTACTCGTGATAAATATGTGGGAGTTAGAAAAATATATTAAGCCATTGCCTTTATATGGAAATATTTTATATCTTACCAATAAATTACTACAAATTTTACCTAAAACTTCAACCGTCAGCGTGATATAGTAGAAATATAATGAAGATTAAGCTTGAATTTTACAAATTAAAATTATGTAACAGATGAAAATGTCGAAATAATTTTATACATTTTCATACACACAATAACAGTTTCTGTCATTGAAATTCATTTAAAATAGTATGTTTTAGGATACATAAAAACAAACTGTTTATATACATTGTAGCAATTTTTATTAAAATAAAAAATTTATTCATCATTATAATATTTCCGATTCTTAGTAATTATAGTTATATTTGATCTTCAAGCACTTTGTAATTAAAAAAAAAACATCTCAGAATTTATTCTTGATACATAACGAAAGGTGGTGCTTTCTGAACTCAAGTCTTCTTTATAATGATTTTTGCATTGGTATTCCTAAAATATTTGAGAAAAATTGTTAGTACGAAAAGAATCAGAAGGAATATTTAATTAGCCTTAGTTCAATATCAGTATATATGAATCGTACCAGAGAAAAATTAATAATTGAAGCTTCATTCCGTCACTGAAATATCTTCACCTAATCATTAAACAGTTGATTGTACAAGATTCTATATATATATAATTATCTCAATCATATTATTCAGATCATTTGAAATTGAAATAAGTAAGAATTTGTTTTTGATATCGTTCTAATAATAAATGAATTTTGTCTTAAAAACATTCTTGTATTCATTTCACATTTTGCAGTTCAATACAAATAAATATAAGTAAAAATTTTGAAGAGTTTTTTTAAATTAAATTTGAAGCAAATCAATACTTCAAAAATAAAAATTATTCAATAAAATATTCTGAAAATCAAATTATCATTTTTCAATAAATGATTATTTTTATTTACTCTGATTCTAACTCCCTTTCATCAGTTATAAATAATTTTCTTACTTTTGTGTTTAACAATGCCTTCCGTGACTACATATATTAAGATCAATACTGAAAAATAATTAATACATCAAAAATCAACACATACAATAGTGACAGTCAGGCATGTGAAATTATATAGAAAAGTAATTATTGTATGTTGGATTCATTAAATGTCTACTTCAAAGCTGTTGATACAATGAAATCAAATACATTATAGAGTCTCGTATAATTCTATTATTCCAGTACAATTGGGAAACTCCCATTGAGAATTTAATATTTGGACTTAAACTTTGAGCTGTTTTGAAATCACAATGTAAAGGATAATTAATTTTGTTTTATAATTACATAAATTAAGTTCAGCCAAATATGAATACGGCTTATTGAATCTAGAATCTACATATTTCCTTTACATAATGCCATTTTTTTCATTTCATTTATCAATTTAACTTAATGTCTCAGTAGTTTAGCCACAATTTAATTGAAAACCCATCATAAAAATAGCGCGAAAGTTAAAACGCTGAAATATTGAGGATCTAGCGAATATAAGATTCTAAGCTTAAAATGTATATTTAAATTATCCTCAATTCCTAAACACCACCAATTAGCAAGTTTTATTTAAATGTATCGAATACCATTGGTAAAAAAAAATGTCTAAAAAATTGTCTCAAATTGTCTAAAAATTAATAATTTAAATCGCAGAGCATTCTTCTGAGAAATGTCATAGAAAAATATTTGATTGTTTAAGAATTTAGAATTCTATTATCGATTTAATAAAACTGTAAAATAAATTAAGGGTAAAAAGATATTAACTGCAATGAATATTATGAACATTAACATAGAAATAAAGATTTATCAAAAGCTATTCCATATCACAATATCGTATTTAATTTACCTTTTGACAAATATATTATTGCAAGCAAGCATTGTGGTTAATTTTTTTATTCATTAAAAATATTTATTCTCAAAAATGACATTCAAACCAATATGATGACATAATTATTACTATATTAAACTGAAGAAAATAGTCTAAACTAAATTATTTTTACTTAATTCATATTTTTATAAATTTTTAAAATTCTAAATTTGTGTGTTCATAATATGGTATATATGTGAAACCTAATTAAGTATCAACTTTGATATATTTTTGGATGCATTTAAAGTAAAATAAATCTTTTGTTTTAATAATTTCATTTTGAAATTTAATCTTTTGTAATATAAAAAATATTAGTTAATCAATATTGAGTTTTCTTTTGCCCTTAATCAAACGTATTTGATGTTCAGTTCAAAAGTTTATATTAAACATAAACTATTTTCTTGAACTAGAATATAAATAAAACAAAGGATCACGTGAATAATTATTAGCGTAAATAATAGTATTGTAATATTTTACTTCCTTCTTGTGTACACCTACACATGAGAAACAAAACATTTTTTAAATCAGAAATTTTATTTCAATTAATTGATTATATTACCTTTTGCAAAATAACATAAATTGTAAGGATACTTTCCTTGTAAAATCTATGTTAATAAAAATCACTAACATACAAATTTGTTTAAAATTAATGTTTCTGCTAATGTTGGAAGACAACTTTGCAGATGTTTTTTTCCAATTAGAAAAACATCTATAAAAACTTGTAACCTTTTATATTTTAATAATTTTATGAATAAATTTAGGACTGTAAAAAAGTAAAAGTAACAAAGTAAGAAAGAAGCTCAAATTTAGGCACGCAATATTTTGTATTTTCTTACAAAGATAAAAAAATTACGCATTTCACATTTTCTATGTAATTCTTATATTTCTTAAAGATTAATTTGATAATATTGTTTTTATCATTGTTGAAATTTATGATACTAGAAAATATTTTGAATGAAAATGTGGCTGGAAATTGATATTTCTATTATTATCTTAAAATAATAATTTCATCTATTGACTCAGTGTCATCTCATGACTCAATTTTTTTATGCCACTCTAACACAATAAAGTTATATACTGCATATATGTATTTAAACACTAACTTTTGAATGGAAATAACAATTTTACATATTCAGAATTATGGACAGGTAAAATTTTGTCAGGAAAACCTATTTTTTTTTCAGAAAATAAAAGGAAGAACCCATTAATATTTTAAAGTATGACATTTTTTACATTATTTAAAAAAATAATTAAAAGTCTTATAATTCGATGGCAATTAATCATTCATTAACATCTGTAGGCTGAAAAGAGTTTTTGTGCTCTGCAACCTCAGTTTATCTAAAACTTCCCCGTCCTTCACCATCTGTATCGGATATACCGATGTTCACCTTTTTTCCTGATTCTTTTCCTGATTAGACCTCGCTTAGTTCCTCTGATAAGTTGAACTTGGCATGTATCCAAAACTGATTTAGTATTGAGTATTATGAATGGAAACTAATGAAGAGACTGAATTAGTCTCTGTTTCTTTTTTATTCCTATGAAAAAAGTTAGAAGAATAACTGGTTCAATGTTTGAAAATCATTCACCGGTTTAGTTTGATATGATCTACCGAACTAAATCTAGCAAAACATGTTTAAGTCCATACTATTTTATACCCTTAACTCGCATTGAAATGTTTTAATGAAATTTTTAAACAAACGTTTAAGAATAATTTATCCACATAACCGAGCGAAACTTTGCTTTAAAGGAATCGATCTGTTTCGCCTTTATGCTAACATTTTGAACGTTATTATGTTTAAATGAGATAATATTTGTTTAAACTTATAAAGAATTCCTGAACAAAATGATCCAAAATGATTTTAAAAATAGATTATATTTTAAAGAGAGGTATGTATACAGATAATATTAATACAATTCATGCTTTTTATTTGTATATTTGGATAAAACAGCTTTCATGTTGTTTTTTAGTTACTTGAATCCTTTTAAGCTTAAATTAAAATGTTATTAACCTTTCAAATCTTTGTAACGACATTTGTGGTATTGAATATAATATTCCCTATACATGTTTTTTCTGGGACTCCTTTTAAATACCTCTTTGTTTATTAACAAAAGAGTTACTATTTTATTTAGTGTTCGATTTTAAATAATATAGAACTCGAATAACAATCAGTTTGGGAATATCTCACATTAGATTAGCAAAGACCTTTCTATATCGCAAAATTTTCAAAATAAAACAAAGGTTGATTCAAAATTATGATTTCCTTAAAAGACAAAAGGATGTTTATATCGATCATCAAGTTTAATTTCGAAATTTTAATTTACCCTCAACCCCTTTATCTAGTTTAGCAATCTTCTTTGAGTATTATGATGTATGTATTTTCAATCATGCTTAAATAATATACCTGTAAATTTATAATGATATATGATTAATGACGACATATGTATAATGCTGCATGTATTTTTAATTATGTTTATTTAAAGATAGTGCAAGTGTAATGATAACGCACACCTTATGCATTTATCATCATTATGAAAAACATGTACGTTTAATTACACACACACACACACACACACACACACACACACACACACACACACACACACACACACACACACACACACACACACACACACAGAGAGAGAGAGAGAGAGAGAGAGAGAGAAATTAGAGTTGAATTCATAAGGAACATTATTGGTTTTATTAGGGATATCGACAATATTTAATAGAATAATGTTATAAATGAAATCATACTGTCAAATATGCTATAAATTATCAATTTAGATGTTTCAGAAACCATACCATAGATATGAAAAATATATTTTCATTAAAATCTTCCAACATGGTGATATATTCATAATCATCTCATTTACATGAAATTATATATGAATCCTTTAATCATTAATATTCAAAAGGAATTCAATAATGTGTAGCTATTATGAAAGTCAAATTCAAATAGTATGTTAATTGATATCACAAGACGAACACTAAGCATTCCAAAAGGCCAACCACATGTTAAAAGTAATTTAATCATCTAATTCACAATATGAACATACCTTCTTATATTCATTTAGCTTGCATAACTACATTTTGCTTTGATGTAACTTCAAAGTCAATTTTCTGATAAATGTACACTGTGCACCAAATTGAATACTTAATACTTGACCGACATCATCGTACAGTTATGAATCTACTTCTTGGCACCCTTATCGTTCTGTTGTTTGGATTTTAAGATGCTATATTACATTTAAATAAAAATGATTTGAACAGGAATTTATTGAACCTCACTTTTATTTTAGAGTGTAAATCAAATATTTTTTTATGAAATAAAAAATTAAACAATAAGAAATACCTGTAATAATCTATGACTATAAAGCAATGTCCCCTGCTTAAAATTATATAGCGTTGTTGCAATGCCTAATAATAATTGAGGATCTAATAACTAGTTGTTTAAATAAATAAATAATAGTTTCAAATAAACTGAAATTCAATATATGCTGGAAAATATTTTGTTTTCGATGGTACTACTTATTTACTGTAACAGTGAGAACTTGAAAATTAGTAAATATTTATCTTTATATGAAACTCAATCACATTACATCAACGTTTCCATTAACTGGTGATGAGCTCCCTTTCTGTTCTTTTGAAAACTGCTAACACAAGAAAATTATATATATTCTGATTTTATCTTATATATTAGCATATGAATTTATTACTTAATTAAGAGAAGTTTTGTAATCATAGATGTAATACATATTTGTTTTAATAAATAAATAGGATAGAAGTTCCAAAGAAAGTGAAATGAACTATATTTTGGGAAATATTTTGTTTTCGATGCTATCATTTATTTATGTTAACAGTTCGCACATGAAAATTGCCGTGCTATGGCATATGGGTACCGTGTCTTCCCCGTTATCTGGGCGTCCTGCTTCTGACAGCTTTCTGTCAGCGGGCTTGTAAAGTGTCATAAGTAACTAAAACGAGAAAATTAGTTAATGCGGTATATATATCTATACATACATTTGCATACAAATTTAAAACTAAATGAATAAAAGTGAAAAAGTGGTACTTAATCAAACTGGTCTATGATGATACTTAATATGCTATCAACACTTTAATCTTGTTTACAAAATATACCGAATGTCCTTGACTTGTGGATGGAATGTGTTAAAGCATAAAAGTTATATAAAATCCCGTAGTGATGCTATAAAATTTTTCACTTACAATCAAGATAAGCAAATCATGAAATATTTCAAATGCAACAAAACTCATTTCTTGACGACCTCAATAAGCAAACGGTCGAAAATAGCAAACATTCAGCATGATTGCTGAATTGATTTAAGGATTTTTTCCCAAACGAAATCGTCTTTTCCATAAGGCCTTTATTACTCATGCCTATTGCAAACATCAATAGTAATAGCGTCGTTTCATCGAGAATAAGAAAAAGGCGCGTCTAATGGGCGGGGGATAAAATGAAATAGGATTCCTGAAAATTGCCTTTTCGAAATATTTCCAAACAAAGGAATTCCTCATAGATCCATATAGTTTTTTTTTCTTCCGAAATGGAGGATAAATAAAGAAAATTCAAGAAATTTCATTTGTTCAACTTCCATCAATTAACGTTCCTTGGAAAATAATTATCTTAAAAATTAGAAAAATCCTGAATCAACTCATAAATTCAATACTAAGAATAAAAAAGGATCAAAATAGTGCAAAGACTTAGTGGGTGTTTGGAAGGTTATTTGTTTTGCCATTTTGTTTGTATTTTTTAAATTTTCGGATTATCGATTCTATGAAGATTTCAAATAGTTTAACCTGTTTTTGTAAAAATAATTTCGATTAAAGTCTTAAAAAATGTATTACTGTGATTGCACATAAAAATGTGAAAGTGAAATTTTTTCAAATGTATCTTACGCACATAAAAAAAACTATTTTTAAATTTATGGGTATTTACATCAGGTTTAAAGAGAAAGATTAACGAAGACTGTTGCATTTATTCTATTAATAATATATTTTAATGAAATCTCAGAATATTCCATTGAAATAATTATCCTGGAAAAGGGGAATACCGTAAGGATTCACATTTTTAGCTCCTTTTCCCTTGTCGTTGTTTCATCTAGTTTTGGTTTCCATTATTAAAGAGAATTATTTCATTCATATAAAAATGATTTTACACGCTTCCATAGAAAACTCTGAGTAAGATTTTTACATGATAAGTTATTGAAATTCCGGAGAAAAATAAATTCCTAACAACTTAACAACGTAATTTCTTATCAGCTGTTAAAGAATCGTTTAGTGCGATGCTTTCTTATATATATTTAAATTATTAAATACTTTATTAAATCTTTTTTTCCATTAATTAAAATGGATTGAAATAATTATATTATATTTATTAAATATACACATTTGTAAATAAATGTGCATATTCCATATTCTTTCGCATTATTATAAAGCTATGCTTTAGTGAATAAATCAATCAATGTTGAAAAGCATACTTTGTGAAAAAAAATTATTTAGTTTCAATAACCGATTTAATAATTTTTATGTCTTGATGAAATAGTTAGCTTTACCATATAATTACCATGCTTTACTTTCAAATTTTCAGAACAACAGTTCTGCTACAAATAAAAAAAAAAAACGTTTAAATCTACTATTATATTCGATTATCTTGGCATTTGTTTACGTTCTTCATGTGATAGATTTGGAATTTTCATTTCTTTAGGTTCAAGGAATGAGAGTTATTACAAGAAAGGAAGGAGAGTTATTGTAATAAAATGATGGAAAAAAAATCCCAACACTAGGAAGGAGCCGTGCTAGATAAACGAAATTTGGTAGACGTGTTTATACATCTGAACGATGATAAAATCCATTCAAATTTCGAGCTACGCGCGTAAATGTGGTGCTAGTAGTGACTATGAACATGCAAATAAGGTTTGCTTTAAATAAGCGCTGTAAAGTTCGTGATCGTTATTTACAATTGAGATTTAACGTAGTGGGTTAATGTTAGTCAAGGATGCCTCTGAGAAGACGAAGAAGCCATTATCAACAGCTCACTGAGTTTGAACGAGGTCGTGTTGTAGGGCTACAAGAAGGTGGGTTTTCTTTCCGCGATATTGCTGAAAGACTTGGCAGGAATGTATCCACTGTGCATGAGTATTGGCGGCAGTGGTCAAGGGAAGGTACGGCCTCAAGAAGACCAGGTTCCGGGTGGCCACGTTGTACTACTGAGAGGGAAGACCGTCGTATTCGGCGTATGGCTGTGGCTAATCGTACTGCGACTGCAGTTGAAATTCGAGCTGCAGTTGGCACCACAGTGAGTGGTGTCAAGCTGGAGCTCATTGGAGGACGGAGTGGAGATCTGTTGTGTTTTCTGATGAAAGCCGGTTCTGCCTTGGTCGCAGTGATAGCCGTTTGTTTGTTAGAAGGAGGCCAGGTGAACACCTGCTAGTGACCTGTCTGCGGCCTAGACACACAGGGCCTACTACTGGAGTTATGGTTTGGAGAGCAATTTCGCATGACAGCAGGAGCACTATCGTGGTTATCCCACTCACCCTGACTGCAAATTTGTACGCCAGTCCAGTGATATAACCTGTTGTGCTGTAATTCATGAACATCATTCAAGTGGGTGTTTTCCAATAGGATAACACTAGCCCTCATACCGCTGTTGCAACCCAACATGCTCTACAGAGTGTCGACATGTTGCCTTGGCCTGCTATATCACTAGATCTTTCTTCAATCGAGCACATATGGGACA
Organism: Argiope trifasciata; assembly: GCA_026543055.1. Classification (NCBI taxonomy): domain Eukaryota; kingdom Metazoa; phylum Arthropoda; class Arachnida; order Araneae; family Araneidae; genus Argiope; species Argiope trifasciata. The sequence goes on along the minus strand of JAPMOQ010067357.1, from coordinate 451,482 downwards.
TCATTGGACGACAACCCCAGCGTCATCCACAACCAGCATTAACCGTCCATGCATTGACCGCCCAAGGGCAACAGGCATGGAACTCCATCCCACAAACTGATATCCGACACCTGTATGACACAATGCATGCACGTTTGCATTCAAAATTCTGGCGGTTACACCAGTTACTAATGTACCAACATTTCACATTTGAAATGGCTCTTCTCGCCAATGGCTGTACCTGTGATCTTGAAACTTTAATCAATTAAATTTGTGACCTAGACAAATGTATTCCTAAAATTTCATTACTGTACAATAATTTTTTCTTGGTGTTGGGATTTTTTTTTCCATCAGTGTATTTCCAGTACTTTATTATTCCTTTTTTTTTAAACTCTAAATTTTGGTTCTCCTTCGTTTTCCTAACCTCTATTTTTAAAAGTATCACTTTTTTCAAATTTTGGAGTAAACAGTAAATTGTTAACTTGCACATTTATATCTTCCTCCCTTTAGTAAGATTTTATCAAACGAATTTAAAAGGCCCCATTTTTATTTGATTGAATGAATGAAAAACTACTATTTATTTATCAAACTTTCTCACTGTTTTTTTTATTTTAGATTTCAATATTTTCTTCTTACCTTTCAAGTTCACTATGAAACGATTAATACGTATGTTTTTATAAAATTTTAAAAGTTGTTTTGTCACTTTTTGCATTTTTGTTGTGAGTCTTATTTTATTTGTTGATATCTTTTATAGAATTTATAAAAGAAAATTATTGTTTAAAACATGAAAAAAGTATTTTATAAGTTCATATCCTCACCTGGGGCCAAGTCAGGTATGAAGAAGGGAAACTTTCAGTTAGGTGTTTGATTCTCGTCACTATAGTAAATATAGGAATTTTGGGGATGTTCTATCTCCAATCGATGATTTCATGTACATCCTTTGAGAAGAGTTGCACTATGGCAGTATGTATTTATTGGCCTTTGGACTCAACTCTACTTCCCGTTTGCTGCTGCTGTCATTTATCCGAATGAATTCTATCTGAAGGCTTCAATTAAGCGGCATGAAGTAGTCAATGTGGTTACAAGTTCGAATGAATAAAAATGAACTTATTTAAATTTTAACAAATAGTGCATATTTGGCCTGCTACTGCGCTAAAAGTGTTCGAGATGAATTTTTTAAAAGCATTTTTTTAAGTAATCAGCACTTAAAATGATCGAAAACATCACTTAAGAAAACTGTTTTATTTTATTATGTTTATTCATCATAACATAATTCTTGCATTTTATTATTACGATATTATTACGTAATCATTTTTGCAAAACAAACAAAATTTTCCATTATGTCCTAAAACTATAAGAGTTTTTCCACGACCACAATTATAAGTAAGAAGTGTAATTTTAATATACGAAGCTTCATAATGAAAAGAAAATTTACAGTTAAATATTGAATCAAATTCTTGAACCGTTTAAGTCGTATAAATAACTAATTTCTCCCGGAATTCCCTTTTGGTTTATGGCGAGACTTATTAAATTTCGCAACCGTGTTAACTCTGCGGCATTTCAAAGAAAATTAATGTAATTGTCGAATTATGTTTCCAATCTTCTGAGTCGTTCTAGTCTAATCTCAAAAGGGGCAAAATTACAACTAGAGAAAGTGGGAAGATTTCACGAAACCTATGAGAGAAGAGCGTAAAAATACTTAGAGGAAGGAGGCGAGAAAGATTTAGGAATCAACGCCATACCTCCGGATAATTCGTACTCTGTTTGAAGAGCAAGGAAGCGAGAAGCAAATCATCTTAAGCAATTTCCCAAAGCGGAAGCAGGAACTAAATCAACACATGTAAATGCATGGGATTCTCCTGAGGGCCTGTCATGTTTATCTATCTCTCCTAAGCCGATATTGAGCTTGGCAAGGATAAGGAAACATCGGGAAGTATTCTTTCTGAAGTGATTTTTGGAGATGGTCATTTACCATTATATATATATATATATATTTGATAACGATTTGACCTCATAAATAATGAATCAAAATTCAATAATAAAATGCTGTATTTTTAAGTATCAAATAATTTTGTTAAAAATGAATTTTTTATTCTATTTTCTTGAAGCAGAGACCTAACACCTCTGATTCTCGTAAATGCAATAATTTAGACTAGATAGTTTTTTCATCTATAATGCCTTATAATTTAGAATGGAAAGAGTGAAACTCACATGCGCACATTTTTATCATAAGACAAATATAAAAATAATAAGTCAGACATAATGGCAACTTATTAAAATTTTCCACTTGAATATCTTGAAGATTTGGAAAGATACGGACATTATACTGAACATATGTCATTTGTTCTCAAGAGAAGTTAAATCACATTTTTAAAATTGATATTTTATACTTAAATAGAATTCTAATGCTGATCTACATAAAAGTTAGAAAGAGAGACATAAATGCATGATATGCAAAATTCTCTGCATATTTAGACACCATAATCTAATGAATTTTAAGTTACAAATATTATTACAACAATCACTTTTCTTTTTCTATAATTTAAAGGGATATTGTCATTAAAATATTAATTATATATTGGTATTAGAATTCATTAAAAACATCAAATTTCTTAAAATTAAATAATATGTATAAAGTTATTGTTGCTAACTTTCAATTGCGTTAAAATGCTGAAGCTATTCTTTCTAAACAAATTACATAATATATATTATATAGTTGACCTTTAATGAGGTTAACTTCCAAGGTGCATGGATACTTTCAACTCTATGCACCGTAGATTGCCATTCTTATTCAAATTTAATTATTAATATTTATTTGTAATTTATGCGCTTTTATTTTTACGTTTTACATTTTATTATCATTGAACAAAATATGACGAAAGAGGCATACTTATAATATTTTTGAAATATTTTAATAATCAATTTAAATTTTGGCAACCAACAAGAATGATTAAATCGGAACTAAGTAAATAAATTTAGGACAATTTTCTTCCAGCTGAATAAACACCAATTTAAATCAAGAGATACATCTTGAAAAAAAAAATTCTAAATTAAAATGATGTGAAAATACTACCGGTTATTTTCCGATTTATTGGTTGATGAAGAAATATAATCAGTAAGTAATTATAGAAAACAACGAAGTTTATTGAATACAAAGACTCAAAAACCAAGTCGAGACGAACACAAGCAAAGCAAAGCAGCAAGCTACAACTTACAGTAGTCCACAAGTAGTAATCTGTAGTAAAACAACCACAACTCATAAAATGGCCAGATAGGATATTTGTGTGGCTTTACTCTATGGTCGCACCAAATGTCTGCAGTCCTCTACTGTCGTTTCGCTTCAGATGTATCCAACTGCAGACTAAGTACCACATGGCTAGCTACTCTATACACTTATCGATGTTGCTTCAACAATAAACAACAAGACTCGAAACATAGTTGAATTCAGTAATCGCTTGAGCTCCACACAAGGCTTGTTCTTTTATGGAATGATCCAGCTATTCCCAGAAGACTCTTTAGGCGATTACGACTGAATTGTTACCAAACACACCAAATTCATCCCCAAGTTTTTGGCAAACCCTGAGATAACTGACGCGACATCCGATGAGCACTCAGCAAAATTGGTAAAACGGATTTATAGTGATAGAACTTAACCGATTTGGGAAGCAACATTACATGTTTGTAACAATAATATAATTGGCTAAAAACTGTTTCGTAATAATCAGTGTATTAATAAAAATTATAATTCGCAAAAAATCCTAAATGCAGCGGTGTATAACTTTAAATATTTTCAAAAATATTTAAAATGTTAAGAAAGAAAATGAGGGGGGAAATACTAAAAAATATTTTTATATATTTTCTATGACTTCTTGGTTATAACATTTCAAATCATTGAAAATAGATTCAGAAAATAGTAATGCATTTCATAAGGCTACATTTGATTGTTGAGCACATTTAACTTTTTTAACTTTCTGAGACATAACATAAACTTTTTGAGCTGAATTTTTCTTAATCAAAACTGCCACAAATTTAATGAATAATGGTTTTAAAGTATTGGTCATATCAGCATTTAATGACACCAAAGGCAGTTATATCAAATGAAAGAAATTTCACTAATATATATTAATTATAAATTGGCATACAACAATCTATAAACGCAGATTTATTGAATTTAATGCAGTATTTGGCAAAGAGCGGAATTTGATGTGGCCGGTAAGGAAGTCAGAGCCTATTTGATAGGTATGCTCATATTAGCTGGAGGATGTCTCATTATCAGGAGTTAATTCCAATGAATCCAAAATTTCTAGGTTACACTTACACAACTGTTATCTCCAGCATATTTCCTGAATAGAAGGATTATATGTTAATTGGATATTTAAGTTAACTAATTTCACTGAATGAAATTAACCAACGTATCTATTAAATTATGATATAATCATTTATCCTTCACTTTATTGTCAATGCGTTGAATTTATTTTAACGGTTTGAATCCTTATGCAATGAATTAAATATTTATTTTTAATTTCATGTCAGTAAAAATATTTGAATGAAATTCATTGTATCTGTAAATAGGAATACATTCTATTCTTGATACAAGACCATGGATTTGTTACAAATTTATTGAAACTCTCTTTCATAAACCATAATAGCATATTCTAAGTGTTTCTTTTGAAGATTGCAGTAATAAATATATAAAACTTTGGCTTAAGGCTTTTTGAATTTAAGATATTAATGTCAAATGCAATAAAACCAACTGTACACAAAGCTTGCAGTTTGAAATTTCTCTTTACTTATCGATAAATTTTTAAACGAAATATTTTTAACAGCTAGATGCATCTTTCTGTCTGACTATGTCGTCATATAAATTAATTTTGTTAAATGCTTTTTCAAATCATGGTATGGGCTTCATGACAAATATCTTATTTATTTATTCATTAAAAACTTTTGGGCAATATTTGAGGAGAAATATACTTCTTAACGATACCATACTAAAATGCATCATGTATGAAGATTGAATGAATCAAGAAAAAAATTGATTTGGCATGAAATATTTTTATTACTATTGAATTAAAAAAATTTGGAGTTCAGCCTTGCAAAGTAAAAAAAAAGTGTTTAATACTGCTATTTACAGCACTTGAATCATATTATCTTTAACTATTCATTCAAAAAATATAAATTTGCTAGTTAGATTAATGAAAACATCACAATGAAATCCAACTAAAAAATTACAAAATGCTCCCTAGTTGCACAAATTAAATCCCAAGATAGATTATTGCCTTTTACAGCAAATTGATAAAATTATCCTGTGGTGTGAGTTAATGCTGTCAGTAGTTATCAATAAGTAAAATAATTTAGGCAATAAATTTTTAAAACCTCAAATTGGCATGTTTTTTTTGGATGCAACATATTTCTTGAAATATTGTGAAAGTCTTTAAATTATTATAGCCAATCGATTCTTTCAAGAATGTTCTCAATCAAAATTTCCAGTTTTTTTTCACAATGTGGATGTTAAAATGTAGCTTGTTTTTTCTAGCAAATGCCTTCTAAACACCCTTTTAGAGCAAATAACAATGTATTGAGGGAATCCATCATGAGAATATTTCTAAAAGATGTTTCATATTCTAACGACGCCTTTTAAAATAAGGACTAATTCCAGAAAGAACCTCATAATGTTGAGCAATGTTCTAATGACCAGAATGATACACCGAACTTTCTACACCACGCCAGCTAGAGGGCGCCTAGCCTCGATGTATTTAATGAACCAGACAAGCTCACACGATGGGTTGTCAAAAGAAATTGATTTCGAAACTGAAACACTAAGGCTCCGAATCCCAGACGTTAGTATCCTCGGGAATCTGGATTATTCCAGATTAATTATTTGAAGAAAAACTGATCTAGTTTAGGCGAGCCAATGAATTTACAGATTACTGTACATTTCTGAGAATACAAAGAAAATTAAAGAATCGAATGAGGCATTTCCTAGCATTAAATTCTCTGTATCATCTGATGAAAATGTCACTATTTCATCTGTCCATGGAAAATTCCAAGAGCATCAATATTAGCTTCACAATAACTAAGATTTTCGTTTTGAATGTTTGATATGTAAGGTAAGTGTTCGATAATAATTGCTCAATATGGATCGATGTATAGGGATAAAGTGAGTTTATTTTCCGAAGAATCCTATAAAGATACAACTCTGCTACATTTAATGCCATTGTAACTTGATGAAAGCTTTCTTCATTTATATCATCATTTATCTTCCGCCACTTTCAGAATCAAAGCAAATTTGACTCCCGAAAATTTTTACTGATAATTCTGTGTTATCAATTTGCAACCATTGCAACTCTGAGAATGCTTTTAAATGTTTCTTTATATCAATATTTATAATAAAGATCAATATGTGTGTGTGCTCTACAGTCCCGACAGTTGAACCTCAGCTACCAACATGTATACATTGTAATGTGCACCTTGGAGTCATCTTTTCAAATTTTTAATTATAATTTGAATTAATTAAAATTTGAGGGAAATTTCAACATTTTTCCACCATAGCGTTCAAAAATATTATAGCACAAAATCGATTTTTACATGATATTAAAGATTAAACAATTATCTTTTTAGGATACTGATATTTTAATAAACAAATTTAATTTCTATTTTGAAGATTTTTTTAAAAATAATTTAATCATATTTTATAACAATAAAAATAAATATAAAACTGCAAGTGAGCATTACGAGTGAAAGGAGAAAAAAATTAACTTTTATCAATATGTTGCCATTAGATTGACAGAAATTCAAATTAAAAAATAAACAAACTATTATTGCATTTTTATATGCAAATTAAACATATAAAAATGCAATTTTCATCAAGTGTCTGTATGAAATGAATTAAACATGAAATATGTTTTTCCTAAAAGGAAAATGTAAAAAAAAAAAAAAAAAATCATGACCTTTACGGTAATATTCACTGAGAAGGAGATCTTTGTGGTATTATTAATTAAATAAATCAGCTTTATTTGAGATAAATATGGTTTAATATATAGCTTGTCAATTCAAGCCCAACGGCTAATTGGTAAAATTTTAATAATAGAAATACATCAATAAAGGAAGTCTAAATGAAGCAAATAATCGTTTACATAGAATGTAACACGAGTATATAAAAGTTTTAAAAAATGAAAAAAGTTCAACTTTTATCTAGATCTGCTTCTATGTGCTTCATATTTAACACTATATTTTTCAAACCCTAATATTTTTAACAAAGAGAGATATACTTCTATTTGCTAAGTCAGTCTTTAAAACTGACTGATTTATGAATATTTGAATCTCTTTATTCGATAAAAGAGGAGAAACTGAAGAATTTTTGTTAATAATTCTTCAGATATTATATTAATTATGAAAATTATTCTACAGTGTACATACGATTCAAATGCTGATTAATTCTCTTTTCAATATTGACATTTAAAAAAGGTAAATAGTTTCAGTAAAAAAAAGTTTTAATATTAATTGCAACTTCATTGACTCCACTTTAATTTAATAATGACGAATAATTAGAGACGCATATAATGTATTACGGGTTTAAGGCCTTTATAAATGTATGAGTGAATTACATGGCTATCAAAATTTAAACTTTATAAATATTTTGATGAAGTAGCTACTTAAATATGTTACATAAAGTATTTAATTAACAATGGCACATCACATAAAATGTTTAATTACCAATGACGTTATATAAAGTATTTAACTGACCATTTTAAAGAGCATTAAGATTATCGACCTGTCTGGTCATCAAAGACGGTTAGTTTCTTATAAAAATGAAAGTATTAAAAAATGAAGATATTTTCATTCATTCAGCAAATAAAAGGTCGTTTTCAAAAATTAATCATATTTCAGACCATGCCTAAGAATCCTTAGTGAAAAACCGCTTTATAATCTGAAGAAATAAAAGAAATTTAATTTGATTCAAATCCAAATTTGAAATATTTGTTTTGATTTTATAAATAAGGAAATAAGGATGTATAATCTAAATAATAAAAATAACTGTTAATATTTTATATTCTATAAAATAATCTATATATAAAAATAACTGTTAAGCTGGAAAAAAATTAGTGTTTTTATAATTTTAAAGAAAAATGAAATTCTACATATAAAAACAAAGAGCAAAGAATGATTTCTGTGAAACATAATGACACTTTTATTTGAAATAAGATCTAAAGTTTGAATTTTATTTCAAGTTTTGAGGCATTTGAAAATAACCTAACATAGCCAAGCTGGGATAAAATCCTTTTTTAACTGTTTCAATCACAAAACGAAACTAAAACTAGATATATGAATACTGGACTAAGACTGAATATACATAATTATTTTTTTTTCCTTTTGATGTATTAGAAAATTTATTTTTTCATAAACAATAATAAGAAAAATGATTCATAAATGATAGTAAAAAAGTTAATTCATTGAAAATATCTAATTTGATGTGAATCTCGGGGAATCTCGATATTGAATTTATCATAAATTAATTATTTGCATCAAATCACAATGTGTTCAAAGCAATTACAATGAGGGACAATTATACATAAAGTTAATACAAATTAGCTTTCATTTAGCAGATTAGTTTAGTTAAATTAATTTTTCATTTTAAAAGCCTCCCTATTTCGTGACGAACCTCACGATTTTTAACCCCTTTCGGATAACGAAGAGGATACCTGAAATGGTAAGCGGCTTTTCAATTTTCCACACCACCCAAGAGGGAGGAATTTTGGTCGCTAGGAATTTAATGGTCGCTAATCCCAGTTACATGTCTATTCTTTGGTGGAAACGAGTCTCTAAATTGAAACCTCCAGTTCAGAAGCCGACCATTACTAGACCATTACCATATTACCATTGTACCACCAGACCACCGCGGTCTATTTTATTCAACAGAATTTGATAAGCAAAAGCCTTATCAGAAGTTTCCTCTGAAAAGTCCTCATTACTAAAACTGACTAAAGGGTTTATTACTTGTTTTACGGCTAAATACCTGATGTAATCAATTTATGAACCTGTATAGACAAAATTAAAATAAAATTCGAAACATTTTTCCAATAATGAATTTTTATATAATTTTTATATTTTATAGATTAACAAGATTTTTATAGTTTATTGCTAAGAATACTGTTCGAAAAGATTTTTATAGGACCTTTAAGATCTATTAGGAAAGATTTATATTTAAAAATATAAATCATAAGAAACTCTATTTTATTAATGATATATATTATAAAATCTATTCGAAAAGCTTTTACATCGATATGGTTGTTTAAAAAAGTTTTTATGTGTGATGTACCAATAAAAAATATTTAAATAAATACCTCATACTTTATTAAATTTCATATTATTTCTAAAAACAACCAGATGTCTATCGCTTATATCTAATACAATATATCTAGACTCAGAAAAGCGTAACTTCTAGCTGCAAATCAATGTCAGTCACTCTTAGGATTTCTCCCAACGTTTAAATGAAAGAATTGTACTTTACACATGAAAAAGAGTTGCTGTCAATCACAAAGGTTTCCATTTATTTCTCGTAAGGAAAATGATAAAATTCATTGGTCCGATTCATTGATTACAATATTCTGTTTAGGATTATATATGAAGGCAAATAAACTGTACATAATATTTTAAACTGTATAGCAACATCTAAGGCAAAATCATTACAGTATGATTTAAAATCATTGTATAAGTGTGCGTTATAATGCATGCTGTTTACAGAAGATTGAAACATATACATATTAAAAAAAAATTTAATAATGATAGTTGTGATAATATGCTTGAAAAGCAATTTAAATAGCTTGGGTTTTAACTTTCTTTCATTATTCATTTTTTTCAATATATATATATATATATATATATATATATATATATATATATCCTATGTTTTACTATTAAAAAATAGAACCAACACAAAATTAATGTATGCAGTTATTATTATCATGTTAATTTTTTATTACTTTAAAAATATTTGACTTCAAGAAAATGCATATTTTTCATTTCAAAATCTCCTTTCACGACAGCATTTGGAATTTCTAGGAAACATTTAAAATTTTCAGTAATATTCGTTTGAAAAAATAACCTTAAGTAATGTCAAGGCTGTTTTATTTAATGTTTTTTCCTGCTTTCTATCGAATTGATGTGCCATACCTATGTACAGAATTCTGAAATCATCTGGGACTGGGAAAGGAAAGAAAAAAAGACTAAATGAAATGTTTCTGAAGGTTAAGAGAGAAAAGTACTTTGACAGAAAACACCTTTTAGAAATAAGCCTACAGGGAAATTTAATCTACCTGCATTTTGTATCTCTGAAGGATCATAACGTCATAAGCGAAGCTCATATCAGAATTTCAATGCTTTAACGAAATTGTTATTTTACTCTATTTTATGTGAATAAGTTTATTTTATGTAAATCGACAGAAAAATGCAGATTAGAGTAGAAGACTAAGGCAAGTATTTATTTTCACATCATAAGGGAATCCAATGCATGAGTTTTAAAATTATGAAAATATTTTCAGCTTTCAGTTTCGAAGACGGTGGTTTCAGATTGAATAATTTCATTTCCTGTTACTTTATTTGATATTTGAGGGATCATTATGAATTTGAAAAATAATAGATAAAGAGACAGATTTTTGTGAAACTCATCAGTTGTTATAAACTTTCTAAGAATACAACCAACAATATTTTTAGTCACTCCTAAAATAAGCAATTTTTTCCTTTGAATTAATATTTAATTCTGTTTAAAACCACAATATTGGAAATAATAAAGAAATAGTTTTAAAAAATCTTTAGGCTTCACAACGAGTAGTCCCTTCAAAGTGGCAACTCGTAATTAGAGTCATGCTGGTTGAATCTCACCACCTTGGCGGGTACAGAAAAATAGGATGTGGGGGGTCCTCCCCTCCATTGATGAAGGACCGCACTTACCAAGGGAAGGGTTGTACCGTGATCGTTGATAGGACTCAACCACAGTTTACACCAGTGCTATTATCCGGTTTAAGTCTCACACCGATTATTGATGAATTTGTTTGAAGAAAATTTACTCTGATCAAAAGAATGTTTGTCAAAAAACACCATGTTACATAGATGGAATACTAAAGCATGCATTGATGTTATTTTGATTGGAATCATGTAAACAAATTGTTTCCATAAATGACAATTTTTTATTGATTACGTTTTGATTAAATTAGATAAATGAGTTTCAAATATTGATTGAAACATCTCTGATTTATCTCAACATTTTTAAAAATTGTTTAACTACTTCAAAAATTACTAATATAAAATTTATTAACATATGAATAAATAAATTTGAACGATTGGGCTCATAATTAAAAGAAAAATTAGAATATGACATCCGTTAAGAGTACTAGAGTTTTCCTTCGAGAATAAATTTCAATATTTTAATTTCTTAACTAAATCTCTTTATTAGTTTAGAGGAAAACAGCGACTGAAGATTTTGAAATACATTTATGGTGGAGATTGGGGAGCTGATGCTGTGATTCTTCGAAATACTTTTATTGCCCTTATTCGTCAAACCCTTGAATATGGTGTACAGGTTCATCAGGTTGCTTCTTCTAGAAACCTCGATATACAAGAAAGGGTTCAAATCTCTACTGTCAGAATCATCACTGGTCCTTGCAATAGTTGCCTCAAGGATATTGTATAAAGCTGACTTACAATCTCTCAGACTACGTAGAAAATATATCTTAACTAAATACTTTGTCAAATTCATCAATTATGGGGACCAGCACAGAATTTCCATCTCTATGCGAGATTGGTGCAATAATTGGCACCTCAAGAAAGGAAGTCCGCTTAGCCATGCTGAAGGTCGAATGCATAATGATGGAGAATACATCTCACTAGCTTGTGATACGGCCGCTGCTGATTCATTCTTTGGTCGGGTCTTTTTCAGGACCGAATTAAGCTCATTCACTAACATAGTACATATCCCCCGGAGTATTTTAGACAGCTTGCTTTTGAAACTATCGATAAAACCCTTGTGATGCTTAACAAATCTATACTAGCGGCAGCAAGGGTGAAGGCGCTATTTCGGATAATGGAATTTTTGTTAAAAAGGAAAATGGCATTGGGATCTGTTTAAGAAACCTTGATACCTCCCTCCATGTTCCGTTAAGAGCTAATAACTATTGAGGATACTTTGAATTTTGCATAACTGAGAATTTTTACCCTAACATTTGGATTCTGCACACAGCCGAAGTTCCGTTCAGCATTTTTATGAATGGTTAAGGCTTGGGGACCCTCACGACTATCAACATCGGTCAGCGTTTGAATCGCTAGATTGAAAATATTAAAATCACTTTTCAGAGGGTAATGAATCGCACCGAAATGAAATTGCTAATGGTCCGGTCCGAAAGAGCAGCCATAAAGCGGCTAAGCTCATGGTGGTTGCCTTACTTTTTCAGAAAGCGCCACCCGGATCTGGCAAGTTATCTGTTATTCTTGGAGGAGGGGCCCCATGAATGAATGGTACGCTGAAAGTCGCTCTATTGCTGTTTGATTGGGGTTGGAATAATCAGACAACTTTCTCTAGATTCTAAAGTGGGCACACTCGTATACAATGCCATGTGACGGACCACAAAGTGCCGTCCCTTATGCCCAAAATACAATGCAACTCAAGCTACTCTCAATGCGTCTCTTACCGACATATTGGCCAGCATCAGTTTTAATAAAGGGCAACTGTTCTCAAGTCTTGAGGCAGTGTTACATTATTTGAAGCTGTTCGGGCTTATGAACCTGGTTTGATCTTACTGTCAACCAGGTGTGATAAGTCACAACATACAATCATATCGGTGTATACCATATAATAGTTTGTCATCTTTAAAAACATATTTTAACCTCTTTGTTACTGATCGATATTTAATACACTTTCACCTAAAAATTATTAATAAATGAAAGTATCAGAGAACAATTCCTGATTTTCTTAATGAATGATGTTTGTGTGCATTTTGTACAAAAGTTTATAGAGTAAAGACCGTTCTAAGAACTGCTAGAATCTAGATTTAGGATTCTATACACCATTTTAACTTGATTTTAGCTTTTACAGAACATATACTTCATATAAACTTATCCAAGAATTAATTGTTCTGCCTTAATGAGAATTGAAATAGGAAAATTATGACATGGAATTTGTGAAATGTTTACTCAGTTCCTATTTTCTGAAATGAATAATGACGTTTGTTACTGAGGGGAAATTCACCATCAGTTACTTGATTCATTGCCTAGCACATAGTTAAGTAATCATGATCAACCGAAATTTCATGAATTAAATAAGTAAAAAATGCTCTACTTCTCGTGAATAGAGCTAAAATATTGGCCTTGCAAAAGTCTGCAAGTCATGTGATCATATAAGATAGGTAAATAAGAAGGAAAATTTTACTATTCATTACAAAGAAAATTGTAAAATTTTCAAAAAAAAAAAATACAAATAATTAAAGTTAGATTTGAAATTTTTACCAAATATTTATTGAACAACCTAACTTATATTCTAATACACAACAACAGTGCACTGAAATGCACTGAAAAATATAATAAATGAAATATTTGATGTTATATAATAATTACCATTTATTAGTTTTATGTAATTATGGAGACTAGGTTTAAATATTTTTATTTGACAAATGTTTTATTTGTTATTTATAACATAAAGAATTGTCAGTGATTTTTCTGAAAATTAAATATAAACATTAAATTTATTTTTAGATAAATTATCAATATGCTGAAAATGATAAAATTATTTTCAAATTATGAAATCTTTTGAGAGAAAATGAGTACCTTTGCAAGGCTTTAAAACACGTTTTGAATCATATATATGTACATAAACACAACTGTGTCGGCGTCCTGGACTAGGAATAGCTCGTATTTAATGTAATTTGGTGCCCCACGTTCATGCCCTGATTTAGTCATGTTAGTTATTTTCCCTCCGTTCTATCAGTGAGGTGTGGAAAAAAGCCTCCCCCACCCATGAAATTGTGATTGTGTAAGTGAGTGTGTGGGCATCATCTTCGTATGAACTAGGAGACGTACTTCTGCCCTCGAGTGCTCAGGAAAAGAAGCTGCTGCACAAATAGCAGACTTGTATAAGTCATAAGAAGCAACAACAACGATGCAACTGTTCGAAAAAATTATTATAACTTTGTAAAGATTTATAATTTGTTTAATATTATAAACCGAAAATATTTTGATTAATAAATCATTTCCATTTCATTAAAATACTACAAAAGAGAGAAATTACTTGACAAAGGAATCAAGAAATATCTATTTCATATACATGAAAAACTTATTCTCATTTTCATTATTCTTAAAAGAGGAATTATGACATATGACAAAATTACAAAATATTTCTTCAATTATACATCAATAATTTTATTTAAAACGAAATTTTCCATAGCATGCTTTAGGGTTTTAACTATATTGCAATCAACGGATTAAAATGTTAAAAATAAATTGTACGTGTGCTATAAATTATGTTCATATTTTAAAATATGTTTAAGTCAGGGAAAATATAGTATAGAAACTTAATAATAACATAATATAAATTTCTTGGAAATGGTCATAAATTAATTATATTTTAGGAAATTTTTCATCTGAATACTTAAAAACTGAATATAAATAAACTAGTAACTTCTTATGAAAAAAATTAATTTTCTTTATGCCCTCTAACCATGCAATGTGATTTTTTTTTTCTTGCAGTTATTAAATTAAATATCCAATAAAAGGCTTCTTAAAAATCTTATATTTCCAATATACAATCCGTAAATGAATATAGCATTTGAAATTAAACGAGTTATCTAAATTATGATTCTTTATGATAATAAAGCATTTCATGCATATAATTTCTGTATAAAATTAAAAATTAATGTTTCTGAATTTTGTTAAAAAAGAGATTATAAGCTTTTTTATCCATCGCTTGTAAAGCAGGAATTAACTTTTATTAAAATTTTCGTGATTTATTTAATAAATATTTTGATTTTAATGCTTATTTCCAGTATTTCTCTACAGATTTTTCCTATTACAGATTTTTAATAAAGGATTATTTTGTCCACGAAAAAATTCTTTACATTTGTATACAGCAATGATATATTTATCTTTTAGATATTATTAATATTTTTATAGAAAGAAGGTTATTTTCATAAAGTAATAATATAAAAATTCCAAGAACTAAGAATCAATAGAATTCATTAAATATTTTTTTATAATTAACATGAAAAATAAAAGGAATTGTTAGAAAAAAAATTCTCAAATACAATTCAAATAGAAATATTCTTCCTTTATTTGCTCTTTACTTTTAATTTTGTTTTTAAAATGATAAAGGAGCATTAATTTCAGTGTTAATTATTTGCTTGGATAGGTGCTTTTTTCCTTTCAGAGGTTTTGTTAGTGCAATTACTAATTAAGTGGAATGAAGTGAAATTTTATGATAAAAAACTAAAATAAGTGAATTCCATTCATATAATATTATCAAAATTTCTTTTCAATCATTAAATTTTCATAAATTTCATTTTGGTTTTGAATAAATTCAAAAGTATGAATAATATTTTAAAAGTTATATAAGTATTAGGAATTCAAAAAATACTATATAATTGTATATTGAATAAACTTGTTTATACGAAAGTCAAAGTATCTTAAATACATTACCTATTGTTAAGTTGTTGTTGTTTCTAATGGCATTTGCATAAGCAAGCTCACTAACGAAGGCAGTGATTATAAGCCAATCAGGCGTCTCTTGTTTTTTCATTAGTGCTGTATAAGGACAAATGTAGATCTTAATTATGAAAGCATCACAAGCCTTTATTAAGGGGGGACTTCATGTATTTCGTTCACTCGACCACAGTTTGTATTGTAATTTAGGCCTGAAGTAAAAACCGATCACATCTGAAACAGTACTCCTTCTGACGTGGAGGATTTGGAGACTACGTTATATTTATAAGTGCTCAAGTCACCACACACATGGGGAGTCTTCCGTAAAAGGGTTTCGAACGCACAGCCCAAGGGATGCTAATCCAAAGGCCTACTAGCCAGGCTATCCCTGCCTCATTTATAACATGAATGCATTCACTAAAGTATAATAAACAAATTATATCAGTCCACTTTATCTCGTTAAATACAGGCTATAATAAAATATCGTCGGTAATTGTTCTTTTTTTTACATTATTGTTAAAATTTAATAAGCATTTATACCGATGTTTGCTTAGGACATGAGTAGTGACGTCCAGCATGAGATTATGATATCATATAGATAAATTCCATTCAGTTATACAACAACAAACATTAGAAAATAATACATAACAATACATAAAATAATACAACAAACATAAATAATAATCTACAAAGATACATTTATTTTTATTTATTTACCTATAATATTCAACCGAATCACGATTTCAATATAAATGCTGAAATAAAAACGATAGCTCAGAGATTTGACCTATGTTCTTTTGAGATCACAAAGATTGATGAAAAAATTGCCTAGCATCTAATGCAGAAGTGTTGGTGGTGTGCAGCTTCAAGCAAGCATTGGAATTTTATTTAAGACAATTCTTTAGGATAAATGTTTGTTTAAAGCTACATATGATTATGATCCACTAAAATCATTGCTTATAGAATAAGATTTTTATTTATTTATTTACTTATTTGCAAGAACGTACACAAAGGAAAATTTCATTTTCTAATATGGCCTAAACTTTAAAATAAAATTGCCTTGACCTAATCATTTCTAATAAGTACTCTGCAGAATAAGTTTTAAAAAATGACTCTCCTGTAACTGATCCAAAATGATCAATTTATATTTACATAATGTTCTAATTTTCTTTGAATAACAGAATATGAGAAATTGCAACGAATAAATGTTTTTCTTATACTTTATAATTTAGGGAATTTTAAAAATGAAAGTATGCAGTTGGTTATAATGGACTGTTTTTAGGGAAGGAAAAAAAAGTCATTAATTTTGTCAGGAGAAATTACACAAACGTTTTAAAAATTATAAATTGTGGAATGAATAGAGCAATTTTGTTATCATCAACTCATTTTTAACAATTTTGGAGTGTACAGATCCTTCATTTTTTCAGTAGATGAAAAGTTAAGGCATTTGAAATTTTTGAAGCACTCAAGTCGTTTTAATATTTATAAAAAAACTACAAAAAAATATGTTCGGACTGTATGACAGATAAATTATAATTGTTAAATAGTGTAGTCTTTTAGTGCAATAATTCTTATGCATCTAACGTTTAATTTGTAATTTTAATTTTTATTTTTTAATTCAGTATATATTTTCAAAGAATAATACAAAAATTTAGAAAATATTAAAGGAAATTTAACTAATGCGTGCGCAATACAAGACTCGATAATATTAAATGTATATGGCTAACATAAATTGGAAAAGAGGACATAATGTAAAGTATATTTTGTTCAATTTTAAATAAAGCATAAAATGTTCTCTAATTTGTTTTATTATGTTTTTCGCATTAATTTATTATACCATATTTTTTAAAATATAAACAGCTGTGGTAAGTTCAAACTCTGGGCGAAATGATTGCAGATTCTTTACTTTCCACTACAGACATTTAAATTATGAAATACGCAGATTAGAACTTTTAGAAATGCAATCGGTGAATAATTATTTGCTTTGGTTCTGAAGAAATTTAAATAAATTTTATTATAAAAGTTTGGTTTCAGTAAATTATTTTTCATTTTACTATTACTAAGCCCTATATACAGTGTGATCACCGAATAAGCCCTGATTTCAAAATTAAATATCTCTACAGCAAAGATCGATAGAATGATACGGTAAACTGTACGTTAATTAGCAAAACTGTAAAAATGCTGTACAAAAGTTTAGAAAATTTAGTTACGAAAATCGCAAACAGATGGCGCTCTAATCAAAATGCATATTGACGCTTTCAGCGTGACGTAAAAAATGAAAAATGACTCCAGATCTGCCTCCTTGTGACTTCTTTCTGTGGGGAGCATTGAAAGACACTGTCTATAGAAACAATCCCGCCGCTCTAGGTGAGCTTGAATCCTTGATTGGTGTTGCATGTGATTCCATTTTCGTTGATAAATTGCAAGACGTGACGTCAAATTTCATTGTTCAATGACGCCACCTCATTGTTTCGAACATTATGAAAAAACTGTATTTTGATTGCAAAGAAAGAGGTTTTTAAGACTCCTTTCAGAAAAAAAGAATTTTTAGAGCAGAGTGCCATCTGTTAACTATTTTTGTAACTAAATTTTCTAACTTTTGACAATATTTTTACAGTTTTGTTAATAAACGTACAGTTAACTGCATAATTCTATTCATCTTTTTTGTTGAGATATTTAATTTCGAAATCAGGGCTTATTCGCTGATCACTCTGTACCTTATATATATCTAGTAATCTTCACTATTACTAAGACTTTTATATCTTGTATTCATCTCTTTAATTATTTGGATTATTAGAATTTTGAGGTATAGAAAAGGACTCAAACGTTCATTGAATGAATTGAAAAGAAATTCCTAAAAATAATGAATAGTTTCTTGCTATAATGGAATTTAGTTATGAAAAAAAGTTATGCATTTTTGTATTTTATTGATTCAATCTTTTCATTAAATGCGTTATTTTATATATATATATATATATATATATATATATATATATATATATATAT
>JAPMOQ010067357.1:394874-406995 GCA_026543055.1 Argiope trifasciata | reverse complement strand
GGGCACGAACGGACCTTTCGATGATGTCCCATAAATGCTCGATGGGACTCATATCGGGCGATCTAGGTGGCCAGATCATGCCCTGGAATTGTCCGGAATGTTCTTCAAACCAATCGCGAACAGTTCTGGCCCGGTGATATTGCGCATTGTCATCCCTAAAAATCCCATCGTTGTGTGGGTACGTGAAGTCCATGAATGGCTGCAAGTGATCTTCAAGCAGCTAAACATAACCATTTCCCGTCAAAGATCGGTTCAGTTGCACCAGAGGACCGAGTCCATGCCATGTAAAAACAGCCCACACCATTATGCAGCCACCACCAGCTTGAACAGTGCCTTGCTGACGGTTTGGGTCCATGGCTTCGTGGGGTCTGCACCACACTCGAACTCTACCATCAGCTCGTAACAACTGAAATCGTGACTCATCTGACCACGCCACGTTTTTCCACTGGTCTAGGGACCAGTCGATATGCTCACGAGCCCAGGACAGTCGCTGCAGGCGATGTCGTGCTGTCAGTAAAGGCACTCGAGTCGGTCTTCTGCTGTCATAGCCCAAGGAACACAAATTTCGCCACACAGTCCTATCGGACACGTCCCTCGTACGTCCCACATTGATTCTTGCAGTTATTTGACGAAGTGTTGCGTGTCAATTAACATTGACCATTCTACACAGACGTCGGCGGTCTCGGTCGTTAAGTGCAGGTGGTCTTCCACTGCGCTGTCCATGATGGAATGTGATGCCTGAAATTTCATACTCTCGGCAGACTCTTGATACTGTGGATCTCGGAATATGGAATTCACTAACTATATCTGCAATGGAATGACCCATGCGTCTAGCTCCAACTAACATTGCACGTTCAAAGTCTGTTAATTCTCGTCGTGCCGCCATAAATCACGAAAACCCTGTTCACATGAATAACTTGAGCACAAATGAAAGCTCTGGAAAACGAACTGCGCATTTATACTTTTTTGCTGCGATACTACTGCCATTTGTATATTTGCATATTGCTCTCCCATGACTTTTGTCACTTCAGTGTATATATATATATATAATTAAATTATCTACTGAATTAGTTAATTACAGAAAATTATCTGTATCATTGTTACGGCCAGTTTACAAATTGGCCAGATATTTCGCTCAATGTCAAAAGAGCTCTGGGCACTTCGGGCATTGGTTGGCCAAAATCGCATATACGCTATTTATTTCTAGCACATAAGACATTGGCCACACACCCCGGAAAATAGGCGATTTGACTGTCTAATTCGGAATCTGGCAGTAACGTATTTAATTGTTCTAATTAGTTGAAAATATTCCTGGACCAGCAATCTTTATCGATTAAACAAACAATATTTAAATTTGTTTGTTTGCCTTGAAAAAAAATGGTGTGCGAGTCAATAACATGGTGATTTTCAAGTGAAAAACAGAACACGATAGTTAGTTCAAAACTCAACAGTGAAAGCGGAGTCCAAAATAAAACTACATTAACAAATGATACATAATGAAAAAACTTTACTCTGAAAGTCGACTCCAAAAAATTACAATAGCAGGTGATCGATATTTAAAAAGCTATCTGTGAAAGCTGATTCCAAAATAAAAAAAGAAGAAATCATCAATTTGAGGCTTCGGCAATTCGTCACTTTTAAAAAGCTTCAAAACCCCCAATTCAAAACAGCATCATGTTCTCATCTGATGATAAATAACTAAAATGTAAAAATTAAGAACCATCATGGTTGAACTCTGCTGGGAGACATGCCGATTGAAAAAAGCAATACTTGCTCTGTTTGCGTGCAATATTTGTTAATCTCCTTCGTTCACACACTGTGCGTTCACTTACAGCTTTGTCGTACTGCCGTAATCATTACATCTGTATCTTCCTCTTCTTGAAATTAAAGTAGTTCTAAGAAATCCTTGCCACACATGCATGGTAATAATAGTATTTATTGTTTATTTACAGTTCGTATAGCTTAAAAATTATATTAAAACTAAAAGTAATGTAGAATATATTAAATGAACTGACGTAAATATTATTACACAAGCGAAAGGTGAATTCGCAAAGGAAAAATTGTATATTTTAACAATACAGTTACACAAGGATAAGTTGATTCTATGAATGTTTATTGTATCAGTATATAAATGAAAAATAGTGTTAAAAATCCTTCATGATGATGCATTTCTCTTTTTGAATTAAGTGAAAGAAAAATATTTTTAAAAAATGCTTTCAGGAAACTGGTATTTTCGTATAGGATGGGAATGAATATGTATTATTAAAAAATAATATTTGGTAATACTTCATTATAAGCACTAAATTAATTTTTTAAAACTTTAAACATAAATTAGTAATTTTTTAATAAATGTGCATTTTGCTGATCTGGATGAAAATAGTTTAATATCTTCATTATAATTCCTAGCATAAATCCTTTTTCTTAAGGTAGCGTGATGTTTGTATAAAAACTGTTTATTATTTATTATATGAATTTTATTCCCTGTTTAAACCTTAAATTCTAAAAATAGATCAGTGATCAAAACTATTGCATTATTAAATAAGCATCGTGGCTCCCAAATTTCTGAAATAATTGATTAGGAAAAAGAATTGTTATATATATTGAATTCTACACATTATTTAAAACTGATTGAATTACTGAACGAATCCATTGAAAAAAAAATGCAACAACGAGATATTTTTAAGGTTGTAATTTTTCTAATAAAATCTGTATGAAAGAAATTAACTGTGTATGTTGATTTGTTTTACTTTCAATCGATCTATTAAACAGGATTACCAGATATTTCATTCATATCCAAGTATTGTGTTTATACACTGAAGTGACAAAAGTCATGGGATGACTGTTAATATCGTGTCGGTCCTCCTTTTGCCCGGCGAAGTGCAACAACTCGGCGTGTCATGGAGTTCACAAGTCGTTGGAAGTCCTCTGCAGGAATATTGAGCCATGCTGTCTGTATAGACGTCCGTAATTGTGAAAGTATGGATAGTGCAGGAGTTTGAGCGCGAACGGACCTTTCGATGATGTCCCATAAAGGCTCGATGGGATTCATATAGGGCGATCTAGGTGGCCAGATCATGCGCTGGAATTGTCCGGAATGTTCTTCAAACCAATCGCGAACAGTTCTGTCCCGGTGACATGACGCATTGTCATCCATAAAAATCCCATCGTTGTGTGGGTACGTGAAGTCCATGAATGGCTGCAAGTGATCTGCAAGCAGCTGAACATAACCATTTCCAGTCAATGATCGGTTCAGTTGCACCAGAGGACCGAGTCCACGCCATGTAAAAACAGCCCACACCATTATGCAGCCACCACCAGCTTGAACAGTGCCTTGCTGACAGTTGGGTCCATGGCTTCGTGGGGTCTGCGCCACACTCGAACTCTACCATCAGCTCGTAACAACTGAAATCGTGACTCTTCTGACCACGCCACGGTTTTCCACTGGTCTAGGGACCAGTCGATATGCTCACGAGCCTAGGAGAGTCGCTGCAGGCGATGTCGTGCTGTCAGTAAAGGCACTCGAGTCGGTCTTCTGATGTCACAGCCCAAGGAAGACAAATTTCGCCGCACAGTCCTATCTGACACGTCCCTCGTACGTCTCATATTGATTCCTGCAGTTATTTGACGAAGTGTTCCGTGTCTATTAACATTGACCATTCTACACAGACGTCGGCGGTCTCGGTCATTAAGTGCAGATGGTCGCCCACTGCGCTGTCCATGATGGGATGGGATGCCTGAAATTTCATGCTCTCGATACACTCTTGATACTATGGATCTCGGAATGTTGAATTCACTAACGATATCCGCAATGAAATGACCCATGCTAGATGCATGGGTCATTCCATTGCTGATATCGTTAGCATTCCACTTTCAAAGTCTGTTAATTCTCGTCGTGCCGCCATAAATCACGAAAACCCTGTTCACATGAATAACTTGAACACAAATGAAAGCTCTGGAAAATGAACTGCGCATTTATACTTTTTCTCTGCGATACTACTGACATCTGTATATTTGCATATTGCTATCCCATGACTTTTGTCACTTCAGTGTATATGCTCCTCAATTACGATACTTTATTTGAAATCGATTGATATCTGAGAAATTAATTATTATGTTGCAGTTATTTGGCTATTGATTAAAAATAAATGCACTAATTTGTTCAATAAATCATCAATAATTTATAAAATCTTTAAAGCTCATTTTTGCACTCAATATGTTAGTATATGAGTTATGACGCTTTCCTAAAATGTTAATGTAACCACCAATAAATTTCAAAACAATCTTAATGATATTATTCTGATATATTTCAAAATAATAAAAATATTGTTAAAAATGATTTGTTTTAAAATTTACCAAGATGTAATCATTTTATAAAGCTGATTCAGAAGATGTTAAATGAGTAATTATTTGACATTTTTACAATATATACATTTCGGACTGGAGAATATTTTCTCAATTTTTTAATTGAATGAAATAACACTTTTATTTACGTTTTTATGTGATTTTTTCTTATCAAGTTAAGACAATATTGAAATATTTTGAGAAATAAAAAAATTAATAAATTTCCTTGGGAAATAAATAAAAAAAATTAAAACACTATTAGGCATTTGTTTATTAACTTAATGTTGTTTCAGATGGAAAAATATTTATATTCCTTTTTATGTTATTTAAAGTTTCCAACATTGATATATGTTTAATTAATTCAATTAAATGCAAAGCATGTAATTAAATTTGTGATATAAAATCCATGATATCTAGGATATTAATATAAAATTCCGTTCCTTGCTTCATATAATGAAAATATATACTTCAAACACATATACATTTCGAAAGCACGCAACATGTAAAGAAAGAACCCATGTTCTATTGACATGATATATGAAAATACTGAAAAAATCAACAACAGAAATTCAAAGCTTTTTGCGTTCGAATTAATGAATATAATTCATTATTAACTCATGTAGAAATGATAAAGAAAAATACTAAAAATGCCTTAAGAAAGAAAATAATTAAAAACCTTTGGCATTTGATATCCTTGTTTTTCAAACCTGAAAAAAAAAATCTTTCAGTTTTCTTGCTGTTTTTAAAGCTTTATAAAGAGAACTAAGCATGAAAGATTATTTTAGAGACAAAAATTAATCAAGAATTGCGATTAATTTTTTGTCCAACGACAGAATTAGCTAACTTTTTTTAAGGTGGGAAAAAAGTTCAATGTCTCTGAACAGCTTATTTTAAATTCACAAATTCTGTGTTCATCCCCAGAAAGAGATAATTATTACTTTTTAAATTATTTTTGATTTTTTTAATCTCAATTCTTGAATACCGCAGATAGTATTTATCCAGGAATTAGCACAACAATCCAGATACAAATAGGGTTTACTATCGACGTCAGAGATTTGCTTAAGACGTAACAGAATATCGTTTATGATCAGTTCCCTTGGGGTAATTACGAAGATTCAATGTCTAACTTTGACTTTTTTCCTTCCATCTATTTTGAAAATTAGTATTTATATTACAGAAAAATTCTTATTTTCTTAATTCCTGATTTCTTTTCTAGAGTAATTTAAAAGTTAAGTCTGGTTTCATAAAGATGAATAGATAATTGCAATTTATCTGATGGGAAATTTAAGTGTTAAGCAATAAATTAAAAAACTGAGAAGGAATTTTAATATGAATTATTTACATATTTAGAAAAAGCTCTTTATTTATTCTAAATGAGTAAATGTCCAAATGAATCAGAGTTGCATCTAACGTTAATGATATATACTGTATTTAATTTATGATTTTGTGCTAACTGCATTGGAATATGGCTAAATAACTTAGAAATATTTAAATGCAATTAAATTGAAACTTGTTCCTTCAATAAAATATTTCGATTTATTTCATTGAATTGGCTACATGGTCTTAATTTGTAATTTTTATTGAGTTTTTAATAAAATTAAATAACTTATTCTTAATATACAAACATTCCTTTTTTATACTTAATATAATAATAATGCTTTATTATAGTTAATATACAATCCTTTATAATACTTAATATACAAATTCAAGATACCTGATCTTTTGCGGCAAATTATAAATTGATTTCAATGTGCACTTGGCCTATTGTAGAAACAAAAGTGTGAAAATTTATATTTTAATAAGACGTACTATTCATGTTTAAGATCATAAAAGATTTCCTATTATATGTGAAAGAAAAATATTTTTTGCTGTAATTACTACCTCATCACTGCATTTTAACTGAAATGTGTTTCATAAAAGCAAGCATTATGATTTGTTTGGTAAAATGACTTTATTAATAAAATCATTACTTTAATTATGTCATAAAGTTAGATTAATTATGTTTGAATAATAATAATTAATTAAAAAATTCTGTAGTTAGACTTTTTAATGCAAACAAAAAAGATTTTAAAAAGTTTTTTATGTTTAACAAAAATAAGTATTCAATAACAGATTTATTGAAGCTCCAATGAAATCTATATAGATAAAACTTATATATTCATTATATGAATATATAATTAAATAAAAATTAATTATGGCATGCATACAATAACACATTGTTTTTATTATACATGACTACATTTTGCTATATCGGTGAAATCTGCTAAGTTGACTTTTCCAAATATGCCAAACAAATCATGAGCTATTTGGAAAACCTTACATGTTGAATTATGTATTTTAATAGGGCATAAGATTATGCAATGAAATAAAAAATATCTATTTACTTTGATTAAAGTTAGTAAAAAGAAAAATGAAAACTCATCTTGTTGAAAACTCATCCTTGAAACTCAAACATGAGATTAATAATCTAAAGGCAAGATATGAAATTTATTCATTTCAAAGAAAAATTTTAAAAAGTTATAAAACAAACAAATATAAGAAGAAAATCTCCAATAATGTATTTTTTGTATTAATATTTAGAGATTTTAATATCATTTAAATTTATATTATGTTTGAATACTGGTTCGATTTTATCATGATATTTATATTATTAAAACATTTTGTGTTTGTATTATAGTTCGCCAAATATTAAATTTCCAGGTTTCCCATTATCTATTTCATTGACATTTAATATCTTAAAATAATATTTAATAACTTAGAATTATATTTAATAACTTAAAACCAAAAATATGTTATGAAGTGGAAAAAAATCTGAATTCGAATCAAGCGATAAAGTTAAGAGGGAAATTGAAGAAAAAAAATTGGTTTTCAGAGATGACAAATGCAATGAGATACTCATTTGCTGGCTGTGAAGATTTTATAGAAAATGCGGGATCATTTTTTATTTGCCAAATAGCATCAAAAATACTTAAATTCGAAATATTCTAAATTATTATGAAGGAATTCTAAAGTTATAAATTGAAGTTACCTTCTTCTGAGATTGTAAAGAAATCAGAGAATATTATTCTATCTCATTTCATAAAACTCCCAATGTTTACCCTCAACCTTGATATTTTTTTTTTTCAAATTTCGCAGGCTTCTTCATCAATCTCAGCCGTCTTTTTATATGTGCCAATATTTTCGGAAAAGAGTACGAAACCATTCTTCAAGAGCTTATCTGAATAAAGGAAGATACACCCTAGGCAGATGCAGAGAAAAAAAGTCTTGAAGATACTCGGCAACTAGAAGACAATTCTCTTTTATTTCAAAATGGATATTTCTGATATTTACTTAGCACTTATATTTTGACTTCTTATAAAAATCATTTTTTCACAGATGTTTTTAATTTTGTATATTACATAATTTTATTTCACAGAGTTTTTTCTTGTTTTTCTTTGCACAATGCCAAATCAATGTTAAAATATTCTATTGTGATGAAAGCTCACAATTAAAATTATTATCAGCCAACTATTTTTAGTTATTTAAGTAAGTTTTTAAAGTAAATCTAAATTTAATTGAAATTAATGTAATGAGTTGGTAAATAGTTTTACTTTAAATAAATTAATATTTAATTTCAGACATTTTTTTTCAGGATAAACCTGGAATATAAAAGTATTTGATTTAAGCTAATCTATAGAAACAAGCAATTGGAATTTTCAAAAATGATTCAGATGCATTTATTTTTTGATGCAGAAGAATTAATTGTTTTATTCTCAACTCCTTTAATATAAAAATTTGAGCCACAATATCTAATATTTGATGTCTAGAATTCTTAATTTATGAAAATTATCTTTTTTCTTATTATTATTCTTCAAAAAGGATATCGTGTCAATCTTTTATTCGATATTTAACGTTAAGGTAAGTCCTTTTCGAGAAAAAGCTAAGTAGAATTTGTTCAATATTAAATTTATTATATTTTTTTAATTAATATATAATCTCAATATGATTTGCTTTTACATTTATGTTATTTGGAAGTTAAACGCAATTGCTTAAGTAGCATTATTTTAGATAACTGAATGCTATTCATATTTCAAAACATACATTTTTAAAATTATTTCTTAATTTTTTTAGTGTTAACAGCATGTCTTTGTCATGGTTATAAGAAATTCATTAATAGTCTTCGTCTTATTCTCCCAATTCCGGTGAGAGCCCCGTCTAGTCTAAAATTCACGGTCAAGCTTGCCGAGAAAGTGTTTCCCTTCCTCCCTAGAGGGGATACACAAACTGAAAAACTTAATTCCCTTAGGGACATGCCGATTTTGTCTGTAGCATACTGTATATAGTCTATCTAATTTCTTGAAATGGAAACTTTTTTCGCTGAATCAGACGAGGAAAATCTCTTCTTTCAAACTCGATATCTTGGCAAGCCGCATGATTGTAACATAGGGTGATGCTCATTCAACTAGGAGCATTGAGGCAGTAAATCTAAATTATAACATAATAAATACTTTATTTAAAATTTCAAGTAAAATAATTTGTTAGAAATACATATATTAAA
Source organism: Argiope trifasciata (assembly GCA_026543055.1). Lineage (NCBI taxonomy): Eukaryota > Metazoa > Arthropoda > Arachnida > Araneae > Araneidae > Argiope > Argiope trifasciata. Next base: position 398,117 of record JAPMOQ010067357.1, on the reverse strand, counting down.
AAATATGCTCAAGTATAAATGAAACTTAAAACAGAATTTTACAAAATGTATTAGAGAAAATTTGTATCTCATTCTCCATAGAAATGAAATATATCTGTTCAGTACTTTGCTACCAAGTTGGCGGACACTTATTCTAGGGTTGCTCCTTTTTTGTAACTGCTCGGGTCATGACCCGGCAGAACGAGATTTGAACTTCGACGCGATGCTTACCATTGGTAGCGGGGTGACTCTATGCCCCTTCTCATAGCAATAAACTGCATAGTATAGAAGCATCGTTCCATCATTTTAGTTACACCACAATTCCTTTGTTTATTTCAATTAGTTACATCGCAAATTTATAGTTCATTTCTCATCATCAAGTATAGAGCCATCATCGGCATACACAACATCTAATACTATAAGTTCAAGAAAACCAGCTGTAGCACTAGATAGCGTAAGTCAGTTTACAGTTTGGCTTCAAAGATACGAATTTTTAACTGAAGTATATTAATAAATTTTTATTTAAGATATTATTATTAGTTTTTATTTTTGAAAAAGTAAATTATTAAAAAAAAGACCCTCTTTTCAGTATTTTTTCAGTATTAAAATAATACTGAACATAGCTTTTTCTGAATGAAATTTTTCAGAAGTACAGAAAACTGAATGAAAATTTTCAATATTGAAAACTTGTAAGATATCAGGAACCAAAATTATTCTTTTGAAGGTTATAAGAAAATACTAACTTTCAAATATTTAAGTCGTGTTATATTTTTTGTTAATCGACGTTTTTCAAAAATATTATTATCAAAGAATATTTTATCGTTGCTAGAGTAAACAATGTAATCATACAGTAATAAACACTTAAAAAGAAAATTTAAAGCAGAATTTCTAATAATTGAATTCCAAAAAAAAATTAAATAATATAAAATTTATATCATATAAATAATGTACACATTTATATTTAATAGTTTGAAAAGAAAGCATTGGATGTATGATATATATTTTCAACACATTTAATTTAAATTTTTATTCAGAATTAATTCAATTAATATGGCATGCTTTTGATAAATATGCGCTTTTTAAAAAAACGAAGAATATTAAAACACTGATATGAGGTTTTAATAAATATTAAGATAGTAGTAAACAAATGTCTCAATCAAACATAATAAGTTCATTTATAAATTATTAGCGTTAAATTTTTTTAAATTCAATGTAGTTAAATAATATAATAAAGTATGTAAATGTATTACATTTTGTTTAACATGGACAATTATGCCTGCAAAAACGCGGGTTATAATTTTTACAGAAAGGAATTACTGAATTTCATTGTAGATACTTGTACAATTTTACCTGAAATAATAGTTAAATTCGGGATCATTACCCATTTAAATTCATAACTTTGATTAAAATTATTAAAGATGAAATCCGGTTTTCCATGCTTCAAGCAAATTTAAAATCAAAATCTCAAATTCTTATTGGCCGATGTCAATTAGTTTTCATTCATATTCATGAAAAAAATAGAGACACAGTTTAGCACATTTTTGTGTTTGAGATCATCTTTAAAAATATTTATTTTCAGAAAATCGTTTTTTAAGCAATCATTTTTTATTATTGAAGTTTCGAATAATCCAGATACAAGAAACAACTCAAGATCATACTTTTAGAAAGTAAATGTTATTCCTAATATGAGGTAATATTTATGAGAACCTTATCTGACTTCCATAGTTAACTTCCCCTATCAGATATTCTTTTAAAAAACTTTTATCAGATAGATCAAATCATTATATTGTTAAGAAATTTGATATTTGATTTCATTAGACTTGGGGGGCGGGGTATCCAAAAAAATCATTCTGCTTCGAACCAATGTGATCTTGTAAGCAATGCACTATTTTCAGTTTTTTTTTTTTTTTTTTTTTTTTTTACTTTTATCACAAGCTTGTGACAAAATAAATATCCACTTGAAAAGGCAAACAGATGTCTCTAAAATCTCCTTCTTAATACTTAATATTAGAACTTCAGGAATTCATCAAAGTCTGCTCTATCATCTGGCGTCATCCTTATTTGAGTATCAACTCATTCTTAACACAGAAATATCTATTTTTGAATTGTTGGAGGAACAGAGTATGTTCCCAATTTTCTTTTGATAAAAGTATAAAGTGAAGAAGAAATCAATGGGATTTATCAAGGAATAGGCGGTTTTCTAATTATCATTATTAAAGATCAAATGTATGGAAGTGATGAAAAGGAAAACTCATGAATATATTCATTTATATCTAATTTTAAATTTTGAATTGTAATTTAAATTATTTATTTCTTCACATTCTTGTTTTACTGTATATATTTCCTCATGCGTGGTGTATCTATTATTCTTCGTAGCAGAGGAGTTATACAATGAAAATGCATAGTGATCGTTAAAAAAATTGACCTTCCGATTTTTAATTACTCACCAAATTTGTACACTTGATGTGTTTTAAAATGGTATTAGAAAATCAAACCTATCTGCAAATAATAAGCAATTTTTAAAGTAAATTAAGGCAATAAATGGTAGATGGCTTTTAACCCTAAAATAAGATCCATTATTAATTTTGAAGGATTTCTTAGAATAGTAAGTCAGTCTTGTAGACCATTCGTATGACTATGAACGCGGCAGTTTAAACTCAATCATCTAATTTAAAAAATATTCAAATTATAAACGTATATTTTTAATATACGTTTATAATTTGAAATTTTGGACATTATTTGGGACATTATTATAATATTTGCATTATAAATGGATCTATCATGAAATTTATTTCTCATCATTCTGACTGTCCCCCATATGCTTGAACATCTTAATACTATAATTTGAAAAACAAAGTTAAAGAAATATTATTCCCATGTTCTATATAAAATTGAAAATATAGTTCAAATTTCAAATCCGGACTATCAAAGGATATTTCAAAATTTGTAGGTAAAATATAAATATGATAAAATAAACATTTTGTGCACATTTGCTCGTAAAATTTATACAAACACACTAAGCATGAAATACTCTACAGAATGCAAGAAAATACAAAAAATAAAAATTTTAAGCATACTCTTTTTATTATTATTTATTACATTTAGTAGAAAATGCCTTAAATTTGTTGACAAAATATAAAATAATTATTTTTTTTGACTTATTGTCATTATTTATATGGAACTATTAATTTTTGGACGAATTATTATTATTTATATGAAACTATTAATTTTTGGATAAATTACTATAAATTATATAAAATTATT
>JAPMOQ010067357.1:382070-394864 GCA_026543055.1 Argiope trifasciata | reverse complement strand
AAACTATTAATTTTTGGATAAATTACTATAAATTATATAAAATTATTATTTTTTGTCTAATTGTTATTGTACAAAAATATGAAATTTTGTTGAATTAATATTTATATAAAATTTTATTTTTTGCCAAAATATTATTGCTTGGAAAATTATTGTTGATTAAGAATTATTATATATAAATATCGTTTTTTTGCATAATTATTAATATAAAGATATTAATTTTTGATCAATTATTATTAAGTATACAAAAATATTATTTTTTGACCAGTCATCATTAATTATTTTGTACAAAAATATGAATTTTCAACCAATTATATCTATATTTACTTATTTTCAATACATTCTTTTAATAATTTAAATAAGATAAAGTATAAAATGGTTATGTATTTTTCATTCAATATCTCAAAACAAATATTTTAAACTTTCAGCAAAATATCTGATTTTGAATTAATTTTCGAAAAATCGATCTGTGTACATTCTGAGAGAGGATACAAAAGTTTCGGAAAAAAGTTGTTCTTATTTGATTTTAAAATGTGCCACATTTTCGTTTATGAATCGGTATCATTTTAAAAATAAGTCTGAAGGAAGACGAATGTTTGGTTTATGCTGGATTGAAACTTTTAAATCCAGACCTAGTAAATAATGCATCCCGAAAAGATGTTTGTATAGAAGTAGCAAAGATTCCGGGACGCTTTTCGTTTATGCTTACCACGAAGTGAATCAAGTAAATACGGGGCTCCATATGTGAGTAAAGCATCCTCTAAAGTGTAGTGCTTCAGACACAAATATCTAAGGAAAGAGTTTCGGGAAGAAATGGTTTTATTTTGGCAAAAAATATTAGAATTTTTTTTCTTGAATAGTTTTTTGGCCTTCACGACATTCTATTATTTGAGAGTTGATCATTGTAGTGCTGACATATTTATTTTTCGTGGGATTTCTTTTACATTTTGGGAAATCCTCTAGCATAAATTACTTTAGAAATAACTTTTTTTTTATTTTACTCAAAATAAAACACCAAGTTAGAAAGGAAAAAATAATGTTTACTTTTGAAATGAAATCAAAGATTTTTTTTTTTGCTTCTAAATCCTCTGTAGCATTCGACTTTTATGTTCAGCTCTATGAAATTTCTTAATGATAATGTTTTAATATCAACTATTTTATATCAGAACTATTTAAATTCTACACACTAAATACTTTGTTGATAAGTTTTCCACCAATGGTCCATCCTCAATATTTCAAATATATGAAAAAAATTATGTTTCTATCAAATTTTTGATTTTTAAAAAAACTGGGAATTTTTATTATTTGGTTTTACATTTAGGTTTAATAGAATATAATTTCTGAGCATGAATTTAATGAGAGTTATAAAAAGAGTCTAATTTTTATTTAATTGCAAATGATATTTAAAACTTATTTCCAACTATTATCCTTGCAACTTTCACGTATATGCTAATCAGTATCGGATTTACTAACAATTGATTCATTGAAGAATGATTGAGGTATATCAGATTTTCATTTTTATGAAACTCATTTTTTAATCGAATTTTTGATACTTTAAATATTAGTTTGTGTATTGATTAGTTTTACATATAAAATTTAATGGAGTACTTTATTATAATTTTAATTAATTGTATTTAAAATTTAATTCCAACTATTATCAATTTTTTCCAATGTGTAACAATTTATTTTTAAAATTATTTTGTATTAAAAATAAAAATATGATATCAACTGATAATCTGGAAAAAATTCATTTCGAAATGGTCTTAAATGATGGAATAGTAAATAATTTGATCTTATACCCTCTTTACTTTCAAACTATCCGATAAGAGAACCGAAATCACCTCTATGTGGCTTAAATCTCATAAGCCTCATAAAGGTTATTTCGGTCCGCGTGATACATATATATCCCACACTGCGCATATCAAACTATTACCTGCCTGTGTGTGATTTTGGAGCGAACTTTGTTTATTCTTCGTAAAGCCTCTAAATATATTTTTATGAAAGTTATAATTAAATTGATCTTAACATATTAATTTTATTATTGATAATTTTATAAAATAGTATTAAATATTTCGTAATTTGAATCTCAATATTATAATTTCTTAATTTAAAAAGAAATTCGGAAGTGGTTAAGGGAAAACTGATCCAATTTGTTTCCTACATATTTATGCATCCTTCTAAATCTATATTTAGCAGCAAATTTGAGCACAAAGTGTTCACTTATAGACAAACATTCATAATCTAATCCTCTGCCATTTGTACTAGATTTCAGGAAGTCGAAAGAGTTTAGTTGATTCAAGTGAATCAATCAAATTCTAGTTGCACATGATAATGTGCAAGTAAATCATATGTATGCAATGATTCCACGTATGGTAAATTATTCAGAGGATCAGGTATTCAGATTGTGATTCATTTCCTATAACACAAATTATTATGTCTTTCTTATAAAATTCCGTTTTTTTAAATATTTACAAAATATTATTTCATTATGATTTTGAGAGCAGAATAATTTTCAGTGATCCTGAGCAAAAAGAGATATTTGAAAACATGATTATGTGAAGCAAAATTCGTATTAGTCTTTCATCAGTTTTTATCTTTTGTGTGGACATCAAGACAGTTTCACTTATGGGATCAAAATTGAAACAGTTCAGGATATGCACAAGAAGAGAAAAATGGCATAAAAATATTTTAACAATTGATTCGCCTTTTATATTTATTAATTTAAAAAAACACAAAAAGAAGGAAACATGCATCGAGAGAAGCCCTGACGAGTGAAAAAGCAGAGTTATGTAAATTTATCACTAAGCAAGAAATTAGAGCTAACTATTTATCACAAAGCAAGAAATTAGAACTAACTATTTAACAAAAAGCAAGAATAGCGAAAACACGACTTTTGGAAAAAAAAATTGAAGGAGAAACTGATTGACTCTAATAAGAAATTTATTAAGAAAGATTATTTTGCGAATATAGGCTGAAAGACATGTGCTATTTTTCTTTTTGAAATAATTAATTTTGAAATAATTCCACCTTTTGTAATTTATTTTAACGTATTAACGTAAAATAATTATATGTTACTGAATTAATTGGATAATTTTGATAAATAAGAATAATTTCACCAAAAGCATATAATGAAATTATGTATGTATTAATGTATGTATTTATTATTTAATTTGATGTATTATTTTCATACATTTTTCCAAATGTGTTATGCTTAATAACTAAATATTTTAGGCATAAATATATTTGTGTCTTACAATATCTAATAATGTTAATTATTTCAATATCAGTTCTATAGATCACAAATTTCAAAAAAAAAAAAAACTGTCGTCGGAGAACCCCCCTCCCTTCCTCATATCTTTCCGCTAATGATAATATCTCTCTTCGCTTAAAATTGTTGGCCGGGGATACTAACTATGTTTGTCTGTCAATGTATCGCATGACATGGGCAGACAAATATAGTTACAAAATATTGGACATTGTTCAAATTTAACATTGTTAATGAATCATTGTGTAATCTTGCAATTCGGAGAATCTTGTTCAGAATTTTAAATCAATATAGGAATTTAATAATGATTTTTAGCCAAAATTTTAATTTTAATTATGGTTTACTCACAAGAATACGAACCGAATTTCATAGATTTAATTCATCGAATGTAGGGGATATTGAATTTTCTAGTATCAGAATATGCAGAATAGTCAAATAGTCACGCACTAAGCAGATAAGACTCAAAATTTTATTCGAATCAACATTTTAGATTATAAATATGTGGACAAAATTTTATTTGTTCATTCATTTCCTTTTTGATTTTATCAAGTTCGTAAGTATTGGAAGAGTTAGAAACAAATTTTCAATTTAAAAAAGAAATTGCTTAAAATTTGAGAAGGATCAACAAACTCTGTTTACTCACCAAATTTTTACATGCTTTCTTTTTTTGCCTTTTTTTGTATCACGTTCGCAAACAAACATAATATTGTTTTTTAACTCAGGGACTTTTTAACTTTGATAAAGATAAAAAAATTGTGATTAGTATTATAATTTCTCTATACTTCTCACAAGAAAAACTACATTATCTATATTCTCATCTCTATAATTTCTCACTGGAAATTCAAAAATAAATTTTTGAGTGTCTTAGTTGCGTTATTATTTTTAAAAAAAATAAGAATTGAAATTATACATCAAATAAATTAAAATATAGAATTTCGTTTTATAATAACACTATTTGCAGGAAAAATTGTAATACTATATTCCAGACTTTCATTGTGAATTTCTTTCTTTCATTTTAAATATATTTTGTCACACAAGTTATTTCCATTTTTACTATTTTAGAACTTAAACTATAAATTTGAAACATAGTTCCAGCTTCTCTTCCGAAACGACAACTGTAAAAATAAAATTACACATTTTACTACTTTCCCACCAATTAATAAGAAAACTTTGAAACAGTCAGTTTTACGATTTTGTAAAACACATTTACTGCAAGCGAAGAGGTTTATTGTTTGATCATAAATTTAATTTGCAATTTCAGAGCCTACTCACGCCATGAAAACTTGAACTATTCTATTTCACACAATAGAAAGAGCAACTTTTTCTAGTTCTAAATGCCGCAAGTAATATTTTCGTTTTAGTAAAAAAAATAGCAACTATGATACAAAATTAAGCACATTTATTTTGTATGTCAGCAGTAGCTTAGAAAATATTTTGCAGAATAACATTTTGAAACTTAAAAAATTGTTTTGCCTGAGAAATGAGATTTATTTAGGCTCGTAAGAATTAAAAATTTTTTGGCGATTATACACTGTTAAAGCGTTAAAGTATACCATTCTCCAGCTATCAGTTTAGGCAATTGAAAAAAAGGAATATATTTCAGTTTGTTTTTATAATATCTCTGCAAGATATAAGGATCAGTTTAATGCTTCCGATCGCCTTCCATTCATTTTTGATGTTCCAAGTAATTTTGAAATGCAATTAAAGGAAACGCATCAATAAAAACAAAATTTAAAGGGAACTATTATTTTTTATTCAGATTTAGAATTGTTTCTCATGTTTTAGATTGCATTGTATTTAAATGTAGAAAGATAATTTAATTTCTATTCTCATCAAAACATTTTTAATGAACTATTTAGAATGACAATTTTATTATCTTTTAAAATGTATTAATATTTTATAGAAATAAGTAAATAAATGAAGTTTCTCCTAGATATTCAAGCATGCCACTGTGTACTTACGGAATATATTTGATCAATTAAATTATAAAACTTATTCAATAAATGTAGTTTCTAAAATATAGATATTCTGAAAGGGAAGTAAATATTTTTGGGATATTAAGTACAGAATATACTTTCAAATAAAAATATTCCCTTTTATCAATATTAAGCAATTTTGGTGGTAAATTTTGTTTTTCTCTTTTAATTATTTACTTTAATTTCACCAATAAAATTGCTGTTTTATATTATACCTTCATAAAATGTTATTCAATTCGAGGGTTAATGAAAAGATAAGATTTAATAACATGTCTGTTATTGTTATTATATTTTGTAATTGTTAATAGCTTAAGATAATATAATAGCCATTTCTTAAATAGAAAAACAAGTATTTCTAGTTTAAGAAAGATTTGCGAGTTGTAGAAAGTTTAAATATACTCATATTCAAGTACATCACTTAAATTTAAGCAATAGGAATTTCAAAATGTTTATGCTAGCCGAATGATACATAAATAAAAAATATTCATGTTGTGTCATTTTCTTTTTTCTAAACAATTTGCTAATGATCATTCAATTGTTCTCGTGATCCTCGAAAGAAAGTATTTCCTGTATTTCCGGTTTACGATTCTGAATTCATCAGTTTCCGCTTTTCTTTTCCATATTCGGCGATGAATTGAGGTAAAATAGAATCAATGTTAACTTAAATTTCCATTAGTTAAAAATGGCTTTTGCCTAAAGCTGATTAAAATATTTCATTTCACGAAGTCAAACTCTTGCAATGAATGGTGTTTTTTCCTACACTTGTTTAAATTAGCAAATGCATTTTAATACTTGTTTAATTATTAAATATGATCCATCGCAAGAATACAATATGAATTCTTTACACTTATGTTCAGTAGAATTGCTCAATTGTTTGATAACTTAAGAAAACTGAAAAAAAAAATTAATAAAAAAAGAGAACCATATTTGATGGAGAATACTTAAAGTCGAACGTATATTTTTTATTATTTAGTTTCATTAACAAAGAATATGCTTTAAATTAATTATCACAAAAGCAGAAACTTTTAAGGATAAATAATTAAGTTCAATTATTTTTAAATACTCTTGAAACAATTTATGAGAAACTTTTTTTCATTTGTAGGAATTATATATATTAAGTAATAAAATTATAGGTTTATGCATTTTTTGACAAATTATAATGCATCTTAATCACAGTCTCAGAATTCTTCAGCTTCACATACGCAGTTTTTTCATCAGGGTTCTTTATTCGCTTTGTATAATAATGTGCCAAGTTTCTCATTGGATTTGTTATAAATTCAATAACACGACACACAATTTAAGTAATCAATGCATTTTTATTGAAATATATATTTCATGCCTTGTTAATTTCGTCATGGAATGAGAGAAAATTGAAAAATATTGGTAAAGAAAATTTATAGGAACAGAAGCATATTTTTAAATTGCAATAAAATTGATAAACTTAACTCGTCTACTAAATTAATTTCTCCCCCCATTAGGTTCAGTTTTGATCCACAATATCTATCTATTAATATTTCAACCGAGTGAATTTTAACAATTCGTATAAGAAATCCCTTTTGCTTTCTAAACAATCTTGCAAAATCGCGGGTGGCATTAATTTAATCTCAAAACGTGAAATTACAGGTCGAGATTCTAGAAATAGTTTTAATAAACCAATATGTAATGAATAGAGGTGAAAGGATGAGGTGGTGGGAAAATACATTGGGAGAAAAATTTAAGAATCGGTAGAATAATTTTAAATTATCCGTTTTCCATAATAAATGCAAACAAAATTTTCTATAATGCTAATAGGAACTAAATCAACTCATGTAAATGCGTATTACTCTTTTGGGATCCAACCGTGCTTCTATCTCTAAGCAGATTTTAAGCATATTGTAGTTAAGAAAGAAATGTTTTATTTTTAAATGATATAGTTTGATAGAGAGACATTATTTTAGTTAAGGCTGGTGTATTTCATAATACATGAAAATGTTCATTCATTTTTTTTCTTTTTTACACCTTATGAGAATTATAATTCTTTATATACAGGGTGTCCCAAAAAGATTGAAACGCGCTTTAATTCTTTAACCGTTAGAGATAAGTAGGTGATGTAATTTGAAAAAATGTTCAAAATAAGATAGGAAAGAAGATTACATTAAGAAAAAAAAATCCACCTATGAATTTTAAAAAGTTACACTTTGTAAATTTTTATACAACCCCTCTATGCAAATTTGATCAATTAGAAAGTTTTTCCTTTCCATCCCAGAAGACCATTAAAAAATTCCGCATAACTGTATCTTTAAAATTGAGTGAGTTATGCGTAATTGAAAATTGAACGCTGTTTTTAGTGACCATATACCAAAATGGAAATGTAAATTTGCAACAAATTATAAACACATAAATTTTTTGATATTATTTACAAAACACATTTTTGCGTATTTACGGTAGATTCACGATACAGTTACAGAATTGTCTTTTTTTTTAATCTTATCAGGGGCAAGTAATTTTATGCCATGTATTCTAAATTTACATTAGAAATTTTATAAGATTTCGTTGAAAATCAATAAAAGCCATTTGACAGATTTTATAGCAAAATTTATAAAAAAGGAAAATACTGTTAAATTAGTCTGGTAGAATTTTACTTGTTTTCAAATTCATCACATTTTTATTAAACCGACATTCTAACAAATTACCTGCCAGACGATTTTTACCTTTTATTTAACTGGAATTTAGACGCTTCTAATACGTGTATATTAAAGTATATTCCTATTTGCCTGAAATTTTATGTACATTTGTTTATCGGATGATGAGAAGATTGAGAACTACCGGTTCATTTAATCCAAGACCTGGCCCTGGTAGAAATATCTTGTACAATAAAGACCAAGAAATTGATATTATTGCATATTTTTCTTCCAACCCACGATCAAGCATTCGAAAAGCAAGTGCAATTACAGGATTACCTAGGACGTCAATCCATAAAATACTTGAAAAACACAATTGGCATCCATTTTGTATTCATGGACTTCAAGCACTCCATCCCTCTGATTTTAACCGACGTGAAGCATTCTCCAGTTAGTCATTAATCCAACAGAACACAGATTCAAACTTTGTCAAGAACATTATGTGGACTGATGAATGTTTGTTTACGGAAAATGGACACATAAATGCACACAACGATCATTATTGGAATGATAAAAACCATTTTTTGTGCAAGAAATACATCACCAGAGAAAGTTTTCTGTGTCCGTATGGTGCGGAATTTGGAACGGAAAACTGATTGGTCCAGTGTTTTATGAAGGAACACTTACATCTATAAAATATTTGCAACTTATTTTAAATGGCATAGTAACAGATACTTTGGAGACGACACCACTGTCATTAGTAAAAAAAAAATGTATTTTCAACAAGACGGAGCGCCTGCACACAAGGCTATAAATGTACAAATTGGCTCAACGAAAACTTTAATAAACAGTGGATTGGTCTGAATGGACCCACAGAATAGCCCCCCAGATCTGATCTAACTCAACTCAATTTTTATTTTCGGGGTCGGCTTCGAACGCTAGTTTATAATACTCGCCCCCTGAATGTAACTGACCTTAAACAAAAAAATAATTAATTCATGCAATAATATTACAGGAGCAGAACTCCAAAATATTTACAGGAGCCCAATTATGTATTGGTGTTGATGCAAAACATTTTGAGAATGCTTTAAGATTCGTGTGTTTTTAAATGTATTTTCGTTTTATTTATTTATTATTATTATTATTATTTATGTTACACTTCTTACAATCTTATGTTGCCAAAACTGTTTAACTCCATCAATAAGGACTTTATTTAAATGCCATTTTGGATTTCTTTTACACTTATTATCTTTTTTTGATCGAAGAATTTCTATTATCAATTGGGATATGGTCCCTATTTTCACCGACGAAAAAGTATTTCAAGTGGTATGGAAAAGTGACATAAGTCAATTTTTTTTCTGTGTTATTATTCTAAAAGTTTTAAAGATACAGTTATGCAGTTTTTTTTAATGGTCTTCTGGAAAAACTTTTTAATTGACCAAATTTGCATAGAGGGGTTGTATAAAAATTTACAAAGTGTAACTTTTTAAAATTCATAGGTGGATTTTTTTCTTAACATAATCTTCTCTCCTATCTTATTTTGAACATTTTTTCAAATTACATCATCTACTTATCTCTAACGGTTAAAGAAATAAAGCGCGTTTCAATCTTTTTGGGACACCCTGTATATTTATGAATTCTTTATATATATTTATAAATTCTTTATAATATTTATAAATTCTTTTTTTTATCAATCTCTCTGTTGGTTTGGTCTAAATTTTTGAGTAGAATTTAACCTGATATCCTTTTCAGCTAGAGGCAGGAAATTTCAAACATAGCTTGGAATTGAATAGCAATATATTCTTTACTCGTTTTCTTTCTACCTCGCTCTCTTGTCTCCCTTTTTTCTTTTTGCCTATTCGGTACAAATTTTGAAATAAATTTTAAATTAATGTAATATTATTAAACCTCAATGGTCTAGAGACTGGAAGTATAAAAGGAAGCCGATAACTAGACGGCAAGGCACGGCAAGGCATGGTTAACTTGCTTTTTTGTCTGTTCGGTAGAAGTTTTCAATCGGTATTAAATTTATTCACTTATGAGTAAGAGCTTTTATTTCTTCAAACGTAGCTGAGACAGCATTGCAAAGCTTTTTTATTGTCTTTCTGGTACACATTTGGCTTTGGGTGTAATCAGAGGCAAGTTAACTGAAATTCGATTGCAAAGTATAGAACATACAAGATTTTAAAAAAAATGAAAATGATAGTGATTTCAAGTAATTCAAAGAATAAAGAGGCTTGGCATATTTTCTTGGCGCCTCATGAATTCTAGTTGTTTGGTATTGTATTTAAAAACATTTAATCTAGAATATATGTATATTTATTTTAAATATGAAAGATTAGGCAAAAATTCGAGTTCTTAATTTTACATTAAGTAAGGTATTACCGATTCATAATCTCCTTAATTCGGAAAGATTAAGATACAGTTAATTTTGATTTCAGAGAAATGTGTAGGAATGCTATCAGCAATATAATTATTGAGAGGAATGTCCGGTTGAAAGAATTTTATTCCATTGCCTGATGGTTACTTCAAATAATCATCATCATTATTCCAGGTTAGAATACATAACTTAGGGTTATTTCGGATAAAGAGACTCCTTTAAAAAATCACCTTACTTTAATCAATTGCTATCGTGAATAATTTATACTTTATTAATAATTTCATAATAAATATTTTTAAAATCCAATACATTTTATTGTGATACTTTTGGTCTAAAAATTTTCTGTCTTCAATATGTTTTTGACTTGGTATTTTAATCTACATTTCCACAGCTGTAAAGAAAGGTAAAAAAAACATAATAAAAAACTCGCAACAGCATACAAAACGAGTCGCTATTGAATCTTAATATCATTGAATTGCTTAACTCATGGCCTCAATAAGCAAATTACTACCATTTGAGTTTATAATATCGAGTGGTATTAGTTGTTGGATATTTCATTAACGAGACTAAATTCGAATGCATTCCAAATTATTTTAGCCATATGTATAAATCAATCGTAGCTACTGTCGTAAGGCATAAATTTGTTAATTGGGAATTTCAACAATTACGTTGAGCAATGATGAATTAATACTTCATTGAAATAATGTTACATTTAATTATTATGATAGAGGGCAGTTTAGGATGTACATACGACCCATAGATGAAATTTCCAATTTATGTGCTTTAAAGAAAAATGTATATCTAAATCTGCCTTTCTTATAACTGGGTGTTAATGAAGAAAGTACAAAATATATATTTCGATATATAAACATAAAAAAGACGAGAAAATATGCACCAAGAATGTTTATCACATTTTTAATGGTTTAATTAAATTTTCCTTTTGAAATTAACAAATATACTGAGGAAGTTAGTGTTGTGTCGTAAACAATAACTTTATACAAGAAGTATGTGTACCCAGTTAGTTATTTGTCATTATCAACTATGATTAAATACTAGTGTAAAAATACAGAATATATTTTTGAACCAGAGATACAGATACCTTAAATAAATCACCTTATTTTAATCAATTGCTATTGTGAATAATTTATACTTTATGACTCAAATATTGTAAGCGAAAGGTTTCATGGGTTGTCTCCTTCATGAATGGCTTTTATTTTTTGAAGAATGGCAATAAATGTGTAGAGTTTTGAGTTATGCTTCTGTTCGATGTCATTTGGAATTAGTATTTCTTTTTCACTCAATAGTAGAATGCTGTGCTGTTATGGAAATGCTTATGTTTGAAATAATATCTCTAACAGCTAATCTAGATTAGAATTGTTGAACCAATTGGCTGAGCTATCATGTGCATTAGTTGTTAGTGGTTCAAGAATTGAAAAAAATAATCTTATCAGCTTTCTTTTTTCCATTATGTTTATAAGCCGATCCAATTTCCATTAAAAATATGTACGTATCTTAAGGACAAGAATCATTCTCTGGTGATTTATAATAGTATGATGACTTTGGTGGAAGTATTTTACTTGAAGAAATGCACTGGACACTGCACTTCTACATGTTTGGTAAAAGAATTTTGGAAGTAGTTTTCTATCCGATAGCTAAAGAGTCTTACACACTGAAATTGCAAGCTAATGAAAATATATTCCACGCCTTCGCTAAATATGCAAGAGAATTTCATATGTTTAAAATTTTATTCAGATTAAAAGCATTTTGTTCCCATCTGCCAAAATATAAATTAATTTGATTTCAAAAGAAATCGAAGCAGTATATTTAAAGGAGTATACGTTGAAAATCCGAGCTTTATCAAGTCAATAGTTATGAAATTCTGAATGGTAAATAGTTTATGATGAACTAATACCTCTTGCTAAGTTTGCATTATCTTGTATTTTTCATACTAAATACAAGTTATTTTGTCAGCGAGCATTTGACACAAAATTGGTGAAAACCGCAATTTAATTTAATCAATCTTTTGAAATACAGAATCCATAGTAGTTGATTTAAAATTAGATATATATGATTTGTATCATTCATGTATTTAACTGGCATAGATAAAATTATCTAATTTAAAGCTATTTTAATGTTAATACTCATTTATTAGGGCAGATATCTTGGTTAGCAGATATCTAAGATATGCAGATAGCTTGGCAGGTTACCGCAGATGGATCCACTTCGGGAGTTTTTTTACAGTTCTGAAGTGCCAAAGCTGGCGGCATTGGTTTTCTGGACTTTTGACAACTTTTAAGAGTCTCTTCCTTCACTTTTTGCATCTCCATAGCGCCATAGCATCTCCATATTATAATATTCCATATCGGCGTTCTGTCCCGTGGATAGAGTGTCTTCCCCATTATCTGGGTTCTAGTCCTGGTTCAGGCATGGTTTTCCTTTTTACTCTGTGTTCTATCAGTGACGTATGTGAAAGAGTGCCCTATAAAAAATTTTATGGAAACGAGTGCATGAGTGTCATCTTCATACAACTGATAACTTCATATGATCCATCTTCATATGAGTGATAACTTCATATG
>JAPMOQ010067357.1:318549-381226 GCA_026543055.1 Argiope trifasciata | reverse complement strand
ATATATATAGTTATAGTTATAGTTATAGTTATATATTTGTATGTATCAGTCGTTCCATATTCCACATGAGGCCAATTGATGCAAATGCAATTTTGACTTCAATTTAGTTTTGCATTAAAGTCTTAATGTATTGAGTTCAGAAATTGAATTAACCACCCGTCTTTTTAGAATGCATAATCTGTGAAAATGTTTCACATTGAAAGTTGGAATTTAACATTAGAGTTAAAGATGGAAACGGAGTGTCATTTCATTACTCATAAAAAATAAAACATGCAATTTTTGAGTTGTGTAATCCTTTAAAGGAACAGTTTATCTCAAACCAGTGACATAAAATATGTTAGGAATGAATATTCAACGTCTTCGAAAGGAATTTGATTTCGTAAATAATTCTTACAGATACACTTATCCAATTATAGCTTTTAGCTGACGCAATTTTTTTGCAATAAACGGATGTGCAATAAAAGTATTCAAGTCCTCCAATGAAGAGTTTTTTTTTTTTTTGGAAACCCTTAATGTGGTTTGAATATGAATTATTCCTTGACAGTCTAGCGCTGTTCAGCAATGAGAAATTCAGTCTGGTAATATATGTCATTAGGTCCAACAGGAATAAATTGTGTAAAAGCGGAAATCCTAGAAAGAGAATTCAATTCTTTGGGGTGAAAGATAATTTCTAATCAATACAATAGGAACAAAATTAGCGCACATTTTGCGCTACCATTATATGACATTGGCGATAAACAGCTATGCACTTTGAACTCATTACACTATATTTCTTTAATTAAAGGATGTTAAGTTAATGTTTTGAATGTCTCGAATGCATTTAAAGCTTGATGTAATATATATATGAACTCTTTACAAAAACTGGAATTTAAAATGTGACTACGCAAATTTGAAAAAAAAATGAAAATTTTCTATTTCCACATCACTGAAAACTTGAAGGCCTATTATTACAATGCAGTTCCTGCTAACAGGATTTTTTCTAATTAATAAAAAGAGAGATATACATATAAGTTTAGATAGTGAAGAATATATTGTAATTCAGTACTAAAAATTTATTATATTAAACGTATTCCCAAGTCCTGATTGGCAATAAAAAGTTAGTATTATAGAAAATACATTTTTTTAAAATTTGAATACAAAGCAATCATCACATTTTGCTTTAATATTCTCGCCGGATCTATCGAGGAACAACACCAAATTTTTATTAAATTTTTAACTTATTAAAATGTTTATTAATATTTGAAAAAAAAAACTTTAAACACATTCCCATCTTCAAGTTTAGATGTAATAGGGCAAATGGTCTAGCATGTAGAACACCAAACAGAAATACGTATCTATATTTATTAAGCACTGAATATCTACTAATGGTAAGGAATGGCTAGATTTGAAAATTTATTTAAAATTTTTGACTTAAAGTCAAGTGAAATTACGGTGATTTCTGAAGATAATTTCCGAAAATATTACTGCCCAAAAATAATATTGTATTGCATAACTTTAAATATTAAAAATTATATTTCCATTGATGGCATTTCCTTGCCATTTCATTTTCCAATTTTTATTACTATATAAAATATTTTTAGCGTATTTTACATCATCACATTTCACAGAAATGAAACTCGAATCATTTTGATTTTTGTAATACCATTTCATCCTAATGTTTCTTTATTTTTGATAATTAAGGTACGGATATTCATTTTCATTATCTTATTTTATTTTTATTGCTATACTAGAAGCTTATTTTTTCCAAAAATTAAAAATTTGAGAACATCCCGACGTTAGGCAAGTTTACAATAGCAGTTTTGAATAATACAACAATTACCACTTATGTTAAATATCAGAAGAAAGTAAAGATGAATTTTTTTTAAAAATAACTGTTTAAAATATTTATTTTTTAGCTTGATGTTTTGCTTTGAATTCTAATATTGTAATTCATTAAATGTGATATTAGCCTTAAAGATGATCAAATATTCACCACTTAGATTATAACTGAAATTTCAAATTTCAAATAAAGAATAATTTGATCTCGAATCGAATTATCGTATTCTAAGAAAAGAATAATTTGACGTCGAATCAAATTAGCATATTCTGAGAAAATAATAATTTGACTTCAAATCAAATTATCGTATTGTAAGAAAAGAGTATTTTGAACTCGAATCGTATTATCATTTTCTAAGAAAAGGTTAACTTGATCTGGCTGTGAATCCGTGTCAGCTTGTCTTGGGATTTCTCTCAACGTGAGATGAAAGAATTGTTGCTTACAGATGAAAAATGGCCGTTGCCACTCACATGACTTCCAGTCTTTTATCTCAAGTGAAATGACGTTATTCATCACTCGTCTTTCATTTACGGTGAAGGTTATCCTCTCTGAGATAATCCTGCATTTTCAACAAAAAAAATCAAAAATTTTTATACATTTTTGCCCACATCGGAGATAAAATCTTTATTCAAAATTAATAAATGGGTTAGTATATAAAAATGTAAGAATGCATGGAAATTTTATTTTTTAACAGATTGTTTTTCTTAGATATATGGAAAACTTATTTGAATTTTATAAACAACTAATGCTTTTTGAAAGAAAAATGTTAGACGTTCCTCTTCATTTTTTTAACTTCCAGGCTATACTGTCTTCATTTATATATTATTTTTGAAACAATGTATCATCTAAAACTA
This sequence comes from Argiope trifasciata, assembly GCA_026543055.1. NCBI lineage: Eukaryota > Metazoa > Arthropoda > Arachnida > Araneae > Araneidae > Argiope > Argiope trifasciata. The sequence continues at coordinate 378,556 of JAPMOQ010067357.1, read as the reverse complement.
CTGAGCTAACTCATGAAGTTTTTTGTTCTTAATGTAATATTTTACATAAAAGAAACAGTTTATAATTCAAATATATGTTATTCAGACACTGTATGCTGTTAAATAGAGCAGTTGAGCTGGAAAAATTGTATTTAGCATAATACACACTGCCTAGTAATTTTGATAATTAGATAAAATAACAAGTTAATTTTGCATTTAATTTAATTAAACAAATTAATATCTTATACATTTTTAAAATTAGAAACATTTATGTATACAACATTAAACTCTTGAAAAAGCTGTTCGATTAGGTTTTAAATTATTTCTAATTTTACTTCTTTATTGAATCTAACGAATAAACGAATTCAATATCTGATTTTTAAATTTAATTGAAGATGAATTTTGATTATGAGGCAAAAATAAAAATCCTATATTTATTACAATTCCATATCATAAACTTTTTATATCTTTACAAATTCCAGTAAAAATAAAGTTACAAACTTTAAACAAAAGTGTGAAATTCTCTAGACGAAGTTGGTTTATTTGCAAATGGAAAACAAAAAGGCTCTCAAAGCGCTTTTATTTCAATTTTTCCCTAGTTCAACCTGATTACGGCGTCACAGCCATATCGAAAAAAATTCAAATCATTCGGGACTTTAAAGAAAATATAAAAAAGACTGAAGAAAAAGCAATTGGTAAATGAAATGTGTCCTAAGATTCGGTTTCTTTGAAAGAAAGATCCTCTTTCGAATGCTCCTGGAAGAAAATTTAATCGGGGGAGCATTTTGTACTTCTGAAGGATCCTAACGTTACTTATCACTATAAGGAAAGCAGATAGGAGAAATGAAGTATGAAGTAGAAGAAGCGAAGTCCATGTAAGAATTCTTGTTTCAAGATATGGTGCTTTTAGTCGATTTACAAAAAGTAGATTATTTGGAGAAGGGGGCCGAATAAAGAGGGGGATTAGAGAAAGAGAACATACAAGGTAAAATTTTTGAGGAATTTACATGAGATGGAAACTGAATGCATATATTTCATATTTTTGGGTCTATTTAAGCTTTAAAGATGAACTGTTATTTCGTATTTTATCTTTTTACATTATAATAGAGCCGGCTTCTGTCATAGGGATTGCGCGTCTTCCCCGCGATCTGAGTGTTCCGAGTTCGAGTCCTAGTTCTGACAGGGTTAATTCATCACTGTTATCTATGTGAGGTGGGAGAATGTCCCCCTCTATAAAAACGGGTTGTACAAATGAATGTAACATATGAGTAGCTAAGACAAACTCTTGGCCCTAGATGGCTTCTACAGGAAACAAGAGATGCTTTATGTACTTAAAATCGCTGACTTCGTCAGAGCGCTTGTCTGTGACAAATGCTATAAGAAACAACAACTTAATATTAGCAGCCTTTAGTGACCAACTTGTTCAACAGAGATATTTAATATCAATTAAATCATTTAGAGATACCTTTATATCTATAATATCTTCAGACTATGGATTGTCAAAGCCGTTTTTTTTTCACTGTCCCAATATATTTTGCTCATTTTTTACATAAACATTTTTAATGGACTCCAAATCCCTGACATCAAAATGTTATTAAAAAGTAATAGCGAGACTCCTCCTACTTCTAAATTTTGCAGTATTTTAATCTGTCTTTGTTGTTCTTTTTATAAAAGACATAAATATTAATCTTGGGTTTTTCTTCTTTGACCTATCTTCACAAATATTAAATTTGACATTTTCAAATAATTACTGAGTTAAATATTAGAAGAATTAAATTATCCTTCAATTCACCAGAATTTATAGCAGAAAATATTTTTTATTTAGGTAATGGTTTCCTCAATAAAATATTTCACTACTACAAATTCTGTGAAGCAAATAACTTATACAATATTAGAAGCCTTTCGCTACCATGTTCAATGTATTATGATTTTCCACTTTTATCGATACATCTTTATACATTCATTTATATCATTATAAAGGTTATTATTGTTCAAAATTCTAATTCAAAAGATTAAAAAATGCCTACAAGATTCAAAATTCTACCATTCAAAGCATATAGTACCATATAGTACCATATATTTATGTCAAAAGATCTAACTTGTTGAAACTAACACATGCTTATTAGTTTTTCGTTTCCAGAAACATATGAAAATGTTTCGACTTTCAGGACAAGACTGAAAACTAGCTATGGAGTTTGGCCAAAACATATATTTTTTTTAAATATTCAAAATTCGGGAATCGTGCGCACTATTATCAAATTCGTAACCCTAAATAGATATTTTTTAAAAATTTTGAAATGACAAAAAACGCATTTTTATGCAATTATACAGGGTGTTTCCAAATTCGACAGGCAAATTCAGAGGGGCTATTAGTAGGCATCAAAAGGATAAAGAATCACCATATAACATGGAGTACCAAACTACGTTTTATTTTTGAAAATCGCAAAAACATGGGAAGTAGGTGAATTGTAAACTGAAAAAAATTAATTTAAAAAATAAGAAATGGTATTTCAACTCTTATTGTTTTAAGTGAAACCGGATACTTTAATGTTTTTTTCATGCTAATAACATGTGGATTTGATTATCTAGGGGATCATAAATTACTAAAAAGGAAAAAGTATTTTATAGTTTTTATTTGCAAAAATATTAATACTTGAAGAAAAATAAAAGCTTGAAAAGGTAAGCAATTTTATATTCGAAAATTTGATATAATCGTGTTATGTAAGAAGGGGATGGTTTTAAAGAAAAACTAAAATGGGATCCAGAAAACATCTGTGCAACATCAGTACCGGTGATCGAAGAGAGCGTTGTCAAATTCGAAAGACAAATTCAGAGCAAGGATAATAGGCATTAAAGAGATGAAAAATTACTAGAAAATATAGTTTCGTAAGTAATATTTATTCAGTGAAAATCTCAAAACCAGATGTCAGAAGGACAATGAGTCTGGCAAACATTTTGGAGAACATATTGAAAGCGAACATATTGGAAGATTAGAAACAAGATAATCGAGAAGAAGTCGTCTCGTATATACTTTTTTCATGCGTTGGAGAAAATAAAAGCAACGAGCAAGTGTTCATTAATGGAAATTATAGAATTGATGGTCATTATACTTTATTCTCATACGAGTCAGATTTCACGAATATAACTAAAATGTGCTGGTGCTCTATCGTGCTTCACATTTTCTGGTGTACAACTGTTGGCGCTCCCTGCAGTTAATCTGGAAGATCGTGCTGCAAGAAATGGTATACTGTTCAGGCATTTGAGCAGAAAACTGAAAACTTTGACTCTGCTCAGATATTAATATCAAACTTGTGTTGTACATTCAACAAGATAGTGATGAGAGGATTTTCGAATGACCATATATTCGCATAGTGCGTATTGTAGCCACCTTCTCGTAAAGTACACTTTATCTGAAAATAAAACTCTAGCAGAAAACTATGCATCTTCCAGTGTGTCATCAAGCATAAAGCGTGTGAACTGCACCCGATTTGCGTCTTTCACTGAATAAACGTTACCTGCGATCCTAGGTTATTCGGAAATTGTTCATCTACTTCATGCCTATTATTATTGCTCTGAATTTGTCTTTCGAATTTGACTGTTTCTTTGCGAACATCGGTAATGATGTTGCAGCAAAATTTTAAGACTCCCATTTTAGTTTTTCTTGATTATCTTTAAAACTTCCTAGCTCCCTCTCTACACACTTATATCAAATTATATAATGTGAAATTCTTTACATTTTCAATATTTTTGATTTCTTGAAGTTTTAATATTTTTGTTAGAAAGGGTTCGAAACTACTTTTTGGTTTTCAGCATATTCGGACACCCTAGATCATCAAAGACGCATGTTACAAATGTGAAAAAAAATCCTTTTAAGTATGTGCTATAACTTAAAAAAATCTTAATTGAAACACCATTTGTTAATTAATTCTTTATAGCTTCCAACAATTCTTCAACTCTCTATATTCCTGCATTTGTCACCAATCAAACGTCGTTTGGGACCTATCATGAAGATAATTGAGATTTTCACTGGTGATTCATTATCCTCTTGAGGCCTACTATTTCCCCTTTGAATTTGTCGGTCGAATTCCGCAACACCCTGAATATTCGGAAAATATCCCTGTTTAAAGCCAAAATTCAGATTATTCTAAAATTAGAGAACATTATATTTGTAATTTTGAAAAATGTATATGTCCAGTGTGCAGAGGCCCAGCACATGTACATATGTGTTATTATAAGATATTTTAGAGTACATTACAAGTTTGAAGAAATACAGGAAAATAAACAATAAAACTCTCCTCTAAGATTTAAGGATTTCTTTTTGTCGGAATTTATTAAATTAAAAAAAATTCAATTGAGGAATTCAGTGTAATATATTAAATCATTTCATAGAATATAAATTAATTAACAAGATATATCCAAATCAAGGGAAGCATTTATATTATTATTAGTTCTTTTCTTAAATAAGCATCACTAATTGCACTGCATTGAAATACGAAATATGTAGCAAAGTTGACTTTCAAAATAATCATTATTGACAATTATGAAACAATTTAGATGTTTATGAAAAGATAAAGCAATTAAATAGTTTATTTAAATAATTAATATATATACTTAGTTAAATAATTAAAAATATTTATATAATCTATTTTTCTTAATATCGTAATTTCTGTTGATTATCTCTTTCGTCAGTCCTCTCGTGTCCACTAAAATGTTTTTTTTTTCTCTGTTTTTTACCGCAATAAAACAAACGAAAATAAAATTTCAAACAAATAATCATTTACAAAGACGTTAAAGATTTTTAAATCTTAAGAAATTTTAAAATTTGGAATAACGCTAATTCGAGTTCCAGTTTTTCTACTTCGACTTTGAAATATATTTTAACTAAATTTAATTCAGATTTTTTTTTAATTTTTAATTTAATTTTTTTATTAATTTTAAAAAAATAGTTTTGAATTTTTTTAAAAATATTAAGATTTCGCTGCGCATTTTATTAAATATGATACAAAATTTATTTTTTTAACAATAATAAATATAATTTTTATATGAGAAATAATTTTAGAAAGTTTAAATTAGAATAGGTTTTGAAAGAAAATAAAAATTTTAGAACAAAAAAAATCTCCAAAAAGTAAATTTTTTTTTTCAAAATTGAACTCTGATTTTGCAAAAATACTTTTCTGTCCTTATAAGTGAACGTTGTATGAGTGAAACATTTTTCGTTATTTTGATTTTTTAAAAATGTATTTTGAAGTATTAATATGCATAAGTTTCAATGAAACTACTCAAATAAGAAGCATATATGTTTCAATTGACTTGAGTAAATTTCAAAATCAATTGAAATTGAGTAAATTTCAGAATTCAAATTTATTAATTTCCAATGCATTTAACGTTTTGAAAATTATGCTATTCTAGAGAAAAACACTAATCATGAATGAACAAGTTTGGATCAAACCGAATGTGGATTCATATTAAACCTAAAAATATCTCCATTTATTGAATAATTATTGCAATTATTGATTCTTTCGCAATAATTATTTTTTAATTAATTTTTCAGACACATTTTTATATAACTTAGCTTGCATATCGAAATCACTTGGGGGATTAAATGGAATAAACAATTATCAAAACTACGAAAGATAATGAAAATAATAACCTATGCGTTTTAATTAATGTTGCGAGGTTAATAATCTCTTTGTTGTTAGTTTTTAATGTCCTTCATCAAAGCTTTTTTCCCTTCTTTGAAGACAATAATGAAAGTCTTAAACATACAATTCCGCTCGTTATTATCTATTTTCATCTTGGAAAAAGAAGACAAATCTTTATCAGTAAATGTATTTTAACAAGAATTTCAGGAATTAAAGACGTAGATAGTTCATTTGAAGTTTTCTTTCTATTCGAAGATAACAATACAGATGCGTCTTGCTGGGATTGCTTTAATTAAATTTGTATGTGCTTGATTTCGAAATAATGGTAATCATCATTTTTTACAATTTTTTTTGGAATTTTAATTATAATATTTTTACTTAATTTTATGTAAAATGGACAAGCATAGCTTCAGTAAAAGTTAATTACGTTAATAAAGCTTTATTTTCTTGTAAGATGGCTTATTAATGCACTGATTGTAATTAATTTTCTAGAAATTATAAGTGCAGAGAGAAACAGATTGCACTAGTTAATTTTATGATTATTATTGTTATTATGATTTGTAAGTATATCCATTATTTTCTAAATAAACTCTTTGAGCGACGATAAAAATATTCCATGAACAATATCAAAATAATGATAAAAGCATAAACTTAGATAGAAATTATGAAGCAAAATAAAAAATAATAATGGCAGACAAAGTTTGTAATTAATACCATGCTTTGGATTCATGATTACCGTGGCGTTTTACAATATTTCGTATGATAAGGTTCAATTCAATTATAAATACTGTTCTTAGCATCTTTTATGTTAATATGAATGATACGGAAATATAGTCCTTTATATAAACGCTTTTGTTTTCATTCGAAATAAAAACACTACATTCAACAATATTTAAAATTATATGCATAAAAATAAAATCTTATCTATCACCAAAAAAAAGGTCAAAGAGATTTTTATACTTTATTGAGCATTATTTGAAGAATATGAATGCATTGATGGCTTATAATTTGAGACTTATTCAAATTTTAAATAAAATCAATATTTCAGTTTATCCCTTTGATTTGCTTTTACAGAAATAAAGGAATTTTCTAAAGCAGGCACCTTAAATATAAATAGTCATCATGCCTGAATATTTTAAATATTTCTAGTTTCCATTATCCTCTCATTCTAATTCGAATAATTAATAATTATTGTTAATTCAAATCTGCTGATCTGAGTAAAAGGAATTGAACAAAATTTTCAAACATGATTTTCTGCCTTTTTAATTCTTTAAAGATTAGAAGGTTCCGAATGATCAGACTTTGTTTATCCTGCTCTTCTAATTTTGAAGGTATAGTTTATTTCAGAATTAAACAACGAACTATGGAATCCCCACTAGTGACAGAGGAGAGTAATTATGATATTTTATGTTTCTTGTTCCAAACCTATCAATGCATCTTACAGCTCCAAAGATTTGGAGCTGCAAGGATTTGATGTAAATGAATATCTATTCTGAGTTTTTGTTATTGTTGCTGCTGCTGCTTATTTTCAAAAGATCTGACTTAGGTCAGATCAGCTCCAGTAGGTAGTTGATCCCACAAAAAATCTATAATAATAAGGAAATAGAATGTTAAGCCTCCTTTATAAAGTCCGATGCAGAATGGGTTCCGATAACGCTAAATGGGCATAGCATCTTTTATATGTATGATGGATACCTTCTTTTATACCAGTTTGAAAGGAAAGACACTAAAGGTGGCCACTTTTTAGTCTCACCAGAGCAGTCAGAGAGCCGTGGCCACATTTAATTTCTAGCAGAGTACCAAAAGATATTTCCATGAACATTTTATGCGCAGGTAGAATATGCTATTTAAAACTGAGTTCAGATATTTCATTTGAGTTTGGTTCTTGATAAGAAAGCAAAGAACCCCTGCCCATTTTATTTTCATATCCCTGTTTTGATAATCTATCAAGGACCTCATTAACACTAATGTTTATGTGGGATAGGATCCATCAGAGGTGGGCGTCGTGGCTCTGAAATATTTTCTTCAGTCTAAGTAGAATTGATACGCTGGTATTGGTAGATCAATCTTGAAAAATAACAAATCATGACGTAATCACATTGATTGATTCGTTGTTTCGAAAATTTAAATGAATCCACACCAAGTCTAAGTAAAATGAAAAATGCTGTGTGTGATGGCAGAGAGTCCATCCTTATAGCGTATCGACACATTTTTAAAAAGTGTATTAAATAATATAGTTTATCATCTCTCAATGGTATTTTACATTTTGTTGCTAGCCTCGTCCAAATCAAATCTGTACCAGTATTTTTGAAACCTTAGAGCATAAAAAAATCTAAAAATAATTTTAAAAATTTTACCTTCTTTTATACAAAGAATTAAAGAATGTATAATGTGTTATGAATGCATTTTAAGATATTATTTTTATCACTATTTCATTTATTTTCATAAACACTTTTATAAATTCAAACTAAATATTCTAATGGCTTCGATGAAAAAAATAATTATGGCTTCTAATTCCATTCTCAATTATTTATTTTGACAGAAGTAATGTCCTCTTGCTGATGTGGTGTGATTTGGAGAGGGAGCTGCCAGCTCAGGTGACGTCATCTGACCGCTGTTCAAAATTACAAGTCCGTCTCAGCTGCCCTAATGTTGCTTTACAATGGGAAGTTAATATAACTAAACTAATTGACATGAGCAAACTATTAATAAATTGAAAAATCAGCACAGACTGTTTGATATACCGGGTGTTCCAAATTAAAGATGCCCTATTCAGAGCTACATACTGCCGTAACTATTCATCCGAAAATTCTGAAATTTTGGGTACGCCTTAATGAAGGGATGGGAAAGGCATTTTTCTAAAAAAAATTAGTTCCAAATCATGTAAAGCGAGTCTGTCCGACGCGAAAGGTATTGAACCGTAGCCAATAACCCAATGCGAAGCTCTAGTGCGATGTTAATTCAACCAACCAACTAACCAAACATTTAAAACTACAGCATATACAAATATGGCAACGCCACTTAACAGCTAGCCAGTACAAAAGAGAAGGCATTCTTATAAAACTTCATGCGAGTATGTTTGCGGCTCAAAATGATTTTAAGATTGCAATCTCGCGCTGTATTAGTCAAACTGTTTTTTTCAAAACCACGATTCAGCACCAGCAGCATTAAGGAAATTCCGGACTTTGAAGGATCTTCGGTCAGGAGAACAGAACAGAAACGTCTCAAGGATTAAAGAAAATGATTACGAAATTTGAAGAAACAGGAACGTTGGGTGCTCGTCCCGGAAGAAGAAAATTAGTTCCTTCAGAAGTCGTTGAGGAGGTTGCACCTCAATCGACAGAGGACAAACATCAAACTTCATGGCTCTCAGTACTGTTCCCCACGTCGCAGCAATGATGGACTGCCCACGTTCCACTTTGCATAGGAGGAATGTCCTACGCTATTATCCACACAAAATCTCACTTGTTCACCAGCTGCATCCACACGATTTTGACTCACGATTAACGTTCTCACTGCAGTTTCTTGCTCGGCGTGAGGTCGATTCTGAATGGCCTTGGAACATTTTGTGGTTCGATGAAGCTCATTTTCACTTAAACGGCATACCCTAGATGCTCCGTTACATTCACCGAAAGTAACGGTATGGTGTTGATTTAATAATTCTTTTGTTCTGGAGCAGTACTTCTTCGAGCAACCTGAACTCCATCAGGGGCAGTGATATGCATTATCACGAAAGAGCGATATGAATCGATGTTGAAGAATGCAATTGTTCTTGTTTTACAGTCACACCAATGTCTTGACCGAAAGCTTTTTATGCAGGATGATGCGACTCTGCACACTACAAATTTGTGTAAAAAAATTAATCTGAAAACACATTTTACGGAAGAAAGAGTAAAAAACCGCCACTTCAATAATGCATGGCCTGCCCGATCCCAGACCTTAATCCATACGAGTTTTTGGTCTGGGCATATTTGAAAGATCTGGTTGGCTTGACACCCCAAGAACGGTGCCTGATCTTAAAGTCAGTATTTGCAGCCTAGTACTGCGTAAGTATGCTTAAAGTATTGTTTTAAAATAATTTGAGTAATTATAATCTACTGTATTTCAGAATGTAATTCCGATGTAAAATGACGTAATAGAAAATGAAATATTTATAAATACTGGACACAATGTAAATTATAGGGAACCAATTTGCAACATTATTTCAGTATAATATTAAAACACTCTTTCTTCGAATTTAGGGGATTTTATCTTTTTAACGTCTCACCTGTCATTACATCAGGAATTACAAACTCGGATGGTTACTGATGTTTAAAACACATTAACTGAAATTATCATTATCAATAAAAAAATATTTTCTTTTAGAAGTGCGAATAAAACATATTAAGTATTCAAGAAAATGTTTAAGCATTTAGGCGACTGCTAAATCGAGTGGACAAAGAAGCGGAAGGAGTTTAGAAATCTGCAAATATAAATTGTTATGCGGTTAAATGTTGAAATTATTTATCAATTATTGCTCAAATATAATTTTTAACATAGTTTTGTTAAATAAATATTCCAGTTATTCGATTCATTAAGAATTCAAGCAATTATAGTTATTTTAAAATAATACAAGATTAAGTATTTGAAATTATAAAATACTTAAACATAATATTAACTAAACAATTACAATTTTGCATTTATTCATTTTATTAAATTTCTTGTCCTTCATTTTGTGTCTACTAAAAAAAAGTGTTATCTCATTATTCACTTTTCTTCAGAAATAAAAACTGTCTTCTAACAACAATTGATTCATATTTTATTTAAAAAATAATTTGCACAATAAAAAGACTAAAAACAGAATCTTGGAAGGCTTTTGAAAATGAGAAAAGCTTAATTTTTATGGCATATAAATCATTTAAAGCACGTGATCAAATATTGCAATTATGTAATGATACATGTTTTGTAACTACGTGTTGATTTAAAGGAAGCAATTCTCTTAAGCCTTAGAATTTAATGAAGTAATAAAATCATCAAATCAATTAATTTGAAAATATGTAATAATTCTATAATTTTTTTAATTACAAGAAAAATAGTGTTCAAAAAATAAATACAAACGTATTATTTCAGAGAATCAAAGAAATTCTTTCCAAATTTTCGTATCAACATACCAATACATCTAAGTTCTTGTGAGTTTGGCAAATAAAATGTAATATTTTCGAGATTTTATTCAGAGAATGGAACTAGTCTTGCTACCTTTTATCTGCTGCTTAAATTGAGTCTTCAGATACAAATGCATACATATAAGAATAACTTATTTTCCGGAAGAACCTTGAAATATTTATCAAATTTTTAGATTCACGAATAGTGCTTTTTGATATTAAAGTTTTGAAAAGAAGGAAATCACTTTTATCTGTTTCCAAGTATGATGTAGAATAAAATATTTCAGAGTCGTTTTTTTTTAAAAAAAAATATAAAAAGTGAAAAGATATATTTTTCTGAGTCAATGACCTTTACACTTCATGATTTCGATCTATTTTGAATGGGATGGATAAATTTGCGAATGGGAATGCATTGTTGGTTGGAATATCTCAAAACTTATAGAATTTCAAACTTTTACCTATATGAAATTTTTTGTAATGTTTACAAATAGCCCGTCATATATTTTCTGTTGAAAGAAGATTATTTGATTTTATAAATTAATTCATAAGATATCTTGTATCAAATTATCTAGACAATTTTGCTTACTATGTCCATTGATTAATACATTTTTTAGCAATAAGAACATTGAAAATTAAATGGGATCATTAATTATGATTCCTCGTTTATTCGTTATGGGAAATTCTTCAAATTGTGAGAGCAATTAAAGATACCTTTGTTGATTTCTGTAATAAGCCTGTATGATATTATTCTAAGATACTAATGCATCCTCGGATTTCGAATTCTGACGAACAATATAAGATTAAATGTTTATGGATATTTCCTTATTAGCAGTTTTTTTAATATCTTCAGAAAGGTTGAACGTTCGACTATAAAAATAATTTTGAACACATATTTTTCAGTAAGGATTACGTCTTTAAGAAATTTGACACTTTTCAGCAGAAAATAATAATAAAGGAAATTTACTATCCTAATTTTAACTTATCATGCGAGAACATTATTATTTTTTAAGTTGTTATATGTCTGAATTAGTTTAAGTCATTACCCAATTTAAATCAGTTTGAAACAATCACAAGACTTTTCGATTGGTCTCTATTTCTTTTTCTTTCTCTTTATGTATATAAAGATATTTTTTAAGCTTTCATTTTCAATATTTTTAACTTGTAAACAAAGTTTTGGTGATCGACCTGCTTTGTGATGAAAAAAAAAACAATAATAAAAACCATTGTTTTTCTAAATATCGACGCGTGCCTAAACTGATAATCTCGTGATCATTTCAAACTGGTTAATGACTTAAGATAATATATAAGAATTCTTAGAATGTATAATTTGGAAATCAGGTTGCAATTTTAGTAGCTGATAAATCACCAAAAGTGACAACTTACTATATTATTTTCTAATAACCTTACTTTAATTAGTTCAAATTATCCCTGCACCAACAATATTTATTGATTAAAAAACAATGATGCAGCTTTTTTCGTTTATTTAAAAAATGAAAAGAACGTTGCCCGAGGCATTAACACTGGGATTTCCAACTGAAAAACTACAGCAGCTGAAGATATATAATTCAAAAGCTGTAAAGTGTAAGTCGACTCCAGAGTAAAACTACATTAACAGATGAAAGGTAATGGAAAAACTGTTATGTGAAAGCTGACTCCAAAATAAAATGACATTAACAGATGATAGGTAATTCAAAAGCTATACAGTGAAAGCCGATTCCAAAATAAACAACATTAGCAGACGACATATTTCAAAATCTATATCGTAAAAGCCTACTCCAAAATAAAGAGGTTTAAGTCGCCACTTTGTTGCCTTCCTATTTTGAAGCTTCAACATTTTGTTGCCTTCAAATCAATTTAAAACCCTCAAGACTAAAAAGCATCATATTCTCACATGATAAAAATAATTCAACTCTACATTATGCCGAAAACGATAATAATATGCACCTTCATCAATGATATTTTTCGAAACGAGCAATAATTACAAATTAAAAAATAGCCTGCTTAATTGAATAGATATACTGATTTTATTTTTTAAAAAATAAGTCTTCCTTTGAATAGTTAACATGTAGAGATTTAATATAACAAAAAAGTTGTAGGATATTTACAGAGTAAGTAAAAATATTTTACAATAGCACTATATGGAAATAGAAAGTAAATAATTTTATTATTTGTGGCCATTTGAATATTTTAATATTAAATTAAAAACCTGCGCTTGTATTAGTTTTTTTTCGTAATTTCGAAGCCAAATTTATCTGGCATCTTATATAACGTTGATATTTGATGGAATGGTATTTTAATTTTCTTTATCAAGCAATAAATACATAATTCCAGAAATATAATTAAAATTATGCTTTAATATTTAGTCCATACGATAGTTGCATGGACGCTGTACTAGGAAAGATTTCTCGTTTCGTAATAGTACAATTTCCATGTTAACAAATATCATATTCAACATCATTTGTTTAACTACTATTTTTCAGCACTGGCCACTAAGCTTCTGATTTTATTTTTCAATCCTTTACAGACCTTGCATAGTATAATGAACAGATTGAATCTGATAATAGTAATATAAGGAAACATCGGGCTTAATACCAAATCATATAATTTAACTCTTTCAAAAGCAGACGACAATATCTTATGCTTTTTCATCAAAATATTCGTCACAAAAATATTTTGATTTTTTTTCTCCTAGTCAAAGTGTTAGTAAGGATAGGATGAGAATAGGTTAGTATGGGATTTTTGAAATAATAGGTTAGTGTGGGATTTTTGAAATCTTTAATTTAGGATTCTTGAAGGATATACTGATTTATTTGTGTAGAGTTGAACATTAAATATATTTCGGATATCAAGAAGACATAATATTGAGATAGCAGAAGGAAGTATAAAAAAAAACATTTGACATTAAAACATTTGACAAAACATTCCTCAGCTTAGATTAAAGGCAACGAAACAGAAAATAAAGTCTGGGGACAAAAGTATGGAAATACTTTAAAATACAGTATTTTGAACCAAGAAAATGTTTAGCTTGGATCGGTAGAAGCGGGATTGGAAAAGTAAGCAAAGTAGATTAGCACCGTGACATTTGCAACAGAAAATAATTCTGCAACTTTTTTTTGTTATTTCTCTTTCAAAAAATGAACAAGTATGTAAGCACTATTTTTCTAATTTTTAAAATCTTTTCTTAGCTTATATATTTGCAAGAAGTTAACTGTGTCAATCAAAAAATATAGCAAGATTCTGCTTAATATTTACCTTCTAAAATTGTCAGAATTTTTATTTAATCGAATAAGATGTTCTTATTGTATCAGTAAATATATTAAAAATAAATATAATAATTTCAAAGTTTTGTTTCACATCCTTTTTTACATAGTTTCTTTAATCAGACAATTATTATTTTTTTTTACTTTTAAATTTTGACTTCTATTATAAAAAGTATCAATCTAAATATTAGTACCAATTCCTAATAGTCGAGTCCTGTCATCTTGACACTAATCTCAATCAATCTATCAACAACCTCATGGAAAGTTATCAAATGAAGTAAACATAAGACGAAAAAAAAGTTTTATTTTTAACTCTGAGTGGGTGGTTCTCGCTCTGTGGAGAAATTCAACAATGAACGAGAAAAATAAATATTCACACACAATCCTTCTATTCAAAGGATTGTGTTTTGTAACAAAATGATTCATCAGGTTAATTATCATAAAAACCAAAATATAATACACGTAAAAAATGAAAACTAAAGGTAAATATTAATAAAATATTAATTATTGAAGATTACTTTGGAAAATTGAACATAAATTAAGTAATTAGAAACAAAATAATTATTTTTTCGTTTAATTGCAACAAAAATGGGGAAAAAACTCTAAATTTCATTCACGCTTGGATTACATTAGGTATGTTGTTATTTAGATGCGTTACTGGAAAAATAACCCAAACTAGGAATTAACAATAATTTAATAGCATTTTCTTTCCAACTTTTAATTTTCTTTGAAGACATATTTACTTTTCTTATCGCATTTTCACATTCGAAAATCGGTGATTATTTGCCTTATCGAACAATTATTTCAAAATAGGTAAATTTTTTCTATTGCTATCGTAATTATTGATAATGTTTTCAAAACCCAAAAAAGCTAAGAAAATTTTCTTATATCTTCTTACTAAAAAAAATTATAAACTGGATTTTTTGATGAAATCAAACAACATTCTCATTAATAACATACTTTTTTATTTTTCTGCATAAGAAATAAATGCATTTAAAAGCATATAAAGCGTACTTCAAACTTTGGTTTCCCATGAAACCAACCGATGATTTGTAACATAAAAAAAGCTGGGTTTCATCCTATCGTTAATAATGCATCTTTTAGGAGAACATTAATCAAAGCTAGTATTGATCATTTTGAAGCTAAGTGAGAATTGATGTTCTACTGAAATAAATGGTTGTCCTCATCAATTCGAATGTTGTCGTTTGTTTCTGAAGAAAGCTAGCTATTTATCATTTTTTTGGTCTTTTATTTCAATATATAAGCCTCAAATCTTGGAAAAAGTGACCTGAAAAATAATGTGATTCTTAATATTTTTTTCCGATTTTTTTGAAATGAAGCACATATTATCTAGTAAAAGATGCTTGTGTTCTGAAGATGATTGATGTTCCATAACATTTATTTATGAGAGATTATTAATATCTGTCCTCTATTTGCAAACAGAATTAAAATTATATAAAAATAAATGCATGAGGCTTAAAGTCATTTCAATAATTTATTCATAATGAAAGGTGATATTACAGACTTTGAAGGCATACTGTACATAAATAAACTTAAATTCAAAAATAACTATTAATTTTTAATTATATAAACATTTCATATATTTCAACACATTAATGTGCAATAATCTTTCAATTATTTGAGATAGTATTGTCATAAAAGAAAGCTTTTCACATAATTATCGTGGCTATGAAGTAAAGCACGAGCTTGGAAATCACAAGGTCGCAGGCTCTTGTCCCAGACTAGTCATATTAAGTTAAAGATTTTACTTTAATTTGTATTTCTTATTAATCATGCGTTAATGTTCTAGGACTTTCTATAACGTCCCTTATAACACTAGATTATTCTATATATTCCCACAATCAGTGGGATCAGTACTTCACCTGTATGTTACGATTTGCTTAACCCTTCACTGGGAACGTGCGGTCTACCACGTTTACTTTACACTCAAATTTTCTAAGGAATATATCAATATGAAAATGGGCCAATGTATTCTGCAGATATGTTTCTAGATATATAAATATGTTTTAGAATTTTATGAAAAAGTAATTGCGTCGTAACATGCATTTTCTTCCCAAATTACATGTTAAAACAAACAGTATTTTCTCTAAAAAATAAAAACATATTACTTTTTACTTTTAAATTATATTTACTTTTCCAGTATGGAAAAAAGTACAGTACAATCATATGGAAAGTACAATCCAGTTTCCAGTACAATCATATGGAAAAAAAAAAAAGATGACAACTGGTAAAATTGACCCTTATTTTTATCAGCTTGTGTGACTTCCATAGTACGGTTTTCTGACCATTTTAAACAAGCAGATTGAGAACAAGTATATATATATATATTTTTTAGATATAAATTTTTATATATATATAGTGGCCTTGGTGTTCTTGATATAATTAGTCGAATGCGAACTTTCATCGAAAAATTCTTCTGTACAATTATCCTTATCACTAAAATTTCCGCTTCATTCAAAAATGTCTGGAACATAACTTCATAATAAGATCAGTAAATTGGATTATATTTCGTGGCCAAAATTTTAGCGCCATCTGCTAAGCCTTATTTATCACTGGGACATTGAGAGGGAGGTGCAGTCTCAAACTGTGCTTAACGAAGTAGCTGAATTATTTTGAAAGGCATCCGGAGAAACCAGTTTATAAGCTGCACGTGTTGAGGGTCACAAAACAGGAAGCTTCAAGGTCAATCCATTCAATTTATTTAAAAATCGATTAGGGGTGACAGAAAGTTCATCGTCTCACTGACCGCATGTCCCCAATTTAGGTTTAAAACTAATAAACTTTATGTAGCGTTACTGTGTGACTTATCATTCCTTGCATATTTGTGACAATATTATTTTTAAATGATACTTATATGTCAATAAAATGAATAGTGTTTTGAGTATAAACTATATTTTTCTTCAATGTTGTTTAAAATCTATAAAGTTCTTAGACTGTTTTATAAAACATATTTGTAACGGGCCGTGGTGGCCTGGGGGTAAGGTCTCGGCTTCGGTTCAGGTGTCGTCCTCGTCATCTGATCTTGGTTCAAAATTACGAGGTCCGTCCCAAAATAGCCCTCGTGTTGCTTTAAAACGGGACGTTAATATAACTGAACTAAACATTTTTGTAAAAAGTTGCCTCTTGTTCGAGCGAGTGATTACTAATGATCAGTTGAAAAATCCTTCTGAAGAAAAGCTCGTCAAAAGGATTATGAAAAATAAATTTAAATAAAGAAATGAAAATTTTGCACCAGTGTAAAGCTACATTAGGAAATCAAAAAATGAATCTCGATTTCCGTACATTTATTTATAATTGAAAAAGCAAAACAATTTCTAATGATACAGCACCACCAACTCTGTTAATGGTCTTGTATGGATACGTTAATAAATACAGTCGGCATCAAGATTCAGTATTGCATGTTGTTTAATTTCTTATATTTTTGTAAAAATATTAATATTCATAACTTTATGAAGGATATTATCACTTCATCTTGAATGAAAGAATTTTGTAGGATTTATGAGAGTATCAGCAAATTTTAACTCAGATTAATCCCTGCCTTTTTTGAAAAAATTATTCAGGCTACAGAATTTAAAATGAATTAAGTGGTATTTTTTCTTTTCTTTCCAAGCAATTAACACAATAATAGAAAGAAATTAAACAAATAAATTTCATTCTAAAAATGATGATTGATCAATAACACAGTTAAAGGAAATAGTTTAATGAAAAAGAAAAATGAAATATCTTCAAAGAGTTTTTTAAACTTCAGCTAATTTTTTTTAAATTTATTTCCTCATTGTTTCTTAATTCAGAATGCTTCTGTTTTTAAAGTAATTTGTATGCTGTCAAATGAAACTGAAAATAAATAAAATCGAATGAATTATAACCTAAAACATCCGGTTTTTTAGGATAATATTAATAGTTTTTTCATGGTGCATTTTTTTATTTTGTTTTAAATATTGAAATGTGATTATCAAATTTGATTTATGATACTAAATAAGCTACTTTCTAGCCTTTAATGATTTTGTGCAAAGACTAAAACTAGGTGAGCCAAAAAAAATATTTTATTAAAGAAAAAATGAAGGCAGTTTAAAGCAAGCTCACTATTTTTATTTTCCAATCATTTAGATCCTTACAGTTTTTTATACATTTTTATTCTTTAAGTTAGAAAAAAACCCTGTAAAATTAACATATACAGAAAATAATACAAATAGTAGCAATTTGTAAAATCACTATAATTAACAAACTAGTACTTTGTTGCTATAAGAATAATTTTATATTTTTCTATGTTTGTTTATTCAAGAAATGGTATGAATATGTTTAAACAACATTTGATGAATAAATTTGCTTTCCAAACACCTATATTGAAGTATGCTATACTGCTTACGGGAATTACATGCAAATAAAAACTGTTTTAGCAGTTTTTATCTTGTTTCATAATGTTTAAACTAATTTTCTTTTTCATGTTATTCAGTTAAAAAGATAAAAAATTATCAAAAAAGTGCGGAGATAATTGTATAAATTTACAAAATTTGAGTACAAGATTATTAGAATTTTTTCTAGAATTCTCAAAGCAGGAATGAGCGGTGTTTTAAATCTTTATTTAACAAATTACTAAGAAAAAAGTTTTATTGCATACTTCTAATCTTCATAGAATAATACTCAAGTTCAGGATACGTTAAAATGTTTAATAGAACATAGAAAATAGACAATTATGTATGTCTCATTCTATTTTATATTATATTATTCTAAGGAAATATTGAAATGATTTTTCTTTATACTTCTCATAAATTATAAAAATTAACTTTATTATATATATATATATAATATAGCCTACTGAGGATTAAATTTATTTCTTGCTTTCACATGTTATATAAGTGAATTATTTAAGCATGGGCACATCGCATTGATTGACACTTTTCTTTTGTTTTCTGGTTCTCAATGATAGTATATTTTTAATCTATCTCTATTTATAATAAAACTGAATGTGTGTGTGTGTTGGCGCTCTACAGGCCAGACCGTTGGACATACAGCTACCAAATTTGGTACATATATACCTTGGAGATCGGGAATGCGCAGCTCGGAGCCCTTTTTTCGAATTTTTAATTAGAATTAATAAAAATTTAATGGAAGTTTCGACGTTTTTCCGCTATAACTTGCGAAAATATTACCGCACAAGCATGATTTTTACATCAATTTAAAGATTAAAAAAATCTTTCTGATGGTACCAGTGTTTTCATGTATAACCTAAGCTTCTATTTTTAACGAACTTTTTAAGAAATATTTTAACTATGTTTTTTAGAACGTGACTGGATAAAATAAAAGAAATATAAAATGTGATATTTTCTAAAAAAATAAATGTAAAGAAAAGGTTTCTATAATAGTTTGCAATATCTAAATAATTAATTCAACAAATCTTCTTTATTTACTGTAAACCTGATTGAATTTAGACAGGATATGCATTGAAATCCCGACTTAATGACATATTTCTATAATCGTTTGCAATATCTGTATCATTAATTCAATATTTTCTTCCATTATAAAATGTAATAATTTCTAAAAATATAAATGCAAATCCAAGGTTTCTATAATCATTTGCAACATCTAAATTATTTATTCAATATTTTTTTCCTCTTTTCCACTTTTTAAAAAAAAACATTTAATATTTTGGATGCATAACCGATAAATTATATATGTAACCGATAATATATATATACATCCGATTAATATATATATATATATATTAAGATAAAAACAATTAAATCCTTTCAAATATTGCAGGCCAATATTCTATTAAATTCTATTAAACTCAAAAAAATTATAAACTATGCAACTTATTTATTTTTAATTTCTTGCTCTCGAAACCCAAATATTGTTTTGAAATTTGCATATTTCTGGCTTCTTAAAAGAAGGACACTAATTTTGGCTTTAGACCAAATAGAAAGATTAATAAAGAAGGGCCATAAAATTCTTCATTGTTAATATCGCTGATTGATAAACGGAATTCTTTGGGAAAAAACTTCGAATCCTCCATACGGCTCATTTAAAATTCACACACTCCAGTTTCATCAGCAGGAAAAGATAATTAGAAACACTTTCAAATCTCTCTTTATTTTTCTGCTTTCTCTCTCTCCATACCGCAGAGCGTATTTATCCCTGAATTAGTAATAGAGCTCAGATACCGATGCAAATAGAGCTCATTATCTACGTCTAACTAGCGACAGATGTTCGCTCCCGATGTAAGGGGAACTCATTTATAATCGGCTATCTTTAGGTAATTACTAATTCATCTTTTTTCCCCTTTCGTTTGTCTTTCAATTTTTTTTTTCGGTGTCTTCAATTTTTGAAAATTAGCCATCATATTTTCCCCATGATCTAAAAAAATAAATCTAATTAGAGTTCTTAAAAATGGCTGTAGAATTTTCTACAAGAATGAATTTAATCCTCTATGAAAGAGGGAATAAGTTATTCTTAATCTTATTTCATTTTTCTGATGAGAAAAATAATGAGTACTTTGTTTGGTAATGGGAATAAAATTTCTTTGGGAATTTCGCTACATTTTAAAAATAATTTATAGGTATTTTTGTAAACGATATTGTTACTGTCATATATTGTGCTAGAAATTTATTAATTTGAAATTACAATTTCTATTTATAAAATTTCTAAAACTGTTTGTCGAGTCTGATTTGTGTATCTGCATAAAAGGCTAGTAGTTAGAAGTACAGTAGCTAACAAAAGCTTTCATAATCTTTCAAAATGTAAAGAATGCAAAAAATCAGGCATGTAGGTCATGACAAAGGTTATGTTACATGAAGAAAAACTTTTGTATAAATGTATTGCAAAAATTTTCACTTGTATCTTTTTTTAGAAAATTATTAGGTTTTAGTGACTATTTAAAAGAACTTTTCGACTTTACTCTTTTTTTTGTTGCTAATATTTGGTTTTTTTTAGAAGACAACAAGCAACATTCTAAAAGTGATCATTTTTCACCTTGCTCAATTGATTCAATTCGTACTGCTTGTTTAATGAATACAATAAATTAGATTTTCTTCAGAGAAACTACATTCTATTTCCTTTAAAATAAATTTTTTTTAAAAGAAATGAATTTTATGAAAACATTTAGTATGCATAGACTGACCATAAAACAATATTCCCAATTTCAAGGCATCTGCGATTGAGATAATCAAGGAATTCTGAAGAAAATTTGTTTTCACAGCCTGCCGACACTAGGTCTTTTGGCACTGGCAAAGTCGACAAAAAAGTCATAACTTTTCAAAAACAAACAGAAAATTTTTTATGAAAAATTCCATTCATTTTCTTTCATAATGTGCATGAAAATAAAATCAAATTTTTCGACATTTTTTGTCCTCAAGGAACAAGCCAATGTTTTGTTTTTATAAAAGCAATTTCATCTGGAAATTATGGTCTCTAAGTTTCTACAAATAAATTGTCCCTATGATATTTGTTACTTTTGGGCTGTATTTTCAGGAACAAGTACAAGTGTTTCAAAGCTTCTCTACAGCCAAAATTCAATATATTGTTTGTAAAAAAGATTATTAACGAAAACTCTTCATTCAGAAAATGTAAAGCACATTATGTTAAACGTTGCCATAAAACATTATGTTCTAGATGGGAAATACATGATTATGGTCTGTCTTGTATATAAATTGACATGTTCAAGCATTTCCTTTGTTGCAATTCATAGATATTTGCTCTTGTTCGTATTACTAACGGTTCAAGTAATGAAGACTCGCCGAGAGTTTTAAGAATTTATTAGTATATTTTGTATTTGGTCGTAGATTATTATAGCATGTTTACTTCGTAACAATGCAGGGATATCTGATGAATAAATATAGGCTCAAATGTGGCAGTTTTGAATACTGCTTTATCTTCACAAATAAAAATGAACTATATTTTCTCGAGATAAATCTGGAAGTCAAATATTGTAAATTTCTGTTTGAGACTTTTTTTTTATTGATAGATTATTGATATTTTGTTTCATACTACTATACTACTATAAAAATATTGCCTCTTCTATAAGGATGTCAAAGAAATTTGGGAAAATGCATAAGTGATCATTGCGCCCGACCATTTCAGCTACCATTGCAACTTTGTCGTGAATGCTATAACGACTTTTATTCGATCGTTTGATGTTTCTTATGTTTCTTAATAAGTTCTAAAGCTTTCAGGCGAGCTATTTTTTATTCATTTTCAAATTTTTTAATAATATTTTTCCGTTATAGCTTAGGATCTGATCTTTTCACATGTTTTGTTGCCTTAAATTTTCCTAAAAAATATTATAGTTCAGCCTTAAAAGAAAAGCAAAGTAAAAGCAAATTAAAAACAAATCAAATGTGGATTAAAGAACTGTTGATTGAATGTTAGCCTTTCAGTTTTGATAAGTAAAGGATTGATGACGTTATGAAAGAATTAAGAAAATTTGATGTTATGCTTACATCGGGCAAATTTCTTAACAAGTGCTTAAAAGTATTATCGATATAATTTGCAGTTAGCATGTGAAATATTATGGTTTCATTTCCTTCATTAGTTACAATTACATATACAGCCTGTAAAACAAGGAAAATAATTTAATCTTTACCTTGAATATTAACAGCAAATATGTATTTTGAATTATGTAATCAATTATATTGTAATTAAGATCTAATGTTAAGCTATATATTGAAATATGTTAGATATGAAATCTTATGATATGGTCTGTTTCAAGGTCAAAATTAAAAATTTTGAATAAAATAACTACAGTGCATAGTAAAGAAATGTACTGATATATTGAGAATAAAATTGATTATAAATAAAATTGGATGTAAATAAAAAATGACTATTTTAGTTACACTCTTCAGATAGATATTTATGTTTGCAGATGGAGTTACAAATATGATATGCAATCCAGAAACAAAAAGGGGCTATGCAATGTTTGAAACGAGCTACACATTGAAAAAAAATTTCAGAGAATAAAAAAATAATAATACAAAGATAATGATAATAGAGATAAGCATCTTTCTTTGTTTGAGTGCAAATACATTTTGAGCCAAAATAAAGAAAGTTGAATCAAGTGAGTAACCTAAGTTTCTTGGCAAATAGCCAGTTATTCAAAACTTTCTACATTTCAAAGTGTAATTTCCCTTTCTCCTTCTTTCCTTTTAGAAATCTTGATTTATAAATAATTCCTTAGAGTATTCACCTGGCATCCTACAGTTTATTTATAATTTTTTCTGCAGTTATTAATAAATCATATAATTTGTATTTTAATATCTTGTAATAAAGAGATTACTGTTTGACAGAAAATACTGTTTATACATTGATTTATTGATTTTGAAATTGAAAGCATAATATTTCAAAAATAATAATCTTGAAACGTGTTTGTGTGGGAAGAGTTATTCTTATCTAGCATAATCTGGGCTTCCTGGGTTCGAGTCTTGATACAGGAGAGGTTGCTCTTTATCCTGAGTTCTATCTGAGATTGTGAAAGAGCTCCCACCCCCTGTAAAAAGAGCTTGTGCAGGCGAGTATGTGAGTGTCATCTGTATATGTACTTGAAGTCAGACATCTTTCGTCGGTAGCTCAGAAGCCATTACCCTCGAAGGTTGAATGCAAACTCGGCTTAAAATCGCTGTTTTGTAATCATGACTAAAACCGAAGTAAACAAAAGCCGAAAAATAATTCAAAACGAAGAAGGAAAATGTTATTTTTTTAAATCTGCCTTATAAAAGGCACATGCATCCCAGCTTGCTAAGGCTTCAAGTACTAAGGTTCATGCTTTAAATCATGTTCTCAATTATTCCTTATTCCGAATTACCTTTTCTGCCTTACATGTTTATTAAATTTGGAGTTTTCCAGTCATTGAACAAAAATATAAATTTTAAATTATTTTGCATATTTCTCTTCAATTTATGTCTAACTATGCTTTAAAAAATATTTCAGTCATTTTGTACAGATAATTAAATATTTTGTTGTCTTCAGAGTGTAGATTTGTAATTCAATTAGTAAATAATATAATGTGTTAATGAGCACGTTTGGAATAAAGTTGATAACACTTAACTTTAAAGATATAGATGTCAAGATACACTGAAGTGACAAAGGTCATGGGATGACTGTTAATATCGTGTCAGTGCTCTTTTTGCCCGGCGTAGTGCAACAACTCGACGTATCATGGAGTCCACAAGTCGTTGGAAGTCCTCTGCAGGAGTATTGAGCCATGCTGTCTGTATAGACGTCCATAATTGTGAAAGTGTGGATGGTGCAGGAGTTTCGGCAAGAACGGACCTTTCGATGATGTCCCATAAATGCTCGATGGGATTCATATCGGGCGATCTAGGTGGCCAGATCATGCGCTGGAATTGTCTGGAATGTTCTTCAAACCAATCGCGAACAGTTCTGGCCCGGTGACATGGCGCATTGTCATCCATAAAAATCCCATCGTTGTGTGGTCCATGAATGGCTGCAAGTGATCTGCAAGAAGCTGAACATAACCATTTCCAGTCAATGAGCGGTTCAGTTGCACCAGAGGACCGAGTCATGCCATGTAAAAACAGCCCACACCATTATGCAGCCACCACCAGCTTGAACAGTGCCTTGCTGACAGTTTGGGTCCATGGCTTCGTTGGGTCTGCGCCACATTCGAACTCTACCATCAGCTCGTAACAACTGAAATCGTGACTCATCTGACCACGCCACGGTTTTCCACTGGTCTAGGGATCAGTCGATATGCTCACGAGCCCAGGAGAGTCGCTGCAGGCGATTTCGTGCTGTCAGTAAAGGCACTCGAGTCGGTCTTCTGCTGTCATAGCCCAAGGAAGACAAATTTCGCCGCACGGTCCTATCGGACACGTCCACGTCCCACATTGATTCCTGCAGTTATTTGACGAAGTGTTGCGTGTCTATTAACATTGACCATTCTACACAGACGTCGGTGGTCTCGGTCGTTAAGTGCAGGTGGTCGTCCACTGCGCTGTCCATGATGGGATGTGATGCCTGAAATTTCATACTCTCGGCACACTCTTGATACTGTGGATCTCGGAATGTTGAATTCACTAACGATATCCGCAATGGAATGACCCATGCGTCTAGCTCCAACTAACATTCCACGTTCAAAGTCTGTTAATTCTCGTCGCGCCGCCATAAATCATGAAAAACCTGTTCACATGAATAAATTGAACACAAATGAAAGCTCTGGAAAACGAACTGCGCATTTATACTTTTTCGCTGCGATACTACCGCCATCTGTATATTTGCATATTGCTATCCCATGACTTTTGTCACTTCAGTGTATATTTTAATGCTAAAACAGCAAGAAGTGAAGATTGATATGAGCATATTTTTACTTAGATTCCCACTTATTTATGTCATATATAGAAAACCAGGCTCTTATATAAAACTAACAGTGCTTTAAATTGTTACGAAGTTTATAGCATTACAATCACAAAATTGAATTTCCAAATTTTAATACTTCTTGAATCTTTTTGTATTCCCCTCATTTTCTAAAGTTTTGATTTGTGTATGTCAATAGGATTATAAATATCTCTGAAGTAGTTCAATAAATTTTAAGTCAATTTTATTTACAATTCCTGATAAAAAAAACATAATAAAGTGGCATCAGAAAAGTATCAGATTTAAATACTTTTCTTTTGCTCTATATACCTCTTTATCTGTAAATATCACTGAATAAGCCACAATCTATTTTAACACTTTTTCAAACATCCAGTATTTTCGCTTTTCTTTGATATTTTCAGATGCTTCGTAGATTTTTTCATCAATCTCGCCTTTTTTCCATATGCCAATGTTTTTGAAAAAGTGGAGCAAAACCATTCACCAAGATCGCATCTATACAACCTTTCAAGAGAGAATCCATGACAGAGTTATCAAAAATGCTCAAAAAACAAGAAGATAGTCCTTCTTTCCTTTTTGAATTGACTGGATACATTCCAGGAAATTTTAAAAAAGTTGTTTTATTAATAAATTTTTCCTGTATTTTTTCAATCCTAATTTTGAGTTCATATTTTTAGAGTTGCATAACTTTATTTAACTTGATGTCGGTATTTCTGTCTCTCACAGATGAAAAAATTAAAAATTAGTTCCTTTCGTATTTTTCGTTCACTTTGGTTCACTTTACCACTGTCACTTTAATATTTATCAATCCTTAGTCGAATAAATTTAACTGTAAGATCTACATAAAAAGTTGCCATTTGACAGTAGAATTTAGTAGAATAAATTTCAGGACCCCGTCATATTAAAGTTTATAGATTAGAATTAAAATATTATTAAGTAAACAATAATAATGAAGTTAAAATAAGTTAATCAAGATTGTATTTTTCATGTTACTCTCAAAAAGAAAATGCGTTTTCAAAATTTCTTGCACATTAAATGTCTGTTTCTAAATATTCAATGGAAAAGAAATTATGTTTTTTAGTAAAAATTCAAATTTATTTTTTAACTGTTGTATTTTATCGATAAAAGAAATATATATATATATATATATATATATATATATATATATATAATATAAGTGATATTTGATGTTATCATTCTCAATGATCTTTCTCCCTCCCTGGTAGAATGTCTTTTCTTGCAATGATAATGGTTTCAGTGAATCCATTTCTTGAAGGTTAAATTAGTGATTATTTGATATAATCTTTCTATTCATGAATAACAATTAACAATAACAATTTTCATTAATTGTAATAATTTGTTTTTGATTCCGTTAAATAATTTTTTGTAATTCTATACGATGTGAAGACTAAATTTTCTGGAAAAGTTTTATAGTCATAATAAAAAAAATTGAATGGAAGAAGCATTCTTAAATTCATAAATTTACATTTAAATGACGTTTTGCTTCATAAATGTATTTTAGTAGCAATGGACCCTTTTCCTCTTAAACATTTAAATGAATTTGGACATTATAAGGGTTTAAAATGGCACTGGGCTGTAATTTTTATTGTAGTGCTTAAAAACTTGCATTTTATTAACATAATTGGATTGAAATGGTATGCCTAATTAACGCAGTAAATGATTAAAAAAAGACATTAGAGAATATTATTATAATTATTAGGTATTCTGAAATTTATGTCAAAATGTACAAAAATTATAAAATTACTTTCTATTTTGCCAATAATTCAATATTATCCACTCTTATTTTGATATATATTCTTAAAAAGGTTTTTCTATTTTGCTAACGAAATTGTAGGAAACGTGTTTTAAATTCTTAAATAATCCTTTTTTATGCCAAAAAACACGTCACGTGCCTTCAGCTTATAATTGTTTCAAAAGTTATAAATTTACTTTTTTAAAGATTAAAGGAGTACATGCGCAAATCAGAAAAATATTTGAAGACAATTAGAGTTTTTGGAAAGTCTAATGATATTTATAAAATTGATGTAACTTTATTTTTGCAGAATATATGTCTTTCAGATCTCCATGGAGAAATTTTACTCGCATGTGTTTAGAAAATCCGACAATAAATCAAAAAACACAAACTCCTCACCAAAAGAAATCCAACAAATATCTCCAAAATAATATTTTCCTTTCATCCAAGTAAGTTTTACCCAGCATGTTGTGTTGCGACTTGAAAGGACATTACATGTATATCGCTGGACATACCATTAGAATTTCCGGCATAATATCTTTGTGGAATTGTTTAAATTTCTTTTTTTATTCTTCATTCTGGTCAGGGTTACTGGTCTTATCCTTTCAAGGAGCAACGCGAAAATACACTTATCTTACAAGCTTGGAAGATAGAGAAGGATTTTAAACATGGAATGTTTCTCCGAACAAACAAAATGCATAAAACATAACAGTTGTTTTTATGCGTAAAAACAAAGTGGTTTACTGCAAAACTGGAAGATAGTGAAATTCGTTGACTCTGAAGAAAAGTGAAATCTTTTCATTTTTGCTAAACTTCAGATAGCAAAATGTGAAGGTTTGAATTTCAGCTCTTCAGTCTTAGAGCGCTCTGAGACAATCAATATGACGGAATTTCATCTCAAAATTCTGATAAAAAATTTAAACCATGGTCAGATGACGAGGACTTTCTCCTGGGGATTACAGAAAAAGAATATCTACTTAAACGAATGAACACAAATCTCGTAGGCTGGATTTAATCGGAAGAGATTTTCTATTTTGTAAGTAGAAACGATTTGTAAGTAGAAAGTAGCTAAACGATTTTTCTAAAATTTTAATAAATTTTAGAAAAATCGTTTAGCCAATAACTCGTTTCTAATAGCGATATTTATGCTTGAATCGAATAAATAATGATTGTTCTAGGTTCCATCAATGCATTTACTAACTACTTACAAAATAGAAAATCTCTTCCGATTAAATCTAGCCTACGAGATTTGTGTTCATTCGTTTAAGTAAATATTCTTTTTCTGTAGGTCGATATAACAGAAACGATTTTTTGAGCTTTATTTTGAAATAATCTCGAAACAAATCTCATGTAATGTATTTTTATTTTGAAATTGTCTGCTCTTTCTCTACAAAATCGAGCATTTTTAAACTTTCAGTATTTGAATAAATTTTTCATTTTCATTAAAATAAATCCGTCCTATTCTGAAAGTGCACTATCAGATGTTCATTTAATAAAAGAAATTTGTAAGGAATTTAATAAGCAAATCTGAAATACATAAAATATTTTCAATAAAATCTGAGGTTTCTACTTTTTTGCATTTCTTGACGACTATACATTTCATTATCTTAGTTGTACGTATTATATAATCGCGCATGAATTACAATTCACATGTTGCAAGATTTATTCCTTGAAAAATTTACTCAGATTAACTTATGTTGAGTAGTTCAGCTATAATTTATATTTGAATGACACCCATATACTTAATGGTAATATAAAAATTCTGGCATAAATATTTAATTAGAAATTAAAAGAAATTAACAGATATGGGGACGAAACATCAAAATGTCCACTTGTAAAATGTGTATTGCCCATACATTAAGTTGAATAATTTTTTAAAAACATAATAATGATTCAGAGATTCAATAAAAGAAAGAAAATTACAATTATTTATAAACTATAGATATAAGCAAATAAAAGTTTTAAATTAATACAATCATGGAACAAACATTCACCGATTTGCTAAACAGCTAGTTTGTTTAAGTTCATTTTCTCCTAGATTAAGTTGATTAAAAATAGTATCTATAGATAAAGCAAAATAATTTCAAAAATTTATAATTGTATTGGCTTAATATATTTTAAAAAGTGATCAATGAAAATCAGAAAATACCTTTTCCGGAAAAAAAAGAAACTATTTTTGGCCGGAAAAATGCTTCGAGAAAAAACCTTCGATTGATGCAGAATTTAGTAAAAGATAAATGTTGCTTCCGGAACTCGCATTTATCAAGCAATCTTTGTTACTTTGTTTTAGATAAAAGTTTATACAAGTTGTTGTGTTTTGTTTCAGATAAAATAAAATAAAATATATTATTATTCTCTACAATATCATTTTTTGTTACATTGTTTTAGATAATATTTGTGTAAAAATTGCTGTATTGTGCATTAGATAATATAAAATACATGATTATAATCTATAGATATAAGCTATTTTAATTTTTAGTGTTTTGTTTGTGTAATGTTTAGTGTTTAATTTTAAGCGTACTTTTAATTTTTCTTAATCAAAATAAAAGAAAGTGATTAGGGGATCATCAACCTTTATTCAATGATCAGCGTGTTACAAAACAGTGTACAATTCCATGATGTTTTCGGTTAAAGCTCAAATACTTCGAGAAATACAATTTCTCTGTCTATAAACTGTACTTGTCTGTACGAAATAAAGATGCTCGCTAAGTTTTTGGAAATTTTAAATCCCACTTAAATCCATTTTAAATTGAATCAGAAATACTCCTCAATCTCAGCAAATTGAAACAAGGTTTCAGGGAAAGAAACAGTAAGCAATTATCTAGATATTGATAGTTTAAATAAAAGAGAAACAATTCGGGTTTCGAAACGGATTTTTTCGGATAATCATTTTTTAATTTTATTTCGAAGATAAATTTGTTTTGACGAATATTATATCAGTAAAAGTTAGGGGTACTGTTCCCAGTTACCTTTTTTTGTCAAAATTTAGACACAGGAAATTTTACATAACAATATTTCGCTGTATTTGAATATCTACACTCCAATAGCGACTAGCTTTCCTCCAAAGTGATGCCAAATATTAATTTCACTCATGCCTATTGGAACATAACAATTTAAAAATATGAACATTTAAACAAATATGCATTTGTCTTTCTTCCTTTCTCATCATAGAGATTAAATATGCAATTTAATATGTTTAAAAATATTTTATGGATGGCAAAGTTATGATTTTTGAGATTTGAAAACTTTATCGGTGATAATTAAAAATGGTGATAATTTAATCAGAATAAACGTCATATATATATATATATATATATGAAAATAAATATATCTAA
The DNA here is from genome assembly GCA_026543055.1 of Argiope trifasciata. Classification (NCBI taxonomy): domain Eukaryota; kingdom Metazoa; phylum Arthropoda; class Arachnida; order Araneae; family Araneidae; genus Argiope; species Argiope trifasciata. The sequence continues at coordinate 348,103 of JAPMOQ010067357.1, read as the reverse complement.
AAGGAGATAAATAAGTTGTGTGAATATATATACATATAAGATGTTGGAATTTTTTAATGCATTAATTAATTTAAAAGAAGATGTAGGACTTTGTTTTTGCACAAATAAATAGCATATGACTATAATACTGCAGCCGTTATATTTCTTCCATTTAAGAATTGTGATGGTCAATTGATATAAGAACAATTCTTGAAATAGGATTGTGATAAATGATGGTATCTAGATTTATAAAGCAATTTTCCTTAACTTAAAACATGCAAAGGTAATATTTTTTTACAATTTTATTTTCATATATATTGTGCTCTTTTTCTATCATATCCCTTTGGGGGATAAGATAATATATATATTTTTTCATTTTTCGATAGAGTTTATAGGAAATAATATAATTCATATAGATTTCATTCGGAAATGAACGATTAATGCAGTGATCTTTTGTTTCATCTTTTGTTTAGCATTTAATTTTTACCTTTACTATTAATTTATGAAATATATGTAAGATATTATATATATTTTAAGATATTGTGAGCATATATTTGAAGATATATATGTTCTTATATACGTAATATATAAATGCATATACGTATGTATTTATGTAATAATATATAACAGAATACTATTTTCTAGCGAAGAAAATTTCGTCTTTGTAGACTTTGCAAATATTTTCAAAAGTACACAAAAAAGCATATATTTTAATGGAGTGCATTTTCATCTGTAATCCCATAACACTTGGAAAGTAAGACGGAAGGAAGATGAATGTTTGGTTTATGCTGGATTGAAGCTGTTAAATCCAAGCCAAGTAAATAATGAATCAAGCAGAGATATTTGTTAAGAAATACTGGAGATTCCTCGAAGTTTCTCGTTTCTCTGGCTGTGAATTGAATTTAGGAATGAAAGAAACTCTCTTCTATATGAATAAGGCTCTGTTCAAAAATATAATGTTTCGGATACAAATACGAGAGAAAAGAAAATACTAGAGAAAGGGTTTCACTTAGATCAAAAGTTGAAAGGGAATTGTAAAGTTTGGTGCTGTGATTTTGAGGGCTTTAGAGGAAATCATATTCGTATTGTGATATTTATATTTCATGGGATTTCCTTTTCATTTTCTAGAAAAGCTTCTTCCTCAACTTGTTTTGGATTATCTTTTGTCTTGACTTGCCGTCAATGTTGAAATTTCCGAGAACTGAAAACACGGATAACCACATTTTCTTACATTTTGGAGGATTTCATGCTCTTTCTCAAAGAAAAGCCAGAATTCCTCTGGAATTATATGGAATATTTCCTGATTTCGAAATAATTCAAAAGAAAATATATAGTGTGTTGCACGTGCACATGGTTTATTAAAATAATAATAAGCACATTTTCCGATTAAAATATTTTAGATTTAGATATTTTGGAGCTTGGTTTACATTCATGTTTATTGTATTTCGTTATATGTATTATGTATGCACCACTACGTGAAAATGACATATATAATCAAATAGATAGACGCTTTTTCACCTGTTTGTTCCGCATCAAGTTTACTGTATTCAAATAATTGTGCTTTAAATTTTGTTAAAAAAATGAAATTAAAATATAATTAAACGGAGAGTCATTTTTTTCTCCGTTTTTTATAATACATTTTTGGCGTTTCCGTGTTTAAAACGAAAGATTTTTTCAATCTTCTGAAAGGTTAAATTTTTACCTAATTACTAGCTTCTCCTTTATTGATTCATTCTCTGTTAGTAGTAATAATATATAAAGTGAAAATGAAGTACCTAAACCATTTTTTACTTAAATTCAAGAACTGTTCTTAATAGCGGTTTTTGTTGAAAGTTATAGCAATGACTAGGTTTGGTAGAAGTGTCTTTTTTTTTACATTTTCCTACATTGTATGCATTCTCCAATACCGAGTCATGCGTTTTGTTGATCTCTCAATTTGTTGAAAGATTAATCCTACCTATTTTCTAAATTTAAAATAGATTAGCTGCTTCGAAATGACCGATCTTTGTTTCCCTTTTAAATTAATTTTCACCCCTTGAGTGCTTTTGGTTAATGGTGACTCAATCATATTAAAAAATAACAACAATGACCATCATTTAATATTACGCGAACTTGAATGCACGCCCTCTATTTGATCCAAGTTATTCATACTCTGTCATAATTGCAATAAAGCTTCAACTTAAATTTACTCGGTAAATAACATGTTTCAGAGTGATGCAATGTTTTAAATATTTCTGTTGTAAATGCATATAAGGTAAAATAAGATTGTAAAATTAAAAGTGGTAATATACAATATAATAAGAATAGAGGAGAAAATACGAAATAAAATACTAAAATTACTAATAATGTTCATATTTTTAAGATGAACATCATAAGCCCATTCGTAAGTCAAAATGTGAAAAGTCGAATAGGTTTGATATCAAAGAAACTTCATATTATACAAAAAAAAGAAAAAAACCTCACATGCTATAAAACACAAAGGATTGACAAAATCAATATTTCACACAATAGCAACACTTAAGCACCAATTCGTTAGCAGTTCAAAGTTCTCACTGGGAATTCGCAGAGCGGAGACTTCGTATAACTATTCCCACGTCTCGACATCTGCTACTATCAATTGATTCAGTATCGATTAACTTCAATTCCATATACCTGTATTTTTACAGCTCTTGTAACATGGTAAAGATTTTCAAGATAGATCTTGAAAACTTGTATCCTTATAGTAATATTACCAAGATTCTTCAATATTCGGAATTCATAATTTCTGTCACCAAATGATCACTGATCTACCATCCATTTAGCATCAATTAGAACTATTTTTGAAATTATATTTCTTACCAAGATAAATGCTTAAAACCAATATTAAAAATTCGAAACAATATAAATTTTCGAAGAGTTAAAGTTATAATTACTCCAATTGAAACATTTGATATTATATATCACAAAATTAAATAAGATTTAGTTAAGATATATGATTCAATATTAAGCACTGAAAAATATTTTAAAATGACATTGTCCGTGCATCAGTGTATTAATATTTTCTATTTTCTGATAAGAATTTATAAAACGATTCCTTATTTCTTCGAAAAAATATTTATATATTAACTTGTATTTTCAATTATTTATCACTAATTTCTGATATTATTTCACTCCTTTTAAACTATTTATATATACTCTTACTTTTTTTTATTTTCAGAAAAATATATCAAATTGTGGTTGATGCTTTTAGTAAATACTAATCTTTATTTCATGAAGCTGCTTTACTTCACATATTTCATATATTTCTTTCAAATTTAAAATTCCATACATTTATGACCTATTAAAATGCATTGAGTCAACCAACCAATGCTGCATTCTGCTTCCATTCCTAGCAATTTAAGCAATTGAAATTTCAAGATTGAAAGAGCATAATTACTTTGCATTGCAAATTACAAGGCATCCCCAACAAATTGCAAGCATGAATTTCAAAACAGAGGGAAAAAATGTCACCATCTGAAAAGTAAGCACTTTGACTTTTCCTTTCGAGATGTTACTTCCGGTTCGAAAAACATAACTGGAAGTCGTTCGGCTGGCAAAACCCGGGGGAGAAAATAAAGGCAGATCAGAGAAACTCGAAACGATTACTTGTGACATTCCTTTGACAAACCAGGCGATTTCTTTGCGAACATTTTCGAGCTAGTTGCTAAGAAAATTCATAAGCTCGGACTGAATTTACCTTTAATAAGCTCTCTTGAAATGGAAATCGTATAAATTTCTAAAGTATATTTCTGGAGGCAGTTGGAGTTTCAAATTTTTCATCCTAAGTGTGACATTAAAATCAATGCTTATGAATTTTATATATTTCAACTTGAAGTTTTTGAACTTTAGGAATTCCAAAGCAAAATCAAGCATACAAACTTATTCATTCACTATAAATCTATTCTGTTGTGTAGACTGTCATTTGTTAGTTAGAATTTCCAGATTAAAGCTAGAAAAGGAACAGCACTTGTTTTTGTTTAGTTACATAGAATCGAGTTATTAATATAAATAAATCGGTGAACCTTGAATACGTTGACTACTTTATTATTAGTAACAGTTGAACCAAATAATGTATAGTTTTTACAATATATCTGTTTTAAAAAAAATAATAAATGATATTAGACATTTATTTGAGCTCCGGTCGTATTTTATTTGTAATATCATTAAAAAATTAGCTATATCAAGTGATCTGTAAAAGCAAATTGATCTCAAAGGAAATATTATGCTATTTTTTATATAGATTGTGGCTATTAAGTTCCTCTTTGAAATGATCATAAAAGGGAAACTACTGGATTAAATGTAATCAAACTTGGTAATACTTCAAAGGTGGTCATATTAATTTCTTTTCTGTCAAAAATTTATTCAGAAATTCCCCAGAACTGTAATAGCACTGTGTGCAATATTGTTAGGTACAATAGTAATGAATGAATACAACGAGTTAAAACGTGTTTAATCCTTTCCGAAACAATTGTTAGAAAGCATCATCTCCAAAGTTCTGTTTATGGTGTTAATCGGAGGAACTGAAAGAAGTGATACATCGACTTGTAACTTTAATCCTGACATTGTTAAGAATGCAGTAAGGCGGTTTAACTTATTTTCAGACAGTGCTGGATGTCACATTGAACAAGTTTTGTAACCCATATCAGAAACGATTAAATTCATTATAAACAGGTGTCTTCCTTCATGTACTGTTTTGCATAACTATATTTCAGCGCCATTTCTCCCCTGTTGTTGAGTTTTTATTTATTTTGTCTGAATAGAAATTCCCATGATTTCCTCTAAACTATTACCAAGTTTAAAAGCAGTTGATCCAGTGGTTTTCCTTATATGAACATTTCAAAGCGGATCTTTAATTATAGCCACTCTGTATGTTGAGAGAGTGATTTATACATATTTTGATGTTGAGTGATTTTTATATATTGAGAACCCGGTGTCAAATAGGAAATACTATCGAATTTGCACAGAAAAGGTTTGGAAGGCTCCGATAATTACACAGATATATTCAGTCTTTTAGCCTTTATAATTTTTTCACTAATATGTATCTTTCTTATAAAAGTTGAAGGCGAGAAAGGCTATTGCCTCATTCCTTTCGCATGTATTTATTTCCTTCCATGATAGAAAAAAATGAAAATTTCTGCTTTTGTGTGAATATTTTATTGATATTGAGTTTAGAACTAATGTGAAAACCAAACCAAGAGAAATAAATTGAAATTTGATATTATATACATTTTTTCTAAATATTACATACATAAAATCTGTGTTTTTAAAAAACAAGCACTTCATAAAGATATTAAATGATAACGCATTTTCAAGAAATCTCTTTCAATTCTGTATTTTTGTATACAGTATCCTATCAAAAACAATAGAAAGATAAAATTTAATCAAATAAATAGTTTATTAACAACAAAAAAATAAATTATATAAGTATACAATGTCCATTAGAAATGAAGGGAAATTGATGCTTATATTTCCATTTCAATAAAGGGTTTATTAAAATTTTCCTTCATACCTCTCAAGTATTTCGGAATTACAATAGCATCGTTCATACAAAGTAATTTATTTGAAACCTATTTTATAACTGTAATATTTATACATAGTAATCTAATGAAACAACAGGTATAAGACTTGGCCTTATTTTCCGTATTTAAGATATTCTATTGCGAAACAAGAAAAAGTATTTTAAAAGCTTCTCCGTGCATCCATTTGGGATATTGAACATTAATTAAAATGTCACGAAATAAGATTAAATACTTAATAATTCCGAAAGATTAAATTCCATTGAATGAATGCAGGAAAGACATTCCTTAATTAAAATGCGAATTTTTGAATCCCCTAGAGCACGGTTTAGCATTATAAAATGTAATAGGGGCATTAATTTTCCAAGCTTAGAAGCGTGTTTTTGGACACATCGGAAATTAATTACAAATTAAATTTTTCTGGTACATTTCTAAATTGCCAAATATGATGTTCAACTAAAACTAGAGTTTTTAGGAAATGAAATTTCCCACCTTAGAACAATCCTTAATCTTTTTTTGAAATAATGCATAAAGAAATATTTATCGTATTTTGGAATTTAAAAATAGATCCTAATTATTTTCTGAAAAGTATGTATTGACTATTGATATTATTGAAACATTCTACTAAAAATGCAAGCAGGTTTCTTTGAAATAATTAAATGTCATAACAACTATTTTTTAAAAAATTAATAGTTACTGAACAAATATATTATAATACGTGTACAGTTTTGAATTTTAATAAAAAAGCACTCTATTTTATCAAAATTGAATTATACTTTATATCTATCTATATATATATATATATTATTTGAAAATATCAATTATAAGTTTTGTTCAATATTCTTAATTTCTCATTTTTCAAGAAATGGCTTTGATTTTTCTACATGTTAGATTATTAAATGCAATTTCTTAAAAATCTTAATTATTCGTTCGAATTTCGAAAAAAAAAAACTCAAACTAATGCTCTGATATTGATAGTTATATAAGCAATCTGCTAATCAATTTTGTCTATCCAAACTCTATTAATTATAGTTGCATGAAAAACAGTTCATTTCATTATTTCCTGCTAAAAAAATTTGCTTTTGTTTTACTAACTTTATTATTAACATGTGTTACAAACATTAACTAGTTAATGTTTTTGATAATTTTTCTGAACGAATCCTTTAATAAATTTCTAAACTTGAAGTCTTTTTGCTTTAAAACCTGATGATTTTATCAAAAAGAAATCAATAAACAAATAAGATATATCTTCAAATATGTTTTGTCCAATATATTTTATGAAACAATTCAAAATAACATTTTCTGTTGCAGTTTTGAACAAAAATTCCATTGAATGTATCCATATAACCAGAGTCTCAACCTTATGTTATATTATATCGGTATAAAAGCAGTATTCTTTCATAATTTGGATGGATTCATAAACTTAGAAATAAAATGTACTTAAGCAAGAAAACATGTTCCGCTTTAGAAATGAGATCCATGCCTATAACTTATCCTATGAAGTATCCTGCAATGACATTCTCCATTTACCTTACGAATGCTGACATGACTCTTACAGAAGAGTTACGGAGCCACTTGTCAAAAATACAATAATTATTCACAATCACAATGGTTTTCAAAAAGAACTCTTTCAGTTGTTGCCAATCTCTAATTACAAAAATGTATTCGTGTCTGTCTGGTATTAAAACGTGAATTTTCAGGAATGTCAAAAGCTTGACTGAAAGTTACTAAAAAGATGTCTGAATTAACGTCTATTAAATTAAATGAACTACATAAAGTTATGTAGGGGACATACTACATATGTTCCAACTAACTGATCCAGTCACCAAAATATGAAGAATTTATTATATGGGCTTACAATGTAAGAATTAATCAAGAATTTTCGGGAATATTTGATTTTAATCCCTTCCTAAATAAAACATATCTTTGAATTATTAGATTATGACTTATAAGTAAAAATTCGTATGTAATTACAAGCAAAACAATCATTGCTGATGCTTTTATAAAATATAAATGCTGCTTGTATTTATTTCGATTAAAATATTAGAAAATATACCTTTACAGGTATGTCTATTATATAAGCAGATTAAAAAATATCAATTTTTTATCAAATTCCAGATTTTACAATATATGTAATCAAATATTTAAAAAAAAACGTAAAAAAACAATGTGACATTTTTTGTAGTATACATGAATAAATTTATGGAATTCGAAACTCATTATATCGGTCTCTTCTGATCAAAATAATGATTAAGGCTTTTTTGACATTTTTATTAAATCTGATTGAATTTAAAAATTAAGTACAGTGAGAAGTTTTATATTTGTTTATCGAAAGCTTGAGTTACCTATATTTTATGCTCATTTTACTTCTTCCTTTTAACCAGACGTATCATATGACAAAAAAAATACATGTTTAAAATGATTCATATGCACACAAATATATACAAGAACTACTTCAAAATTAGTTGTATTGTAAGCAATTCAAAACAGCAATACTGAGGGTGACTAGAGCATTATTTTCAAATTTTTAAGCCGACAGACAAGACAGACTTTCAACGCAATTCACTTCAATGTTGCCAGGTGAAATACATTTTTTTTAAATAATTTTAGAATTATATTTCGAATATATCTTCTGGTTTATTTTTTAAATAAACATATTTTCACCGAGAAATTACATTTTTAGACTTTAAAAAAATGGTTTATTTTTTTTAAATCATTTTTTATCAAAACAAAATTAAATAAAATTAGAGCCATTGTGAATGTTTATGACTTCACAGCTAAGCAACCTCTTTATGGAAATTTAGCTTTTATCTTAATTTAACTGAAAATTTTCAAAAGCCAATTTTTAATGCTACCAATGTTTGATGTAAGAATATACTTTCCACATATTGGTCATATTATAATAATTATTAAATTTATAATTTTAATTGTAGTAAATTATAAAAATCAATATTTTTACTATATGGATATTCATACATTTTAATATGTCTAATTTATTTTCAAAAGTGAACCGTTATATGTATGAATAATTTAAAATATTTTCAGAATTTTAAAAATATAACAAGCAATCTAGCAAGAGCAACAAATCAATTTCAGTTTCAGTGAAGATGTTAAGCAAGGCCTCTTCTACGCTAAAAGCTGAGAATTTCCTTTAGTCAGATTATTATTGCACCAGACATTACAGGAATCACGTTTACTAGTAATACACGTGCAGAATAATTAAGTAAGCCGGTATCTGATTTCGTGAACAAATTAGGTTAGTGAAAGAGAATGCTTCCGTTGGAGATTTTTGTCTGGTGACCAGGAACGAAATAATAAAATTATAGTTTTGTGAACTGTCTTTACTGAATGAGACTGCTATTTTTATTTAATATTAATAAAATGTAAAAGAATCAAGATTTGTGAGATAGTTTTAAGGTACTGAATGGAAGTTTTGTTTTTTGGATTTGAAATTACGGTTATTCATTGCATAAAAAAATAGTAATTCATTTGAAAAAGTTGATTTATTATTTGCTCGTAGTTATGTATTTCGTCATATTATAGAAAATTTTAGCTGTGAGGTGGGAAATATGCATTTAAATTGTGCGATAATAAAATTAAAAATTGTTTTAAAAAAACAGGGAATATTAAAAAATATAGGTGCGTCAGTGCTAACAAGAATTCGAATGATTAAATTCAGATTTAAATTAATCGCATTTCAGTTTCCAAATTTGAAACAATATTTATTAGACATATAAATATATCTTCAAAAGTTTTTTATTATTATTTACTTCTAATTATTAAGTATATATTAAAAGAAGACCTGGTTTAGTTCTCTTTATTGCTTGACTCGGAATGCATAAAATTCCACAAAAAATCAATTATTTTTAATTGATCATTTCAGCGAACATAAAAATTTACAAACTTGATTTTTTTTATGTGTACGCATTAAAGTTGTTGAAATACATTAGGTATTGACGGTTCGATTAGAAATTTATCAAACGTCCAGTGCAAGAAGAAGATTATCTTGCTTAGAAAACGACATATTGCAAAAGCAGAAGAAATAGACTAAGAACGAAGGAAAATACGCTAGAAGAAAAAAGATGAAGCAACAGAGTAGAGGCAAGAAAGCGTGACACTACTTATTTGGTCACTACTCACCTAAATTCTATTGTATTTTGAATAACTCAAAGAAGGTCTAGAAAGGACGGTGAATAGCATAGATATATGCACATGAATGGAATTCTTATAACTTGGCACATCGGTGTAAAATGAAATCCCCTGACAAAAGTACTTCATTATAAAATAATTTACTCAAATATCAAAAATCTTGATTCTGAATCATTGAAGAATTGAAAGATTATCATAGAAATGAAAGAATTTTGCCATTTGTTTTTACTAAAATTTAATTTTTTATTATAAATTTCATAAAAAGAAATTAAGTATGATAACGCTGCTAATTTAAATGAAGTCTCAGAGTACATTAAAGCTCAAACAATGACGCCATTTTGCGTTATTTGCTATAAAGAACGTGATACAACAGTTTAGTATTTAAATTAAAAAATACAAAAGAAGTTTTTTGTGAATTTTGAATGATGTCAAAGGAAATTATATTGTTTCGAATAACTTCATTTCAATTTCACTACTAAATTTGCAAAGTCTCCATGTTTGCTTATAGGGGGTTGTGGTGCGAAAACAATCACCTGGCTTCAGTATAAAATAACGAAGACGTTTATTAAACATGAACACAACGATGACGATTATACCGACAGACTACAAATACATACAGCCGAAACGAGTACAAAGGAAACACAGCGCCGCACTACAGAAAAGTGTAGCTTATAAGTAATAATCGGTAGCAAAAACGACCACAGCACACAAAGCGGTCAGACAGAATTTAGCAGGAGAGGGAATCTTCGTGGCTTCAGTCTATGATATCTCCAAACGGCTATAATTCTCCACTGCCTCCTCGCTTTAACTAAATACAACTGCCGGCGCTCTATTACACGACTGGCTACTCTACACAGGACACGATGCTGCTTCTTCAGTAAACGTACATAGGTCGGTTTTACATTCGCTTGAGCATCACAGCAACTGACTCCGACAGGCTACCATTCGTTGCGGCTTCAGATTGCCGTTCTTTTATATTTCCAGAATTGGCCGAGAAGGTACAGCATCATTAGGGCATATATTGATTCCGATTCGATGGATTGCTGAAACTCTCGAAATATCCAGTTATATCTATTATGTCTCAAAATTTGCCGAGCTCTGGAATCATGGACCAGAGCAGCATCTAATACAGATGAATGTAAATCAGCCTTTCCAGGGATATAATTAACCATGCTGGGAAGTAGCATCACATGTTTGTAAAATTATTTAGGTGTTAAATTATTAATTCGCAAGATTTAGACGAATATTTTGTAATACGTTATTTCTGTTATAAACTATGTGCTCAGTAAGAAATTGTGAAAACAAATGTAAAGTATTATTAGAATTCCTTAAGGTATGAATACAGATATATTTTCATCAAAAATATCTTAACATAATTTTAAAATTTTTTATATCTAAAATGTATGTAGTTGCTTAAATTATTTCAACTCGCAAAAAACTTATAATACTATTTATCACAATGTTTTACGCATGTGTAATTATTAAGATTATGAAAAACTATGAAAATTCTAAGTAGTAAAAACATTATAAATGAAAACCATTTTTGCAGTTGTATATGTTTGAAAGAATGTACCATAAATATTGTCACTACTTATGGTTTCTTTTCTCCATTTTTCCACTTTCATCACGGTTTTTTTTCTCGTTTTAAAATTCAAGTAAAGTGTGAAGCTGAAAGATGATACAATTCAAAGAAAAAGCAAAGTAATCTTTAGTCAAAAAGTTTTACATCGAGACGCAAATATCGGCGAGGCAGGAAGTAGAAACCATGTCAGAAAGAAGACACTTCCATCTTCCGCCTGTCAACCACAACAAAAAGCATTTGTCAATTGCACACGGTGCACTGCCGAAGCGATTAAGGAGAGACAAGAGTTTTCCAAGAGAAGTGAGGAATTTTTGTCCAGTGATTGCAAAACAAAAGTGTCTGGATTACCTTTAGGCTCAGACAATAAAGCCGGTGTTATCTCGATAGAAATAGGACTTGTTTTCAGATGAAAAAAGTAAGATCAAATGGAAAATCATCAAACATGTGCCCAGCATCAGTTGCATTCAAATACTTATAGACATATCGATCGATCTGCTATATACATTATAGTTAAATTTTGCTTCTTAACATAAATATACTCATTTCTTAATGCAAAGTGTATGGAACAGGAAAAATCGGTGACTGTAAATGTACTTAAACGCATCAATCTTCAAGCCTATTTTGACGTACTTTATTCCAGCACAGCTTTTATCAACCTTTCAGTATTCGAGGCCCAGATTTCATAATCCTAATTTTTGTCACGCCCCCTGCTTACAATAAAATGTATACAACAATAATATATGTTGAGCATTTTGGATTCTGTTTTTAAATTATTTAAACTAACTACCAAAAAAAGAGTAAAAGTGAGCTTGCGTTGGCGAAAAAACACATCTGGCCTTTTGTAAAGCGGTTTGATGAACAGATGACGCGATGGAAAGCAGGTAAAGTTTAAATATTATATTTTAAATGAAAATTAAATATCATAGTTTAAATGATTTTGAATGAAAGTCAAACAGGACAATGACGTTAAAGAATATGAAAATAAAAAAAATTCATAGTTGAAAATTAACCTTGACGGGGTGAGCTAAATATAGAAACTGGGAATACACTTTTTCAAATGATGAAATAAATAAAACAGAGATATGACTAAACAAAAAAGAAAAAAAAATTAATGTTTGTGGAAGGTAACCCACACGACCGAAACAGTCTCGAGCATGCGCAGCACATATCTTTTCTCATAGGATGAAGGAAAATGTTCGATTGCGCAAGTTTCAATTCCAGCTAAATTCATTCGAGTCAATCCTTCTATCTAATCTTTCGTGAATATGCATGTCATATATGCTTTTGTGTTAACTGCAATTCACCATATTAAAAAGTTACGGCTGCAGATTCCGGCAGACTCATGGATACGTTTGTAAGCTGAAGTAAGCGAGCATTAGATGATAGTCAAGCATCAACGATTATGTATGTGAGCCTGGTTCCAAAACAAAATCAAGAAAATTTTGTCAAGAATACTTAAAATTTGAGTTTATCAATACTGAAGTAAATGAAGAAGACAGGCCCCTGTGTATTGTTTGCACAAAAATGTCTGTCGCAGACCGCTTGAAACCTAATAAACTTAAACAACATTTGGAAACGTTTCATTTGCTGAGTACGTCAACAAACTCAGAGAATTCTGCAAGTTAAAATTAAAATCATGTAAAAACCACAAAAAAATCATTTTTTAAGAAACTTTGTATGTGGATAAAAATCTTTCATTGCATCTTACAAAGTTTCATTTAAAATAACCAGATGTAAAAAACCTCACACCATGGGTGAACAACTTATTTCGAGAATCCTGACCTGAATCCTGAATTGGAGAACCTTTTCCGTAATTTGTAAAGACATGGGCTTAGAACATCCAGTGCTACTATTTTATTACGAGGCAAGATGATTATAACTTTTTTGTGAGTTTTTTGCAACATCTTTATGAATTAAGAGAAAAATTCGCCATTGAAATAACTTGAATTTTCAACTCCTCGGAGCAAATACTCATATGCTGGATATGAGTCATAAAGTTAATGCTTTTTGTAGAAAATTGGAATTCTGGAGCAGAAATTAAAAAAACCAAATATAACCTAACAATGCTTGTAAATGTGGATGACTGTACTAAAACTTACAAGGCTGAAAAATGGAACCTAAAAGTTGTTTTTGTAACCACTGAAAAACATTTAACCATGCACGGAAACAATTTTAAAAAGTATTTTATTGCTGACGGCAAGTAACGAGTGGGTTAGGGATCGATTTCATAAGACTCTCGAAGGACTCACAATTGATGAGGAAAAAAATTCCTAGACTTCACGGCAAGTGGCTAAACTAAAGGACAATTTAGTAATAAACCACTATTTGAATTTTAGGTAAAAGTAGAGGAGGATTTTTCTGCGCAAAAAACAAAGGCATTTCGCACGTTATTACGTCCTACCTTTGTGAAATTGAATTTTCTGATGTATCTTCTTTAAAGACAAAATATAGATCTCGGCTAAATATAGAAACAGAAATGAGAGTGGATATTTCTAATATAAAGTCTTCATTCGAAAAACTTTGCTCTGCATGACAGGATCAATGAAATCCCAAATAATTATTAAATTGGATTTAATTTGTATATTTTGATTTAGTAAGTTGTGTTACTTTAATAAGTTGTTAAATATGTCTAAGTTTATTTTGTTTTCTTGTGTATGTGTGCTCTCCTTTCAGTCATTTAATCTTTTTTTTTTAAATAATATTTTCTCTTTGATATTCTCAAACTACTCTCGTGTGTTCTTTCTCCCCCTAGGGGGAAGCGCCCTATAGGTTGAGAATCACTGCTCTAGCCTAAGATATCTCATTCTTATGAAAATTGAACAACGTAATATCTATGTAAAGATATGATAGTGTGTTTTCGAGAAGACATCATAAATTCATAGCTATTATTTTGCATGGATATACTATTTTTAATACATGCTGTTAGGTCATTAACTATTTATTTATCTTGAGAGAATATTATATCACCATTCAATAAGGACTGATATGAAAAGTCAATCACCAGTGACACAAGTGATCGAAATTAAAGAGCTTTTAGTCAACGTTGGCTCAGAGTCCAAACGATAAGTTTAGTTTCTATCACAACATAAAATAAAGGAACATTCTTGCGATATTTGAGAAAGAAATTCCCTAAGTATAAGAAATAAAAAAGACAATTTTTTTTAATTTTAAATTAGAGCTATTATTCTTAAAATTATTAAGTGATTGTAGTAATGAAATTCATAAAAGGTCTGAAGAAACTATAGACGTGAAAGAACTTCTAAATTCAGATTAGGGTCTTAATAGTCGTCACCAGCTATGACTCACCTCGGATGATGTATTACAATATCTGAGTAGATGATGTATTACATAATCTGAGTGAAGTTATCTCAGTCTTATGGCATGCCACTCCTCGAGAAAAGTGAGGATCTTTTTTTTATTATTTATCCCACTACATGTTACTCACGTCTTCTTATTATCTCACCTGGAAGACGCAAGCAGAAATTTTACTTCTTAGTCTTTAGGCGGAAATCATATTGTTTAATTGAATAATTGGAAAGCTACCAAGTATCAGAAAAAATTTGTATTAATTTTTATTTAAAAATAAATCATTTTTTTATATATTTTAATAAGAAATCCTTTTCGTATTCATAAAATGTAATGGAAGAAATATTTCAAATTCTTGAATGAAAAAAAATTCCAAAATTAATTTTGTGTATCAAAATTTAATTTTTATTACCAAAATCTCTTTGAATTTAAAATATAAATCAATCTGTTAATCAAGATATCTATAACTAAACCCTGAATATACAGAAAATTCCAGTAACTACATTTTCAATAATCTGGTCAACCACTCTGCTACCAAAAACAGGATAATAATGTCTTTAATGCACCAGAAAGAAATTTTTATTAACACTTATTTTTAAATAAATCCTGTTATATCAAATTTTAATAAAATGATTAATATTTTTAGCCAATAAAATGTAATAGAAAATGAATTTCACTCTTAAATTTATGAAACTAAACTGAATTGTTATTACTAAAGAAACCTTTAAATTCCAAAAAGAATTCTAAAAAATTCTTCGAATTTCATAGTTAATGAAATATAAGGGAAGATGAATTTTGAACTTGAATTTATGTTTTAAATTGATTTGTTATTACTAAATAATATTTGATTTTCTATTACGAAACCATTTGTCAGTCAATACGCAAAAGTATTAAATGCTGTAAAAATGTTGTAAATGTATACTCTGCCTCCTCTTTAAAAGAAAATACTTTGGAATTAGAATTTATAAATATCCTTCTTTCTAGAAGACTGCTGAATTATTGTAGATCATTGGAGGAGAACGTTGTGTTTCCCGCTAGGTAAACTTAATCAGGCTGTTTCAGAACTTAATCAGAGTTTCTCAGCTAATTCGAAAATTGGATGAGCAGCTGCGCTCACAGAGGAAATAAATGAAAAAGCGAAGAATGAAAGGACCGATGTGTAATTTGTTTCCCTTTGATTGTTTTTGGTGTCAATTTAAAGCTTCCAAACGATCTAAAGTTTTTATACATGAGGAAGTATTTTTTTTTTGGTGGGGGGTCAACGTCTTTTTATTTCTTGATAATATCTTATCAGTTTGCATAAAGTAATAATTTTTTTTACCAATTGCATCAGAAACTCGTAACGAAACAAAATATACATAGTCTTTCAACGTTTTTCATTTATTAAAAAATCAATGATTACTTTATGTAATGTAATAAGAATTAATGTGATAAAAACGTACTTATTATCTCCTATTCGGGAAGTTTCTTATATGATAGAAAATAATATTAAATATGGAAATGCGGTATTGTTCTCTTCAATCAATAATATTTGATATCTTATATCGTGTCACAGTTTGCAATTAAAAAATTCTACTGTTTGATCCACAAAACATATTACTTGTCATACTCTTTTAGTTATAAAACTAATTTGAAATAATTCGGATTTGTGTCCAAGTATGGAAGAAAATAAGAAATGAGATGGAAAATTGAAAGCTAAGTGATCCCGAAGGACAAATTTGAGATAATTATCTTGACTTTATAAAAAAGATATGTATATCACAGAGACAGAGGAATCAACGTTTCTTAAATCATCTTAAGTTTTAAGTTTTAATCTTAAGTTTTTTCAACAAGCATGTATTAATAGATTAATAAAGGGGAGGAATGAATAATATATAAATAAATGTTAAGAATTGAGGTAGTCAATTGCAGTATTCTTGATGTGATAGATATGATGTGATAATTTAGTGATTGCATGATAGTTCAATTCCCAAGAAATAAGAGTTATTTACAAGCACATAAAAAGGGGAAAAAAAAAGAACTGAATAATAAATAATTGAGTATTTTGTTCTAGCTGGAAGTTGCAAAAGTTACTTTCTGCTGTCAATTGTAATAACTTGTTCATTTCTTATCATTTACCCAGAAAATTCAAAAACAAAATGATAAGTTACTCAAAATTAAAAAAAAAATTATTATTATGATAAGTTAAATATTCCAAGATAAAATGTGTATTTTCAATGAAAAGGGGGGGGGGATCAATAAATTTGGGAAGCTGGGAACAAACAATAAAATACTTTCTCATGCAATGTGTCAATTAATTGTATTTCTTATAATTTCAAATTTATTCTGTTCGAATCTGTTCTTTGATTTAATCAGGATATGGAGATTAAGGAATGACAATATTCTCTTTTGCATTATAATATCTATTGAAAGGACACACCGAAGTTGATATCAAATTACCCCGAATAAGAACAGGTGAACCAAAATATTACTTGGAAAAATGTATTATTACCTCTGTGGAACATAATTATTCATTCACCAAAGATAGATAAATATCTTCTATACCTCGTAATATTATTCAAATTTTAAAACAACGATGGTATCTGTACAACTTTTGTATAATGTATTCGAATTACCTAAATGAGGTTATTCAAATCTGACAACAAATTGATCATCATTAATATTTTCATTAACGTTTTCATAAATATTTAATAAATCATGACTGATAAATTTAATAAAAAATAATAATATCTGTTCATTACATTTCCTGTTGATTCATGCATTTTAAATTCCTTATACTGTTTTTGCCCCATCTTGCATAAAATGATATTCCATTAATTTTAATGTTTTGCAATGGAATGAATTTTTTTTTTTGATTTAGGGAAATGACGTTCCTAATTTAATAAATTTAATATATATTCAAACTAGATTTATTTTTTTAGTCTGCATGTTCCTATGCATAAAAAAGAAAGAATAGTATAATAAATTCAAGCAATATCTCATTGAAATATCCAAGTTTGTTATTCCGGAAATGTTCTATTTGTTATTAAATTTCAATACAGTTATTACATTCGGGAAATTTATATTTTCACTAAAAAAGGAGTGAAAAAAGCTATGAAATGCTTGAAAAAATATTAAATATTTTTTCATAGTTACTAAAATAAATTTTTGACAAGAATCGGACGAAAAGCAATACGAATAAAATTTAAATATGAAATATTTTTTAATAAAAGAAAAAAAGAAAAAGAAAAGAAGAAAGAATATCCGGACGAATGTGAAAATTTTTCATCCGAAAGAAGTCAGAGTTGAATTTAATGTGAAAATTACGAGCTAAAAGTGAGTTTGAATATCGAATAACAAAGGAATTGAAAAAAAAATAATTCCAATGTGACGTGTGAGGTGTGATTTATTTTTTCGTCTATGAAACTGCATTCATGAAAGAAACGAACTCATTTTTCGCCCGAGTACTTATTCGATGGTATATAAGAAAATGTCAAAAATTCCTTGAAAGTAAGGAGAAGGATATTTGTCGTCAGTTATAAAAAATTACCTTTTCTTTGAACAAAATAAATAAGAACTTTCATTATTGCTTGAAATGTGCTATTTAATATTTTACTGTCAAGGCTTTTATTTATTGGATTTAAGATAATGGAACACGAAAATGTGTTAGGTCTGCTTTTAGCTGCCACTTGACTACCAGGACGAATAAGCTACTGTTCAATTTTGTTTGAATTAATTCGGTTAGAAATTTACTCTGCATGGATATTTATTAATTTATTTATTGAAGAAATTTTATATTATCTTTTTATTTAAAAAAGTATTTATTTATTTAAAAATATTTATTAATTTAAAAAAGTATTTATTTAAAAATGTTATAATTTCTTTATTTATTTGAGAATTTGCTTATTTATTTAAAAATAATATGATATTTATTTGTTTATTTAAGGAATGTTATATGATTTATTTATTTACGAAATGTTATGATACGTATATAGCTATTTAAGAAATGATTTATTTATTCAAAAAAATGTTATAATATTTATTTACTTATTTGTTTATTTCAGCAATGTTACATGTTTATTTATTTAAGAAATGTTATAGTATTAATTTAAAGAACGATAATGATAATTCTATCATATCTAATCACATTAAAACACTTTTGCTGATGCAAAATTATGCTCTATTATTATTTTGTTTTTAAAATTAAAGCGATGCAGGTATTAGTTCTTTTATTTAATTACTACTGGTTTATAATCTTGCAAACGACAATAAATTTTATTAATCCCATTTCTGTAATCTTCTCTACTTTGTAATTTGCTCAATACAAATTTTACAGGGATATAAATTATCTCATCACTTATAAATAGATATTTCACTATACCTACACACCATATGTATGCCTGTAGATGTTAGTTAAAAAACGACATTAGTTAGTACCTGTTTATATCAGCTACTACCGGAACTTTAATTAAATAATATTATTGGGTATGAATAATAAAATAATATTAAAAAATGGGACTAATATAAATGAAGAATATTTGTACATAGAGAAGAAGAATAGAAATTTTAATTCTGAAATCTGAAAAAATTAAAGAATTAAAATATTATTTTGATTCAATTATTTGGCTTTCTAAAATTCCCTCCTTAAGAAAATAAAATATTGAGAAGTAATTAAAATTATTGAATATAATTAACAATATTCCTAGAATTTTCCGCTGTTTAACATAATGATTCAAAGTAATTATTGATGACTGTTTTATACTCGCTTTTTCTTACAGCTTTATAAAATACTTAGCCCTTCTTTGATACTTCTTTGACTCCCATTAACTTCTTGAGTATCTGTTTTACGATAAATAAAAAGAATTGTGTAATTTTATAAAATATCGTTACTTATCATGAATTATTGTTGCGCTGTGTATATACATATTACAGAAGAAAAACATTTTAATATTTAATTAAAATTTCAAACATTCATTTAAAAATTTTAGTCATATTATATTTTTCGAAACCTTTGTGTATTTTTTTCCTTCAAAGTTTTTGTTTAATTTATTAGAGACTCAGTCGATTACAATGACATACTTTTCATATGCATCATATTACTGAATACTTAATATAAAAAATTCTTAATCCTAAAATCAATATAAATTACCTCAAAAAACTGTCACGCCTACGTTTCCATTTCAAGTATAATTATGACTATTTATCAAATGCATTTTCAAAAGTTCCTTGGAAATATTCAGAAAAGGTCCCCACCCCACCTCGAATACATCTGGGAGACCATCTCTAATAAATAAGACTCTTACCTTTGATATTCAATCAATTAAAAACAGCGGGTGGGAGGAATTTTCAAGTCATATTGTAGCTGTGAATATAGCGGTCTTCGTACTTTCGTTAAAGTTAAAAAATATAAGAAAAGGTTACCTGAAAAATGTGACCACCCTTCCCTGTGACCCCTCCTGCCCAGACGCACTTTTATTAGACTTTAATAAAAACAACTTTTTAAAAATAATAACGATAGTTCTTCGTATTTACTTTAAAATATACATTAGTATTGCTATATGATTTTTCCTTAATATTATACATAAAATGATTAACATCATATTAATATGGTGATATACTTAATAAATTCATTTGAATACACCGAATAAAACATTTAACATGACGACGAAAAATATAATTGGTAAAAAAGCTTTCATACATTTTTCAAGATTTTAATTTACAAATTCTATAAATTAAATAAGATCCTATCATTATTTTTAATTCATGATCATTTTGAGATCAGTAAAATAAAGGTTAATAGAGCTTAATTGCCATGCTTACATTTAAAACTATCATAATTCTGAAAAAGTTCATATCTTTTCTTATGTTCTTAAGAGAGAAAAGATTACTATTGATGCATTCCAAAACTATTAAAAAGGTGATAAAAATTTTAATGACATCATGAGAGGAGAAATTAATGTTTATTCATGGATTTAAAATTTTAGTAGATTTTGCAAGTATAATATATTGCTGTTTACGATTTTGATTTATTTGGATGCATATTAATTTGAATTCCAAAGCAGGTGTGTAAAACAGTATTTTTGCATGACTCGAAATATATTACATATGTGTTAAGTTCACCTTTCCGCTTTGATTTTTTTTTATTTTTTAATGGTAAACAAAAAATTTACAATAATTCCGAATCTAAGAGTTAAAGGAGCTATATCAAGATACCAAGTTGGTCATGAAGCGGAATATTTTGGAACAGTATATAAAATTTTCCGCCGTGGAAATTAAGTGAATACATGATTTTATTAGTTCGATCGTAATTGTGCATAAAAGTTAAATTAATCTAAAATTATGCTATTGAAGATTTTCTAAAACATTGCTGTCACAAGCCTAAATATCAACTGAACAATTATTTGAAATAGAAGCAATAGGCCCATTTTATGAACATGAAATAACGCTGTATGGAACTTATGAATATATTTTATGAAAATCATTAATTGACTATTATGTTCTTAATTATTTAAGCATTAATGTCGAAAATGCCTAAATGAAACTGAGTGACAGAGGAATTATTTCCAAGAAACTTTTGACATTTTGTACTATATGCCTTTGCACTTTCCCTGAATAATCAATGGAAACCACTTCTTTGGATATGAGGAAAATTATAATATAAATTAAACATGAGTACATTGCATATCCTATTTGAACGAAAGACTATTCTGTTCCAGAAGGAGTTTAACACATGGATAATTAATGGATATAAAACTATCATTAAAAATGCAAAAATATTAAACTTTGTTTAAAAATTTTAAACATGGTAAGACGCATTTACTTTTTAAAAATAATATTATAATAAATGAAATTCCTTCAAAAGTTCAATTTATTCAATCGTTACATACAGATATTTTAAAGCTTAATTATGATTATTATAAAATAAAGGTCGTAAAACTACAAGATTTTTTTTTGTGAAATACATATGAAAAGTGTCTAAGATATAGGCATATTTATCCATATATTTCCTACCACCGACAACACATTAGAAATAAGAATGGTGATAGATTCTTTTCACTCTTGTGGGAAGAGATATGGTAGTACTTCCTGTTGATACTTCCTTTTACTTCCTGTTGATAAAGAGGAGCACTTCCTATGGGAAAGGTTGTGATGGTGACCTTAGACGATGATGACCCTTAGGACTCTACCATAGTTCCTGTTAATATAGTCCGGTCATTCTGATTTTTCTGTATGCCTTCACGGGAGGAACAGATTATTCATAAATTGATAATTATAGGCATTGCATATTTTATACATGACTAGATTTTTTTTCTTATTCGCGATTTTTCTTTTGAATACAAAATACACTGCTTATATTGATAACTGAAAAAAATATTTTGAAAAAAAATTAAATTTTTGATTTGAATGACAGAATTACAAAATATATTATATCAAATTGTTCATACTCCTCTAATACATTTTCATAATACAGAGAATATAACAATAATTCTTAAAACTCTGTGATACTTTCTTGACATCAAAAAACATAAGCGTAAAATGTTCAGAGAGAATTATTTTATTGCTGATTATTTCAATTACTACCCTATTATGGTTATTTAAAGCAATTCCTTAATTTATTTCCTTATTTTATGCTTCAATTTTCATTATAAAACCTAGATAGCCTTCTATACCTATATGAAGGCTCTAGATCATACTACAAAAGCAACTTTTATTTATGGGAGACGCATCTAAATTAAATTCCTTTTTGCTGCTATTTGAGTATAAATAAATATAAACTTAGA
The DNA here is from genome assembly GCA_026543055.1 of Argiope trifasciata. Taxonomy (NCBI): domain Eukaryota; kingdom Metazoa; phylum Arthropoda; class Arachnida; order Araneae; family Araneidae; genus Argiope; species Argiope trifasciata. The sequence goes on along the minus strand of JAPMOQ010067357.1, from coordinate 325,793 downwards.
AGGAACTGATTTTATTTTGAGAAATCAAGATTAAAAACCAGTACTTTGGAGTGAGGAATCGATAAAAGAAAGAACATATTTGGAAAATAAATTTTGAATTTGGTAAGAATCTTGTTATTATTCCTTTGCTTCAAACATAATTAAAGAAAATGTCTAAATTAACACGCAACAATTAGTCTAATGGGTTTCTATAGTGATTGAACAAAGAAAAAGAGTCGTGAATCTTTCTTACGCTCTATTGTGTCCCAGTGTTTAGGAGAAGTTCCACTCACTTCATCTTTCAGGAAGAGAGCTCTGTTGGCAGCAATTATCCCGGATTAAAAAACCGTGGTTCTTTTATTTTTTTGATTAAAAAGATGTTGAAAAGTGGTTTACTTTTCTTAAATTAACGTGGTCTTTTCCATTGCTCATTTGAACTTATAAATGCTTCTTTCCTTGTTTTGTTTATATTTTAAGTTTTACTCAGTAGTCGGAAAGCTGAAAATATTTGATTCGCTAATTTAGGCGTATAAAAGGTAAATATTACTAGCTATTTTCTTTTATCCAAATACAATTTCGGTTGATTATTTAGAATTTATCAGTTATATATAGTTATTATAAAAACATAATCTACTTATACACTGAAGAAAATAATTTTTTACGAAATTGTTAGTATTATTTTTCACTCATTATTTATAGACATGAATAATATTATTTGGAAGATATTTGACAAAATTATTGTGCTATTTTTTTTTTAGTTTCAAAATATTCGTCCGTGAAAAAAACATTAACTATTACTTGATATTATGCATTCTATTCAGATATTTTGTACCAATAAAATGCATTTTCCACATAATAATTAAAATTCTTACATATTAAATTTATTTTTAAGTGAAAATCTTATTTTATTTGCATGAATCTTATACAAGGATTTCTTTCTGCTGAAATTTCTTGACGATAAGAATAATTGCTCCTGTGTATAATGTGTAAATATCAGTGCATTTGAAAAAGAATTTAATTAAAAAAATTTCAGAAATTCTCACAATTATTATAATATATCTATGCCATATTTACTTTGTTTAGATCAAGTGTTTTCATTAGAATACTAATTTAAAATACATGCATTTTATTTTCATTACTGAGAGATATCTGTGGAACCATCATTAATCATCTTTGTCGGGGGAAAAGAAAGTTTTACATACTTTATTTGTTCTTTATAGGAAAAGTATTACAAAAAAATTCTCGTGAATGCCTATATTGACAATAAATAATGCATATTAATTATATGAGAAATTATGTGGGAAAATGTGCTTGTGAATATTTTGTTTCAAAATATAATAGTTAAAACACTTTAATAAAAAAAAACTACTGCTCTTTGAGAAAACCTTTATATATATATATAATATTAAATGTAAAAATAATATTTTAGAACGTCTACAATTCAAGTATTTAAGAATCAAGAGTTCTACTTAATACAATCATTTAGATAACTTTTCTAAAAAAAGAATTAATAAATCATTTTCTTTGAAAAATATTGTGAGTATCGAATAAGAGGTTTGATATAAAAGATGTTTCTTCATTATAATACACGAAATCATATTGAGACTCTGTTTATATAAATTAAAAATTGAATTAAATTATTTTTCCAGATGTTCTCATAATTACTATGAAAATACATGTAAATCATACTTACTGATCAAAAGTTTTCAATGGACTATAGATTCAAAACACATGTATTTCATTTTTATTATTAAGATATAGATATCTGTGGAATTATAAATAATCACCTTCATAGACGGAAAGGAATTTATAAATTCCTTTTAGTTTGCTCTTTAAATGAAAAATATTAACATTTTCCTTTGTGCCTATATTGGCAAGTGTGGGAAAATATGCCTATTAAGTTATTTGTTTCAAAGTATAATAGTTATTATTCTTTAAATAAAAAAATGAAACATCCTTCACAAATGTAAAAGAATAACTTAAGGTTATTATAAATCTAAATATAAAAATAATATCCTAGTTCATTTGCAATTGAGGCATTGAAAAATCAAGAAATCTATTTAATGCAATCTTTTCCTAAACTTTACTAAAAAAGATTTCTGAAATGTCTTCTGAAAATATAACACTTCATTGGTAACTGAAAAAAACCTTTGAAGTTCTTCCTTTCAAGATATCCATTAATCTCCAGTGAAAGAAATTACTAGTGGAACTCTTCATTGCTATTATCTTTCTTAAAACTCAAGTTAAGATTGAAAAGGACTTTCAAGGATAATAACAGCATTAGAAAAATATTTTTCGAAAACCTTGTTTGGCGATTGAATCCGTTTTCTAAGCTGGGAGTCGATAATTTCGATTTCCGATAAACCGCAGGAGAAAAGAAAAAAAAAAAGTATAGCTATTCTTTGAAATTCTTATTGATTTAATTCTTCACATAACTAGAAGCATTTTTGAATTTGAAAGTAAATCTAAGAAATAACAATTTAAATTATATAAATTACATCTGAATGAATTCTGCATTTTTGATGAGAAAAATTTCTTATTTTTAAAAAAAAGATGCAAATGCATAGCAAACAATGTACAAACACATTATTTTACCTTTGCATTGAGAAAATAATTCAGTATTTAGAATAAGTAGCCGAAGTTACATACATTATGCTATTACAAATGAATATCCAAGTTTATAATTATGATCAATACCTTCCAAGAGTAATCGAATCAAAGTTTTTAGTTCATACATAATACTGTTTACTCTGAATAATGATATGGATAATAATATATAATGAAAAATACTAACATTTAAATGAAAATGAAAAATAAATAACATTTTCCCTTGTGCCTATATTGGCAAGTGTGGGAAAATATGCCTATTAAATTATTTGTTTCAAAGTATAATAGTTATTATTCTTGAAATAAAAAAATGAAACATCCTTCACAAATATAAAATTCAATAATACCATGAAAAATTTCGAAATTTAAAATAAGTCCAATGCCTATTTTTTTTCACGGATTTGCTTTCCCCCGTCTAAAAACGTAAATGTATTTCGAACAGTAATTTTATCTTGATTATTGAGAATACTGAACAGAGATAGAAAAAATAAAAACAAGACGCTGTATTCATGGAACATGAATTGCTATTCCATTGAATATATAGGCTATATAATGTCTTTTACTCGGGCTCTAACCTGTTAAATTACTTTAGAAACGAAAAGCAGGTATGTAAAAGCTACAAATTAATGAAGTTGAATTGAAATGTGGCTGACCTATTCCATATTCTCGAAAAAACCATTCGCTACAATGAAATCCGTATTCAGAGCCAGATTGACAGAATATGTCATTCAAATTTGCTATAAATTTGTATCACAGGTAATGGGTCTTATCCTGGATCACATTCCTTTCCGACTCAGAGGGCCGTAGAAGCCCACGGTAAATGCATATGCAATTTCACTTTTTTTTTCTCTTCCCTAAAATTGAGCTTTCTATTATGTTATGTCATAAGTGTCTGAGCACAATATAAACGTGTATTTTTGAATTCCTGTAGATAATTTTGAATTCCAAAGCGCGTGTATCACATTCCCTAATCTGTGTCTGATTTGAAAGATGCCATCAGTGTTTAGTAGATTCTTCTTGAAATGATAACGCAAGTTTCATGCCTTCTCTAATTCGAAAAACTCAAACCAGAACAACAAAAGTTTTTTTTTCAAAATAAATATTTCTTTTTAAATCTGAAATAATCACGGGTGAAATCTCATGTAGTCAACATTGGCAATAGGAAAGCAGACCAAGCAGCAAAATAAATAACTTGCTATGGATATCCTTCTATAATAAACAACCTACTTAAACGAAATATAAAATTTTTTCACCTCATCCTGATAACCCACATATAATGTATGATATTAGAAAAAAGCAAAATTACATGATTATTGAATTATATAATATGATGCCCATTCTTGCACAATATTGTTCAACACCCTGTGTTACTTTTATAAGAATGTGTTTAAGAAATGGCAAAAACCGTTGAGCAACACTGATGCAGACAATAATATATTTTTAAATCATGCCATCAATTAGTCTTTTGTCCACTAAATAGTTAATGAAAGTGTAAATTGATTTTCTGAACATGAAATTTTGCCTGTTGCATTACATGTTTTAGCTTCTTTGATGATAATTTATGTAACTGCTTACAGGATGGACGCAGACCATCCTGTAAGCAGTTAAATAAAAACAAAAATCTCTGAAAAGGGTAACCAAACACTTTTTAAGGCAAGAATTCTTCAAAATATTCATTTTCAACATTGAAAAAGAAATATATTTTCCTGCTGTCATAATCTCTATCATATATTTGATTTTCTTATAAAACCAATCTCTACCTCCCAATCATGTGTCTCCAATCAAAGGTCAAGTAGTATACAACACAACAGATTTACAGCATATATTTGTTTATATTGGCCTATAAAAATAAATTATATACTCACAGCTTCTTAAATAAATTAGTATTCACAATTTACTTGATATTTTAGAAATGACACATTGAAGTTAAAACGTAATAAGTAGTGCATAAGGTATTGGCTCTTTATTAGTACTACTGATTGCAGAAGTCCATTTGTAATGATATTAATTATTTCTTTTTCAATAATTTTGAAACAAAAAATTACTTCATTATAACATTATTCCTAGTTATATAGTTTGCATTTTATGTAAATACACTTAAATATTTTTAGTAAAATTTTCTTGGTTTACTACACTATTTCATTCATTATATTGACTATGATTAAGAGTACATTCTATTATTCACACCTTAATGACAGATTGACGAAAACCATTTATCTAGAGCCTCTACTTTTTATCAGATCTGCCGGATGTCGTCCATCACATTTTTTGTGCACGTTCAAGCTCTTCCTTTCAGCGCAGACCTCTGCTTAAGAAAATATTATTTCTTTACGAAGTAAGAGATGCATGTACTTTGTGGAATTTGGTGCAACATTTATTTCAGTAAATGAAAAATGTTCTCAATTAAATGGTTTAATTTTATTTATATTTAATTAATTGTATACTTTCATTAATGGTTATATACATTCATTAATGGATATATATATACACGTATTAACCTTTTCACTCGTTAATTTTGATTTCATTCCTTGATATTTAATTACTATTGTAGTAACCTAATTAGTTTATGGTCCATCAAATTATAATCAGTGCCATTGTATTTACCTTAATTACAAAAAAAATTACCATTTTATTGGTTTTGAACATTCTAAATGTTAAAAGCAAAAATTCGCAAATAAGTTTCATTTTACACTGAATTATAAATGATAAAAATAAATTACTATTACTTAATATAAATCCTTTTTTTAAAAATGTTTAGTTCATAATATAATTTTTTGGAGATTTTATGGCGATTATATAGTTATAAAATTAGCATCTGATGATAAATTAAATTCATAATGCTTCATTTTTCAAACAGATATGTAAGTTCATGAGCAACATTAAGCTATTAATGTAGGATCTTTATATACTTAAAAGAGAAATGATAAAATATTTGAATATAATCTGTTATGGAATATTATCCTATTAGATTATATAATTTTTTTCATGTAAAGTTCATTTATGTAAAGTTTTCTGACCGGTGACAAATTAAACAATACAATGTAAATACTAGAATCACTGGAACTCTAAACCCCAATGTAGCCAACATATTTTTTTTTCTTAAGAATTGTAATTTAAATAAATATTTTTGTTGTTTTTGTAATTGTTGTAGCACAAATAAAGATTTTTGTTGCTTTCTTAATTGTTGCAGTTCAAATAATGATTCTTGTTGTTTTCTTAATTGCTGTAATTTAAATAAAGACTTTTGTTGTTTTTTTAATTGCTTTAATAAAATATGTCTTTTTAGAAATTTCGAATCACATTTCTTGACATAAGTCAGGGAAAATAATTGTTCTAGTTTTTTAAAGCTGTAAATCTTTGTTTCGTTTATTTTCATTGTTTTTCTGATGTATTTAAAGATTTTGGATTTCGTTTCAGTTCCGATGGATTTTGTCTTGCTACTAGCAATTTTATTTTTGAAATGTATGGAAAAGTGCATACATATTTTGTGTATTCACGTAAATTCTTCTTTTTATTTGGTAGAAATATTTGACTGTTTCACTTTTTAGAATAAAAATATTGTTTATTTTGCATTCACAAATTTTAACGTCATGCAATTAGTAAAGATTTTGAATTATACTTCAGAAATATTTCTCTCGTGAAAACATATCATCCTTATTGAAATAAGGATATTTTTTTAAAAAAAGATATCAATGTATCTTATTACAAATAATGAGCTGTTGCCAGAAATTTTTGTTCTAAAGCATTTGGTATTTTATTATATAAATTCGTCACTGAAATTTCCTAAGAACATGTCAATACCTTTTCTAATGAGACCATGCCTAGAAAGCAAAAATATATTTTCACTCTTACCATTTTGCATTTAGAGATACATTTTGAAAAAAATAGTCATCTTATTTTCTTTATTTTTCTTATATTTTATCTTGTAAATATTATAATGAGAAATTTTAGCTCTGAAATAACCAAATATAAACTGAACAGAAAAATAATTTCTGTTTTGAAAATTATAGTAAATCATTCTCACAATATTATAAATAATTCGTTTGAAATTTTTACTAAGTGAAAAACATGAATATTTTACTATCTAAAAGAATTATGATTTAATGCTGAATCCGGAATTTATGCTTGATTACAAAATAAATAATCACTACATTCGTATCAGCAAATAAATTTAATTGAAATCTTACGCCAATTTATCTATTAAGAAAGATTTTTAAAAATGATAAACCTCTTAAAATGAAATATAAAAATTAAAATAGCTTTCTTAACTATAAATGAAAATAAAACACAACAACATATTTTGTGAGTATATGTTTGTATATTAAAATATCATCATAAACAGATTCGAAATAACTAAAGCAGCATTTTGAATAACAACAAGCACTTAATTTTTTAACAGAAATATATAATTGTTCATGCTACAATCTCTTTCTGATATTCTTGAAAATCTCTCATTCAGATTGCAGCATTTTATGGCTAAAAGGAATAATTTAATCCGTTTAGCATTTGCTGTTGAAGTAAAATTTTTCTTCTTATTAGCATTTCTAATGAACATTTCAATACATATATCCATCTTCTGGGAGAAAGTGTGAAGTAAATAATGCTGAAATTTCAAATATATATATATATATATATATATATATATATATATATATTTG